>WEKX01011160.1:324-228090 GCA_013390025.1 Pitta sordida
TTTATAAGTGTTGCCCTCGGGTGAGCTGCGACAGGCACGGGTGTGACACTGACACAGGTGTGACACGGGTGTGCACACACAGGGACTGACAGCGGTGCACACACACACACAGGTGTGCACAGACAGATGTGGTACAGATGTGCACAGACACAGGTATGATACAGGTGTGCACAGACAGATGTGGTACAGATGTGCACAGACATGGACTGTAATACAGGTGTGCACAGACAGATGTGGTACAGGTGTGCACAGACACAGATGTGGTACAGGTGTGCACAGACACAGGTATGGTACAGGTGTGCACAGACACAGATGTGGTACAGGTGTGCACAGACGTGGGCTGTAATACAGGTGTGACGTTACAGACAGACCATAATACAGGCGTGCATTATACGCTGACTGTGATACAAGTGTGTGTCATTCACAGACCATGATACAGGTGTGCACATACACAGACCATAATACTCACGTACAGCCTGACTAGAGCTGGAGGCTCTGTGACTGTCGCCAGGTGCAGTCTGGGATCAGCATCTCCCCCTGTTCAGGCGGAGGGTTGGCTGCTGCCTTTCCCATCTCTCCTGCAGTACCTTGTTTGGGGAATGTCTGCCCTGTGTGGGGTGAAGTTTGTGTCTCTGCCACTCAGGTGACACCAGCAGCTCTTTGGAATGGCTGCAGACAGATTGAATTTATTACTCAGACGTTTCCCATCATCACTGGTGGGAGTTTTGTCCAGGGCTTCCCTTACACTTCCTGTTCTGTCACAGCTGGCCTGATCCTGCTGCTTTCGGCCTGTGCTTCTGAAGAGGGTCCGGTGTTCATTTTACCATGTGATAGAGGAGTCAGTGCTTGTGTCATCCCACAGTCCAGTTTTGCTTTCAGGAGAATGGCAGGGCCGTAACTGGGGCGAGAGGTGGCTCATAACTCATCAGCTCCTAATGCACAGGTCAGTCCTCACACACACCTTGGATTTTGGGAAGCATCTCCCAGGAGTCCTGGCTGTCCCTGCCCTGTGTGCAGAGCATTAAGAACCACTGCTCTGGAGTCGGGGATAATATCCACAGATGTTGCCGTGGATTATGGGGAGGGAACAGTGACTCATTTGGAGTTTAATTCCTCCCCTCCCCCGTGAACTCCTGTATCTGAGGCCAGATCTGCCTTTGCTTGTACCCCTCTAAGGCCAGAGGGGAGGAGGTTGGTGTAAAACAGGCTGGAATGTGAGGGCTGGAGGAGCTCTTTGCTTCCCCTGTGCTGGTGTGGGAGAGGCAGGGCCAACATCCCACATCCACGGGTGTCCTGCCCTGTGCAAGATGGAGCTATTCCACTTGGCCAGGAGAGGTGCAGAGGTGTGTTTTGGGGAGGAGATACCTGCTCCCAGCAGGTGCTGTCAGTGTGTCTGCAGGGAGTGCCCACAGCACCTGCAAACATCCCTGTTGGCACTCACTTAACTCCAGGGGTGAACTTCCAGTCTGGAACAGCTTCTTGCCAGATCTTAGTGTTGATGGGGAGAATCTCTCTGAGCTCTCAGCTCTTCCTAAGTCATTTTGGTGGTTGTTTTCTTCTGGTTGCCAGCTCCAGGTCTGAGGATAGTTGAGCTGTGCTGCAGTCCTTAGGTGCAGTAACACGAGGCTGCAGAGGAATCTGGTTTTCCCTGGCGGATTTCTTAAACTCAGTCTAGTCAGGGACTTTTACATATTTCACACCTGCTGTGCTGAGGTTTAAGGAACTGAGTTGTGAGGAGCTGAGCCTTTCTCAGCCAGGTTTATGGTCATGCAGGTTCAGTGCACTTGGTGCTGCTGCTGCAGTTTGGGTCAGTTTGGTGAAGAGAATCAGCTGCCCTTGTGCTCGTGTGTTTCCGCAGATGTTTGGTGTGAGCTGCAAAAGGGAGGGTTCCGACCACGCTGTTTTTTCTAGGGCTGGTGGTACCCTCAGGGAGGCTGGAGCAGGAACAGGGGTGTGTGTGGCTTTGCATGAAGTGGTTCCCTTCAGAACTCACGCAGTTTTCATCACTTTTTTCCTCCTATCTTTTGGGATCTGTAACACTTTTTTTTTTTTTTTCCTCTGGAGATGCAGCTTTGATCTTTACAGGGAAGAGCCAGCCGGGTGTGAGCCACAGAGAGGACAGATCTCCCTGCTGCTCAGCACTCAGGATGAGCTGGCTGTGGGATGGACTCAGCTCCCAGCTGCTCCCCAGGCTGAGATCAGGACAGTTCTTTGATCCCAGCTCTCATTCCCTCCACCAGCCGGTGCCGGGGGCTCGGCCAGAGCCTTCTGCCCACTCAGGGAACTCCCCACTCCATCAAGGGGCAACATTCCCTCACATCCAAGGGTTTCCTTTCCCTGCCCCTGCCTGGAGGGGGGTTGCTGTGCCAGGCTGGTGAGTGCAGCAGAGGTCACAGGAGCATCCAGGGGGGCAGTGCCTTGGAGCAGCAGCGTGCAGGGCCCTGCTGCAATTCCTGCTTTATGTCTGGCAGGTGCCTCCCAATCCAGTGCTGCTTCCAGGCCTGTCCTCCCTCCGTCATTCCTGGCTTCCCAGGGCTGTGGCTTTTAATCCAGATCCCGTTTCAGCCTGTGTCCTGCAGGATCCCTCAGGACCTGAAGTGTAACAAGGTGTGTTCATCCCGGACTGAACACACTCGTGTTTCGGTTTGTGTTACATTTCTCCTGGAGTACCAGGTTAAAACATTTTAACTGTGGCTTTGTACAAAACAAGGAGGTTTTGTCCCCCCTCTCTGATACTTTACACTTCATAATGATATTTCTGTTTTTTCCCAATCCGGGGCCTCTGCACAGGGCTGACTTTGTTGACATGGTTATGTTACACCCTGCCCTGGACAAAGTTTTACCTTGTGTCAGATAGTTGCTAAATTTTAATTTTTCCACGAATTCTCACATGCTGTGGGCTAGCAAAGGCCCTTCAGAAACTCATCTTTTTCTTCTGTCTAGAGGAACTTTAAATAAAACCAAAATGTTGTGCAGCTTTAAAAAAGCCTTAGAAATGCCCCTCAGTTGTGTCAAGCTGATGTGACTGAGCCAACGTGACTACAGAGAGCACCTGAAGAATGATTTGTCACTCGAGGCAGAAAATCAAAGGCCTGGTTTATACTTTAAAAAATCCTCTTCCAATAAAATTATGCTGGCTGGAAAGGATGAGTTTTCATTCTTCCTTGCTGAAATAGTAATAAAAGTCCTTGCTGTGGATGGGGCTTTATTAGTTTAGAGGTGATTTAGACCAAGGTGGTTTATTTTTTGCTTTCCAAAGCAGAGCCTTGGTCTGCATTTGAGAAGTTTAGTTCCCTGTCCATGAATGCAAAGCAGTTGCTCTGCCCTCCACCATCGCTGTGTCAGCAGAAACCGTGGTACAGATGCAATTACCAGCAAAACCCCCCCCCAACAACAAGAAAAAACCCATCTCTCCCATGGAGGGAGCCCGTTGGAGCTGGATCCCTCACCTTGGAGCAGGGGATGAAGCATGAGCACCCCTGAGCCAGAGTGATGTGCTGGTACCCTGGGGTATCCCTCACCCAAAGGGGGGAGCTGATACTGGAATGGGGAGGGACTGACCTGAAATGCCAGTCTGTGGCCTCACTCTTTGTCCTCTTCCCTGGTATTTTGTTATGTCCCTTCCCCTCTCTACCGCACAGGTGGGTGGCAGGAGGCCGAGTTCCTCTTGCTTTTCCTTAGCAAACTACCTCTGCTTTGCATCCCAGAAAAGGAGAAGGTGAGAGGGGGTTATATTTTGTGCAGGATTTGTGAGAGGTTCACGGGGTCTTTCTGGGAGCTTCAAGACACGTTTTGCTGGAGATTTTCCTCGCGCTGAGTCATGGAATCCAAAGGTCAGCACTGAAAGGCTCACCCTCACCCAGCTGTGTGTGGATGTGGTGGATCAGGGATCCGTCCTGTGAGTCCATCCTCCCTTGGCATGTGGGCAGGAACATCCTGTTGGTGATGGCGGGAGACTGGTTGAAGTGGAAAAGTGAATCCAACAGGGAATGTTAGAGTTTGGTGTGGCCCTGCTGGCTTAGCTGGGCAGCCAGGCTCTGGGAGGTGCAGAAACCCAGAACAAACTGTGCTGGAAAAGCTCTTGGTGTGGGATGGCAGCCTCTAAAATAGAAAGGTTTTCCTGCTTTTAATTAACACCTTCTAGCACAGACAAAGTATCAGGGACATCCAGTGTATCCTGGAAATGGTCTTCAAGGAGGATTCCTGTTTCCTTAATGCCCAGCCTGATCCCCACCATTGTCTTGCTGCTTCCGTCCCAGTTCTTGGAGCCCGGGTTTCCATTTGGGATCATTGAGCTGCTCGGTCCCAACCCACTGCAGGCACATCCTGAGCCAGGTGAGCCCACCTGGTGTGGGGCTGAGCTGTCTGTGTGCACCAGGGGCTGCTCTGGGGGTGGAGGTGGGCTGTTAAATATTGAATCCGTGCTTTTCGGTGTCTCCTTCTCGAGGGAGAGCTCTGGGAGGCAGTGTCAGTTTAGGACAGGGAGGCGGTGAGTGGCAGAGCAGAAAATTCAGGTCCACTCGTGTTTGCCTACGGCTGCTCATCCTGCAGAGCCTGCACACGGACAGGCAGGGGATCTGCAGGTGGTGCAGCTGAGGAGGAAGTAAATGCAGAGCCAAGATAACCAGGCTGACATGGATAAGCCCAGAATAAAGGCAGGTAAGTCACTGAGCCCATTTGTTACAGGGAGATGTAGAATGTGAGCAGGGATGAAAATAATGATGGGGATTACGTATCTTTGGGTTCTCTGGGGCAGCAGATGACCCAGGAGAGGGTTGTGAGCTTTGGTCCAGCATTCCCAGCCCCAGCAGAGCCTGGGGGGCTGAGCTGAGTGGAGATCAGCAGGGCCCAAAAAATGACATGGGCTCATTCCTTGTGGGGTGGGACAGAGGGTGAGATGGGATCCAGGAGCCTTGGGAGGCTGCAGCCAAATGTTCCTGCTTGTTGTGGAAAAGGAGAGGAATCTGCTGCTTATTGCTGCTGAGAAAAGAGGGCAGCCAGGGTGAATGTTATGGCCTGAGCCATCCCTGGAGCTGAAGGGATCAGGGACTGAGGACACGGCACTTCCATGGACAGGGAATGGCAGCCCAGGTGTCCCACCTGCAACAGGCTGGGCTTGGGCCTTGGTTGTGCTCAAAGTTGTTCAGAGTGGCCACTGCGGGTTTGTAGCTGGTTCAGAACTCGAGTGCACGTGTGAACTGAAGGATTGGAGTGTGTTGACTTGCAAAAGGGAGCCCAGGTCTCCCCAGGGCTCTTGTCCATGACCTGCTGGGGCAGCTGAGTACAGCCCTGAGTGCAGTGAAATACATTTTGCCGTCCTTTTTTTTTCTCATTTTTAAGCATGAACTCTTGGTTTCTCGAGAATGTGAGCTGCCTTCTTCCTCTCCAGTCACACATTTTTAGTCCTTGCAGCTTCAGAGGACGTTTTAGTGGGTAATTTCTCCCCCAGGCTCAAAGCCAGAAGGCAAATTACCCCAATGTTTTATCCAACTTCGGTGGGAATTGGGGATGTTTCATATTGCTGACCCAGAGCATTCAGAAGCTTTGCTTCTCTCAAAAATCATAATATTGTTTCAAGAAGTGGGAAATTAAACATGCACATGGTAGAAGACTTAGAAAGGATTAATGGGTTTCAAAATTACAGGCTTCATCCAGCTGTTGATTTGGGAATTGAAAGTATGCCTGTTGCAGGATTGGGAGGGAGTTATTGAAACGTGGTGTTGGTTGGTGTCTAGTGAATGCAAATGTCCCAAATCTGGGATTCCAAAGCCAAGCCCAACCTCCAGACTGACTCCAGGTTTGGTGCTGCATTAGCTCAGCCCAGGTGGTGGCAGCTGGATATTTTTTATTGCTTCTTCCCTGGAGTTTAATTTGCCCTCTTTTGATGATTTGGATTCATGGAGTATCACCCAGGGCATGTTTTTAATCTGCCCTTGACTGAAGTTCATGCCCCCTGTGTGAGCTTTGCTTTAGGCACATGGAAGGGACTCCTGGAAGGTTCTGGAGGCTCCTGTTGGTTCCTGTGGGTGAGGTGAGGATTTGGGAGCTGGAGGGGCAGCACCTCCAGCCTGGAGCTCAGTGGGGCCTGCACTAAATATCATGTGGATGTTTAAGTCACTTGCATTTTTGGGAACTGAGAAATCAACTTCTTTTTTTTTTTTTTTTTGGTGAGTTTCTTGTGCCCAATGAGGTTGGCAGCAAATTTACACCCTGTCAAGTGTGGGTTTGTCAGTGCAAAGAATTAATTAATATCTGTATTTGGGAGATGAAAGCATTGACAAAGGGGCTGTGAGCTGGTTTGTGTGATTCCGTGCAGGATCATCTCGACCTGCCAGTTTGCAGATAAACCTCCAGATTATGAGAATATAAAGCATGGGTCTGAATATTTTATTAATTGAACAGCATTTTTAATATTTGATTGATGAAATCAACAGCCAGAAGGCTCTGCAAAAAGCACCACTGGTGAACTGGTAGCC
This sequence comes from Pitta sordida, assembly GCA_013390025.1. Lineage (NCBI taxonomy): Eukaryota > Metazoa > Chordata > Aves > Passeriformes > Pittidae > Pitta > Pitta sordida. Next base: position 6,801 of record WEKX01011160.1, read on the forward strand.
AAGACATTGGGTGCTTTTAACTACAGACTTGTTTGTAATAGCTTTTCTCAGCTCTGTGTTGTAAATGGTAAGGATCCATGAATCCCATACATTGGAAATCCTCTTGTTCTTTGCATTAAGAAGACTGATTTTTAGTCTTGTTAGGATGGCTTCAAATTGCTGCTTTAATGCCTTCTTAATATACAAAGGTGATTGTGTGAGGTGTCCTGGAAGTGACATGGGGAATATTTAATCTTTTTTTTGCCACACTTTGAGGACAAACAACGACTGTTCCTTTAAAGATGGCCCTGGAATGAGATGGAATACTTAATCCTGCTGTAGCTTTGGGGTGTGTGGAGAGGTGAGGTGAAGAAACCTTGCTGCCTTTTAATGAACATCCTCCCCTGCACCAGGGAGATGCCACCAGTGAGCAAACAAACTGCTCTGGATTTGCTGAATTCTGCTTTGAATTTGGGAATTCAGGGTGTGAGATGTGGTGCAGCCTCCGACGTGCAGCGTTGGGAAAGGCCAGTGAGGGGGGATCATATTCTGCCTTTCATTTCCATGCTGTTTTCCAGTCACTGCAAGTTGTATTTCTCATGGGTTTTTTTAAGATTCAGACCAGGTTTCTGTGGCACACGGTGCACTCCATGCACTCCTGCTTTTTGGGGGGTTTTCTTTGTGAGTTTTATGGTCTCCTTCCCTACAGAACGTCCCCTTGGTGCTGGTGATCCGTTTATGTTCTTGTGTTTCTAACGCCTTTTCTCGTGCAGCTCCAGCTCGGTAACAGCGCATTGGTCTTAAGCATTTATGGCTTTTATTAAAACCTTATTGCTTTGAAGTCTCCTCAAACCTCGAGACTACCCTCACAGTGGCTTTTTTATAGACATCATTTGTCTTCTGCCCCTGTGTGACAGCAGCCCCAGATTTTACCTCCTGCTGCAGATGCTGGTGATTTTTGCAGTGAGAAGGTGCAGATTGTTTGTAGCTTTCTGGCCTGACATTGCGGCTTGAGGCTGTGTCAGCAATGAGACAAAACACATGGATCCTCCCCATCTCCATCCCCATCCCCATCCCTGGGCAGCGTGTGGGGCGGAATCCTGCCCCAGTGTGAAGCTGGGGCTGTGGAGGAGGGTGGGATGTGATGAGGAACGAGGAGGATTTTCCAAGGTTTGAGGCTCGGCTGGTGCTGGGAAGTCTTAACCAGCCAACTTGCCTTTCTTCACCAGGCCTTTGTTTCCAGCCACGCTTGCGATGAAAGGCAGGAACGGCAGCTCGTCCATTGGCTGCGGGAAAACACCTCCCCACATGGCAGAGCCCTGCTGGGGATGAGCTCCAGGGCCAGAGCTGCCTTGGAGCTGGGAGCACTGGGGCTGCCCAAGTCTGCTGCGATGGGGAGAAACACTGGGAGGGAGGATTCCCATTGTGTGTCTTGAAAGACTCCTCTCAGCCCCAGCAGAGTGGTCCAAGCCCCCCAGGCCTGTTTGCTCAGCAAACCCTAAGGAAATGGTTCTGGTATTCCCAGGGATCTCCCAGGAGCAGGGAGGTTTGATGTTGTCCCTTTTAACACATTTGTGACCTGGCATCTCGAGGCTGCTGTGGCTCTGTGGGCAGAGCTGCAGGATTTGCAGACGTGGCTGGCGGAGGAGGCCCCGGTGTCTGTGTGTATTTATACACTGGATGCCCGGGGATACTCGGAATTCTTCTTTAAATGACCCAAAAAACCTCCGCAAGTGGAAGTCGGTGTGGAGCTGCCAAGAGTATCTCCTGACGCAACAGCCTCTGCTTTTCCAGAGGGGCAGGAATGTTTCCTGCTCTGTCCCTGAGGAGTCTGAGCCCTGGGTGCTGGTGCTGATGCAGTTGCTGCTCTCTGCCAAAGCAAGCGGTCCACACAAGCAGATCACACAGCTCTCCTTTTCTCCCCCTGGCTGGCTGCTCATTAGCGTTTTCTTGCTGATAGTGTTATTAATTCAACTAATTTGTATTGCCCCGTGAGTGTGGATGGTGCTGTGCAAGCACAGCTTTACCTGCCTGTGTCCCGGGGTGTGCTGTGCCGTGTGTGCAGGGAGAGTGTTGGAAAAACTGACTGAGAGTGTTGAAGAAAGGTAAATCTTGGACTTTTCTGTTCTTTTTTCCCCTCACGGAGCGGGTGCCTGGCTTCTGATTGTGGGGCTGCACGAGCAGGGCTGAGGAAATGCCCTCTCAGCAGAATTAGTGCAGACAGATAATAGGACTTAAGTGCAAGGAGAGTTTGCAGAGTTGACCCTCAGTAAGACAGAAGGTTACACAGACTGGAGTATTACAATAAAATAATTTGGGACCTGATCCAAACCCACAGAAAACAAGGAGGGGTTTGCCATCAGCTGCAGGGGCAGCAGCCTCCCTGCAGTGTGCCCAGGCAATGGGACAGTCAGCAGCTTAAACAAAAGGACTTAAAGAAGCGTCCAGGCAAAGGTTTTGCTGCCTGTGATGCTTTTCCCATCTGTCCAAGAGAGGTAATACGTATTTGTACGAAGTTCTGCGGCCTGATTTGATATTAAAAGCCTTTAACTGAAGTGTTGAAGGAATGCCAAATGTCAATTTTTAAATGTACAGATTATCCTCCCAGGGGAAGAGAGGGTGAGTTACATAATGTTCATTATTTTGTGTGCTCTGGTTTCTGCCTTCAGTCCTTGAGACCATGGCTAGGCCTGATGAAGAGAGCAGAAAACTTCTTCTAGAAGCACTTTGTGACTTCTGAACTCTTTGTGATCAAAACCCGTGTGACTCTGAATGTCCAGCGCCTCTTCTTTGGACTTGAGATAGGAGCATTTGACTTCACCTTGAAAATGGGATCTGTGATCTTTCTTACATTCTTATTCCATTCTCAAATTAGGCTAATGCATCGTGTTCCAGCAATTCTGGGCAATTATGGCATCTGTTGTACAGACATTTTGTGCTCCTTGCTGGGAAAAACCCACTTTTAATAAACAAACCCACCTTGACAACCTGTCAAGGACTTTCCTAAAGGAAAATTGAAGGTGTCACCTAAGTGTCTTTTTTTTTTAAATGTTCCTTTACAAGAGCACAGCAGCTGCATCTGGCGCTTCTGGCCTGGTTTCACAGGGCAGGGCAGTGGGGGAAAGCAAGGAAGGATTTACAAGGGATGGATTCCCTCACCAGCATTCCCTGCCCCGGGCTGTGCCCTGGTGCAAAATCCTCCTGGCCACAGTTGCAGAAGCCTTGGGAAAAACTCTCCTCTTTTGATTCAGCTGTTTTTTTCTTTATTTTATTTCATTTTATGAGAAAAAGCCCTTAATATTTAGGCACAAATTCTCAGTGCTACTTCCTTTTATTCCATGCGTGACAAACCCATGTGGTTGCAGCCTCTTCCTCATCATGGGCTGCAACCAGGAGCTCAAGGCAGATCTTAAATCCGACTTAACCTTCCCTCTCCAGCAGATCCACTTTGTTTGGCTCTGGGCACAAGCCTGGGAAGGGCTGTGTTGTTATATTGACTACTAGAAGTTAAATTGCATTCAAGGAAAATAAACCAGCGTTGTTTTGTTGTGTTTTTTTCTTCTTTTCGCTGCAATATTAGAGTTGTGTGAAGGTTTGGCTGTGTTAAGTGGAAATATCCCTGTGTGTTCACCCAAGGAGGAAAGGCAGGAGGAAAGAAAGGGTTTCCTGCCTCTGCCAGACATTGTCTGTTCCTTGGGTTTTCTGTCTCAACAGATTGTTCTTCCATTATTATCTGGGGACTGTCAGACATGGGCCACCTCTGCAGAAGAATTCCCAAGAATACAGTCATTTCTCCGTTTCTTGAATCAGAATTTGGGTTAATTTTGTGAACTCAGGGACTCTTCTCCCTGGTTTGGTTGCAGAGCTGATCTCCCCCCAGCCACTGCCACTATCTGGGGGCTGCGTCCCCTCCCCTGAGCTGCCCAGCTGTGCTGTGGTACTGAGCACATCTGTCTCTCCTGACAGGAGCAGGCTGTATCACATCCCTGCCTTCTGGGCTGGGCAGTGTCTGGGAGGAGCAGTTAACATCTCTATGGTTTCCACTTCATCCTCTGAGTTGCTGATGTGACAGCAGCAGCTTTTCCAGGGATGTGGTGCCCAAAATCAGATTAAAAAACCCTTTCCTGCCCTGGCGGTGCCCAGGAGTGTGCTGAGGATGACCTGTGGGTTATCTCTAAGAACACAAGTGGCCGGGGGACTGGGATGTGGTCCAGGGCAGGATGGGAGCACGTGGAAGAGGAGCATGGCTGTGCTGCTGAGTGCTGTGCTCTGGAATTACCTGGCACAGCCAGACAGCTGGGTTTTGATCTTGCAGACATTAACACACCACAGTAAATAATTCCTAATATTCCAGAGCTTTCAGCGTTACAGGGAGGGCTGTTAGTCCATAACAGAGCGGCTCAGACTGTGGGAACAGGGCCTGGATGTGTGGGAAGGCTGAGCCATGTCTCCATCTAGGACTGGTGCCTCGGAAGGCTCTGTGGGTGTCTGGGGTGGGCACAGTTCTGCTGGCAAAATGAGCCCTCCTGAGAGAAGTGAGCTGCTCCCATGGCATAAAGACCCCTCTGGGTGGGCTCCTGCAGAGCTGGGCTGCTCCCAGCCCCACCCCAGCAACAGGACATGGGACATGTTTCACCATCAGCTTTTCATCCGTGAGCCGTTGGATCTGTAGCAGTAACCACTGACAGGATCATGGCAGTTCCTTTGCCTGTTGAAAACAAGGACCAATAATTAAGATTATATTTGTGTAATGGTGATGCACAGACTGAACCTCCTTGTGTGGAGACACTGGGCAGAGCCATATTGGTACCAACACATTCAGGCTGCTGCACATTACACAGGTGTGGGCACCAAAGTCAGCTCAGAGCATTTCTGCTGGTCTAACTTTGAATTATCTCAACGGAACTAAAGGTGCCTTTATCAGGGATAGCTAAAAAGATGAAAAAATTGTGGCTAGACCCCTCTCCAAGTCCTTGAATTAATTTACTTCTTTACATTATAGAGTTCCAGCATTTGCCGTATCACGTGTTTGTAGCTTTTGTATTTCTCTGTGGTTTTTGTTTCAATGGGTCAGATGGGGAAGAAGCTATTTTGGAATTGAAATGCCAGGACCATATCCCAGTGCTCCTTTGCATGCCATGGAGAGGGACATGGTTGGGCAGAGCAGAGGGAGGTTTGGGGTGTGGAGAGGGCAGTGATTCTCCCAGGGCTGGGAGCAGGCACACGAGGAGGCATCTGGACATAGAAACTGCTTTGGAAGGTCAGAGTCACGAGCTGTCAGGATCAGGTTGCAGCAAAACCCCTTCAGTTTTCCTGAGGTCTGGAGTCTCCCGGTGCATTCCGGCGGGGCTGAGCTTGCACAGCTTGGCCATCTGTTCCCAGAGCCAGGCAGTGCTGGGATCCTCAGGGTTCATGTGACTTCCCCACCCCTGAATTTTAATCCAAAGGGTGGATAAATACTGTTCATCCTCTTTGCTGCTTGGTCTGTAACGTGTGCAGGTGTTACACGGAGGTGAGGCCAGCTCTGAGCCAGGCTTTGAGCCTTTCCTACCTGAGGCTGGTCCTGCCTTTGTGAGCCATCTGCTCATTTCCATAAGCCACCCTGAGGGGTTTTGTCTTCATCAGCTTCACTAAAGTATTCACTTAAGCTTTGAAAAAGGAATTTTTTTCTTTTTTTTTGTTTGTTTTGTTTTTGAAGTCAGACACCCCCAGGACTTTCTCTCCGGTCCTCCTGCTTAGTTGGTCTGAGTGGTTTGGAACCCCCTGCCATGAGGCTGGAAATGTCTGTGTAGCAAATGTGACTCCTGCAAGGGGCTTCCTTTTCTCTCAGAACCTTCTGGAAGTTGTTGGCAGACCCCAGGTTAAAGCCACTGGTGTGGCTTTAGGGGGGCCAGGCTCAGAGGGACAGTTTTTATGTGAAAAAGGATGCCCTTAAACAGTGTTTTTTTTATCTCGAGACACAAAGTTAGTCAGACCCTTGTGACCAAGATGAATCCATGTGTGTGTGAGGTCTGGCGATCTTCTGAGCTCTTCCAAAGTTCTCCAGGATCAGGACCCACAAACCTGCAGGAATTGATTTGACAGTGGGATGTGACCGCACAACATCCTGATGTTTGCTGTCCACCCCCTCCCCAGCTCCAGGAGGTGATGGTTCCAGTCAGGACACTGTCCACACATCTTTGGTGCACTGTCTCCGTGCTGGAGGTGCCAGAAGGGACAGAGGGAATTCCCTGAATCAATCTGCTTTGAGGATTATTTTCTAAAGCATCCATAGGTTCAGTAGGATCCCATTAAGAGGCTGATTTTGTCTACCCAGCTCAATGAACTTCTGGAATTTTATCTAAATTGGATTTGCCCAGTGAGAGGAACTCTGACTGTGTCTCCTGCTGCAAAGGCAACTTGCTGGACGTGCAAGCAGGGATTTAACTGTGCCCTTACAGAAAACTGTCTAATTCCTGCCCCTCTGCACCAAAGTCAGCTGTGAGTGGCACGTTCGTGCTGGGCATGAAATCATGGATCATGGAGAGGAGCAATGCCCTGGTCACTCATGGGGCTCCTGATAAGAAGCAGACATGGAGCTGAGCTCCTGTAATTTCTTACTGAGATGATCTACTTGCTAAATTGTCATTCTGCCCACCAAAAGGGTTGGAGATGGCACTTCCCTGCTCTCAGGGAGGTCTCTTGGTCCCGTTTTACATTTTTGCTGTCTCCTTGATCACATCCTCGGTGGGGCCTTGGAGTCCTTTTGTTCTCTGCTCTAGTTTCTGGCATTTTTGTTGCTCTAGCAACACTTTCAGCCCCAAAGCAGCGGGATCCTGGTGCTGACACAATGCTCCATTTGAGAGAAGGAAGCAGAGCACGACAGGTGATCTCCAGCTTTTGTATGAAATGGCAGCGCCTTGAGACGGGAGGATGAATGGCAGGTTTTGATATCTTGTTGTCTTGCAGCTGGCATTGTTTTTATCCTGAAAGGTGAGAAATAGTCTTGTGTTCCTGCCACGTTTGTGGCTTGTAACATTGCTGTGTTATGTTCCTTTTGTGGAGGGTGACAGCACAGGTTGGAGTGGGGCTGTGCAGCCATGGGAGCCATGCCCAGGGCGGGCACCAAGGCTGCTCTCCTTTGGGGGGCAAATAAAGAATGTTTGCCATGCTCAGCGACTCCTTAGAGTCGTGGATAACTCACGACTTGGATGCACTGAGCTGCAGTTTGGAGGGGAGAAGGAGAAAAGTCTGTATTTTATACTAAACCTGCAGGTATTGTGTGAGAATAATTCTGGTAGGCTGCCGAACTCAGGAGCCCAGTGCTGCTCTGCAGTGTGGTTTGTGGGATCCTGTCAGCTGCTCTGGCATTCTGTGGCTTTTCTATAAATGGTGAGGGTGATGCAGGAAGATGCATTTACACTTCTTTTTTTTATTTTCCTTCCCTCCTGGGTGCTCTTCCAGGCTTTGCCACGGTGCTGCAGATTAGACTGCCAGTGTCAAAGCACCTGTATGTAAGAGAAGGAATCCCTCTCAGAATTTGGGCATTGCTTCCCACAGTTTCCTGCTGCCCCAGCCACTGCTGACCAGAGACCTGAGTGCACCATGAGTGGCTGGAGGTGGAAACCTCAGGAGGCTCCTCCTCAACAAGTCTGACCCCACTGGCAAGTAAAGTTAATCCATTATCTGCTGCCTGTCACCCAACCTTCCCTCCCAGAGCTCTGAAAGGTGTTAAAGGCTGTGGGCATCCAAAATGTGTCCTCAGAGGCCTGAGTTTTGTGACAAATGAAGAGTGGCTGCCAGCCATGAGATTTCTCCTACCTCCAGTGGATCACCCTTTTTTTATGAGATATTAGGCTTAAAATATTTTTTTTTCAAGCTGGTGTGACTGGAGGTGTTCAGTCTGCGAGATTTGGTCATCATTTTACAAATACTTTCCTCCCTGGGACCAGGGGTGATGTCAAACAAAGCCAGAAGCTGCTCTGTGCTTTGGGAGCAGCTGGTAGGACACTCCCTTCTTAAAGAGTTGGACTCAATGATCCTTGTGGGTCCCTTCCAACTCAGAGTATTCTGTGATTCTGTGATACTTGGCATTTTTGGGTCCCTTGAAACCCCCCCTCAATGGGGTCACAGCTGCACTGCAGTGTGGTGGTGGAGCTGCCCCAAATTTGATGAACTTGGGGCACTTCAGTCTGAACTCAACTTCATGGGCTCCCAGGGGCTGGGATTTGCTGTGCCTGGGCAGCTTTTTGGTGCCTTGGGTACCCCCTTCTGTGCCCAGGGTTAACGCTCATGTGGACGACACCGTGTCCTGCTGGTCACTGCCCTCCTCCAGCAGCAGGAACAGAATTATTTGTTCTTTTGGGGCTCTGAGGCTGTTTCCATGACTTATGGAAGAACCTGTGGGTAAACCAGAGTCTGTAGATACACAGAAGGTTGTCATTGCTATTTCAATGATAGATGGATGGATAGATACAGAAGGTTGTCATTGCTATTTCAATGATAGATGGATGGATAGATGCATAGATGCATAGATAGATAGATAGGTAGATAGATAGATAGATAGATAGATAGATAGATAGATAGATAGATAGATAGATAGATAGATAGATAGATAGAAAGAAGATAGACAGAAAGATAGATGGTGGCCATTGCATTCCAGGTCCTTGGTCTCTTGCAAATTAAATAAGCAATTTTTAGCTCCTTTGATAGAAATGAGTTCGTAAAGGGAGTCTGCACAGGGAGCATAAAATGCCTCCATGAGTTTTGGCAAGGCAGGTTTTCTCCTCTGTTGCACTGCTGGCACCACTGGGTTTAAAGCATTGCCTCTGGGTCACACTGAAATGAGCCCTTGGCTCATGTTCTCTCTCATGTTTAGGCCATGGAAAAGCAAGGAAATGCAATTCCTAGGATGAAATGATTGATTATATACCCAGAGTGCAGAGATCACAGCAGGGGGATTATAAAGGTGCCATCAAGTTAATGGTAAACCCTTTTTAAACCATTTTTGTTGGTGTTTTGAGGCTCCTGGTGAGCACCGAGGTGGATCCCAGGGAACCAGCTGGGAATGGTGAGTGTTTCAGGAAGGCTGTCCTGCTCTTCTTCCCTACAAGCCATTGTTCAAAGGAGAAGGGTTTTGCTTCCTCCTCTCTCCCCCATCATCCTCATCCAGCTGCAATTCATGCTGTTGATGACAGATGAGGAGTGTCAGGGTGGGTTTCGGCCCATCACGTCCCATCTCCTGTTCTGTAAATTAGTGATAGCCACCACACCTCTGACCTGCCTGCTCTTCCGGCCAGTTTGAAGGCTGGGTGGGTTTTTAAATGATGATATTTTAAAATTTGAGAGCAGCTTTGATTTATTGACCCGGTGCCTCTATGAATCGAGCTGTCTGGGCTGGCATCTGCAGATAAGAGGCTGTCGAGTAATTGCTTATTATTGACTGATTGCCAGCTCGGGCTGTTTGCTTGCAGAAGAATCAATAGCAGTCAATCTTCAAAGTCCAAACCCTCAAGGAGCATGACTGGATTCCAAATTGGGCATGACAGGTCAGGATAACTCCGTGTCTGACATCCCACCTTCCCACGTGGGTTCAGTGCCGCAATGGAGGCGGAAGCGCGGGACGTGATCTTCCTGCATCACATCTGCTTTTACGAGGATTTTCAGGGTGAAATCCCAGCCCTGGCTCCGGACCTTCCTTGGAGAAGCTGGAGCAGCCGGAGCAGCACCTGAGATCCACGGGAGGCAGGGCAGGATGAGTGCAGCCATCAGTCATTAGGTCCCCAAAGGATGGAGCAGGGAGGGGTGGCTGAACAGCCTGTGCTCTGACACATCCAAACCAACCAGTTTGGAGGCTTTATAAATAAAACAAAGCATCTATTTTAATGCATGGTAACAGAGATTTCCTTTCTGTGGGTGATTCTATTTAGGTGACAACAGAGTGAAATATCCAGTGTCACCATACGTTTTACATCTTTTCTTACGGCGACTGTCGCCATGGTGAGCGTTCATTGTCAAACGCAGCCATAGCCCTTCTTTAACACTATCCTGCCATCCTGCCTTTTTGTGGATGGGTTTAAAGCACAAAAGGGGCTTCATGGCATCAAAGATACTCAAGACTTAATAAAAAAAATATATATATCTATATGTGTTGAGGTGGTTGTGATGGCTGGGATGACGCTGGGTCTGCGAAGCAATCTCACACCTCGGGCTGCAGCCCCCTCCGGATTCTGCCCAGGATCAGGGGTTGCAGTCTGGTCTCTACATGTCCTACACTCAAGACAGGTTTAAAACTTGAAATAAGAGCCTTTGGGGGGAGGGGGAGGCTTGGATGTCTTTCAGCTACAAAGAGCAATTAAGCACCAGGACATAAAATAGATAAATGGGAAGGGGAAGGGCAGAACCCTGGAATATGAGAAGATGAAAATGGAAGAAACTGTTTCTACAGCAAATTTACCCTTAATCTTGGAGCTTTATTTTCACCAGGAAAGCTCTGATTTGAGGTGCCTCGTTTGGGGTGAGGGAGAAATACCTCAAAGAGAGCAGTTTAATCTACAGGGGTCTAGGAGAGAATGGACAAGATTACTTGAACAGCCTTGTTTAGATACTGGATTTGTTGTCTACCAGCAAATCCTCATTTGCATGGGTCCTTAATCTGGGGAGTTAAATGTGTCTCAGGATCTGTTATCAACAGAGATGCAGAGTTGAGAACTAGATTTTTAAAACTGGTCCTTCTTATTCGAATGTTTCTCCTCCCCTCCCCCTCCCCACACCCCAAAGATCTTCCTGATTTTTTTGGAAAAGCAAAGATGAGCCAACGAGTGATGCAAAAGGAAAAACCTGCCAGCCAGAAGAAGCTATTTTTGACTTCAGATTCGGTGGGTGAACTGTCCACCAGCTTGTAGAGAAAAGCCAAGGTCAGACATTTCAAACGTGTGTGTCGCAGGGAAACCTCCACCCCCCCTCCTTCCTGAGAGGGCACATGGACGGGAAATCTTTCAACCTCCTTGGAGGTGGAGGGTTGGGCAGGGGATCCTTTGTGGAGCGTTGGGGAAGGGCTTTAGCCCTTCGTTTTTGAGGGGCTCTGAGCTTTGCCTGGAGTCCTGAAATGGCATTTCCTCATGTCTGCAGCAGCCCTCACTCATGAAATGGATGCAACTGCTGAAAAAGCTCCCGCGTGAGCATGCTCACTGGAAGATTAATCCTTTAGAGGGAGTTGGAGAGTTAAGCTACTGTAATTTCTCTGCAGTTGGCTGCAGTAAACAACTGCTCTAAAGACACGAGGAAAAAAATTGACGGAGGTACATGGCATTAATGTACATATCTTTTTGTGTTTCTACTTTCAGGTCGAGGGTTTTTGAGAAAGGTTTTTTTTCCTTCGAAGAGCTGGGGAAGAGGGGTCTGTGTAAGGATTTTTATGGCTGACCTTCATGTTGTGGTTTCTTTTTTTTTCCTCCAGGCCAAAGTAATCCTATTTCCGTGCAAGGCCATAGTGAGGCTCGGGCTGACTTTCTCGAGCTGGGGTAGAGCCCCAGGGTGGTTTGGAGTTGAGTTTAAACGATTGTAGGAGGTGAGGCCTTGCTGCTCGTTGAGCTCTGTTGGCAGGAGGCAGCTGAAAACACCTCGTCCTGTTTAGTTGTGATCAGAACCCAGTGGGACTCGCTCTCTCATGCTTCTGTTGGAAAGAAAATGTGTGATGGGATTAGCTTTGCCTACAGAGTAATAGTCTTTTTTTTTTTGTTGTTGCTTTTTGTTTTTTAAAAAATATTATTATTTTGCTTCCCCTCCTCCCCATGCCTGAGGAGCTGCAATCCTGTGTCAGATGGGGGAAGAAAAACAATCGTTGAGCTATTTTGGCTTTGCTTTGAAGGATGATGACTTTTCCTGTGTTGAGGAGGGATGTCCTGCCAGCCAGGTAAGTGTTGCAGGCACACGGGTTGTGTCAAGGTGAACCCGAGCTCCTCCCTTCCCAATCCCGGCTTTGTGGGGGCATCCTGGAGGAAGGAAAACCTCGGGTAGTCCCTAATGAGCGAAGAGCGTTTTTGCCACGAAGGAGGATGTGATTTACCATCCTCAGCCTCCTCCAAAACCAGCACAAGTGAGGAAGGGCCAACCTGGGGGCTCCCAGGGTGTCAAGCAGAAATATCTGGGGGACTTGATTTTTGCTTGAGGCTCCCTGATCACAGTTTGTGTCTTTCCCTCTTAAAAACATCTTTCCAGTCCTTTGGGATGAAGAGGAAATGGAGGTGATCTGTCAGCAAAACTTGCCTGCCTTGGGGAGGGGGGTTGGGAAGGGCATTGCTTTGTTCTGTACCTGGTTGGAATGAATTGCTGCCCTGGAGCTGGAGGGGTTGGAGGTCACACCCTTCCTCGTTCCAGGAGGGAATAATCATGGATACAACTCTGCCTGTGCCACTGCAAAGCCCTGTGTCGTGTGGCTCTGAGAACACTCCTGGTGTTACCCCGGGTGGAATTTCTGTCCAACAGCATTTACTGGAAAATGGCTTCGTATTTCCTTGGAGTGGTGTGAAGAAGGGAATAATAATTCATTAGTTTAACAAATGCCAGTGGCTCCCACTAAATTGGTCCTGAGGTACCTGTCAGCTTCCAGGAGATACCCCAGGTGGATGCTCACGCTGCTGGAGGAGTTCAGGAAGGCAATTCTATATCACAGACTTGGCTGAGCTGGAGATGCTGCAGATTTGAAGAGAATTTTGCCACCCCAATGTTGAATTTTTTTGCTTAGTCCCTCCTGTTCCCCTCCTTCCCAGAAGCTCTGGCTGGCACAGACTGTCTGTTCCATGGGTGGGTTTAGGGAACATTGGTGGCTGTGTGCGTAGGGGGAATAATTAGCTACCAAATGCAAATAGATTGTTTCTTGCTGTTTCAAAATCGCCGTAATTTCTATTGAGTATGAGTTAATTATATCTTCCTTTGGATGGTTGTAAGGGAAATGATAGAGATACAGCAATATAAATCTATACAGGGAGGGACATGGATGTCAGAATATCGTTTGGGAGATGATTGGGAGAACAAAGACTTGTGTTTTTGGAGGACCATGGTGGTGCTGGGATTCAATGGTGCTGCATCAGTTTCTCGGTGGTGGATGAGTGTTTTCTCTTTCAGATTTTTATCTGATGCCATCTCTGTCACCGTGACAAGGGGTTTTCAGTTCAGAAGAAAATGATCACATTTCTGGTTAAAGCTGTGAAATAGTTTTTTTGAGAAACAAAGTTGAAAGCAAGAAAGTTAAAAGTAACCTTAAAGATCTATGATCAGGGTATAACAAAAATACATCTTGAAGCTGAAGTGTGGGGCTGCTTTGCCAGCACAGGACCCACGTGGCACCACTGGAATGAGCTGCTGTCCCTGGGCCTCCCCCAGTGCAGGCCATTGCTGTCCTTCCCTTTTGCAGAGGGACACTTGAGGGAGCCTGGATCCATCACCTCATTCTTTATTGCAGCCTCACTGTGAAAAGTAGTCAAGTCCATCCCTGAAGTGGTTTGGACCAGCTTTAAACCTTTTCCTTCTGTCCCCAGTACCAGGGCAGGAGTTGCTGCACCAGGGAACAGGGACAGCAAAGGGACAAAGGTGACACTGTTTCCTTAGTGCCATGGCTTTTGGCTCAAAGCCCTCCTGCTCTCCTTGTTGTGGAGTAAAATGGGAAAAATGATCTGATTTCAGCAGCCCCCAGCATGGAGCACCGTGGTTCAGCCTTACCAGGCCTTTGGTGGCCTGGGGATTTTGTGCCTCTGGATGGGAGGGATCAATCCTTAATCCCACAGCTGCTTCCTTCCTGTGCAGGGCTCTCTGTGCTGGGGAGACATTCAGCTCATCCCCAGCAGGCCCTGGAACTGGTAAACCTGAAAGGAACAAAATAGCTACAACCCAATTTAATTTCTGCTGGGTGTAGTTTATGGATGTGGCCTTGGGCTGTGCAGGAGATCCCTGCTGGGGTGTTCCCAGGGAATTGCTCCTCTTGTGAACCCCCAGTGCTGAATGGAGCTCCTTCAGCCCATGGAATTGTGTCCAGTGCTGCTGGGCAGGGTGGGGAATGTCTGACCCTGCTGTGCTGGCTGTGTCAGGGCTCAGGCTGGGGTCATCTGGGAAGGGCAGGGGTATCATCCCGTGGATGGGGCTGTGGGACATGTGGGGAATGCAGCACAGGCACTCCTGGGTGCTTTCATTGAGATGGGTGACTCAGGCTTTTCAGGAGGACTCATTGCTTGAATTTTCACGTTCTTTATATTTCTGTGGAAAAGTCCTGCCTCTGTGCCCAGTTTTGTCCCTTTCTCCACCAGCAGAACTTTGTCCAGTGGATGAACTGAAACCTGATTTTGGGATCTGCTCACCTCTTCACTGTTGTTGCAGTCCAGGACTGTGTTCTAAACAGAAAGAACAAAATAGAACTGAATCTTAGAGGTGTATCCAATAAAACCCTCATGCAGTCCTGGCAGTCCCAGGGAGGAGAAGGTAACTGTGCTGGGTAATTGCATCCAGTCCCAGTCTGTAATAATCAAATGGTGACCACTTCAAAGCCTGGTGCCTTCACTTCCCTCCCTTCTAAATGCTTCAGCCAACCTGCAGTCAGTTGGCAGTGCCTTTGAGACCAGACATTCTGATATGAGCCTTGTAATTATTTGTGTGATGAATCCTCTCTCTGCAGAGCTGTTTTGTGGAAGGCTTTGCTGTCCTGCACACCTTCAGAGGAGTTTCATCTCCTGCTCTCCTGCCTTCCTGACTAGTTTGAAATCCAACCTCTGGCTGCATTTTGGCTTTGTTGACACCCTGAACTCCCTCCTTGCTGCTGCATCCTTGCTTTGTGCCCTTTGGCATTGCTCTGCCTCTGCCCAGGTTGTTCTGCACATCCTGGATGAAGCAGGGAAGGGGTTTGGAGCATCCTGTGGGATCCTGTGCTCCTGGAAGCTCCTGGAATCCTGCAGGGAGAGGGGACCAGAGCAAGCCTGGAAGCAGCAGCTGGCGAAGGGGAGTCCCTGCCCCTCTAATCCCTGAGGATGAGCAGGTGGAGTTACGGGCACAGGGGAAGGAGCTGCATTTTTTAACCTGGCTGTGAAATTAGTAGAATAACTAATTATTCATGTGGTGGGGGAGACTGAAATGCATCCCCCAGCACAGAGGACACTGTGTGGTTTCTGAGTGTGAGAGCAGCAGTGCAATGGGGGATGTTATGCTTGGAGAATTAAGGTCACAGGGAAAGGGAAGATGGAACAAAAATCCCACTTTAAAGAGCTACATCCACCTGCAGGGAAAAGGTTCAATTAAACAGAGCAGGGAGGGAGCAGAAATGCAGGAGACAGGGCTGGAGAGAACAGGGATGGATGGATGGATGGATGGATGGATGGATGGATGGATGGATGGATGGATGGATGGGGCTGTGCTGGAGGAGACTGGGTTTGAAGGTGCTGGTGAAGAGACTTGGTAGCTCTTAAAAAACCCCAAAAAGGAAAGTGAAAGGAGAGGAAACAAACTGCAGGTGAGTCTCCAAGCACCGTGGAGTTCATGACCTACTTGCTGCCTCACGGCTGTGCAGCTGGGGGAGCAGAGGGAGGCCATGGGTGTTCCCTGTGGGAAGCACAGGGTGCTGGGCTGTGCAGAGCTCGAGCCAGGGCTGCTCCATCCAGCTGCTGTGCCTGGACACCTGGAGGTTGTGGAGCCAAGGCTGGAGGAAGCCCAGGGAGGTGTCTGAGCCATGGATTTCCCTCTGCTGTCACAGCCATGGAGGAGATAGTGCTGGATCCTGAGCCAGGATGGGGTTTATGAGCTGCCATAAGCAAGGGGCTCCTTCCCAGAGGGATGTGGAGCACTGGGGGACTGGTTTGTCCTGACAGCATGAGGACAGTGGGAATCATTCACCCCCAGCCTCCTCTAATCCACTGCAAACTCAAAGTCTGCTTTGTCCTCCTTCAGGAGCCCTCACCAACCTGATCATTCCTAATCTCATGTTATTTTCCAGATCATCAGTTTGATTTCTCAGTACTTTTATAGTCCTTACTGTTCCCAGGAATCTGTGCCTCCATCAATTATCTCTTTTCCAGGCTGTAGCAACCTTGAACCACAGTTTCCATCCTATTTTTATACCTCATTCTGCTTGTTAGAGGAGTCCTCCAGAAATAACCACACAGTTCTGACCAAGATAGCCCTAACTTTTCCCAGTAAATAATAACTCCATCTCCTGCTAATGCAAACTTGAGGGATCTCTTTTTTTCCATTTGTTCACTTCTCCCACTGGGGTTTGGGAGTGAAATGTCTTACCTTTAACTTAATTCATATATGGAGCAGTACCTGAGTGTCACAGGGTGTCAGATCCTCCTTTAACTCTGTTTATTGTGATGGGACCTGAGGCTGCTTCAGATTAACCTCTGGCCACTTCCTCTGGGAAATGCCCTTTGTATCTTTTTTTTGAGGGTGTTTTGCTGGTGGCATAAAGGGAGAGATTTGTGAGTTCGCAGACCAAGGTTAACTCCACAACTTCTGCACTTCCCTTGCCAACTCCATCCAAGCAAACCTCTTTGGAAAGAAAAATGAAAAAAAACCCAACCCTGTCTTCTGTTTTTCATAAGTTGTGAATTGTGTTCTTGTTTAAGCTGATTGTTTTATTTATTCCAATAATCCCCTCTTCCAGAAGAAAGGAAAATTAATTGTCTTCCTATTTCCATAATGGTTTGCCCTTCAGACAGTTGCCAGGCAAAGCGCTTAAAACCTCAAATAAAAGATGGTGAATGTTTCAAATCGCTGAGCTCCTGTAGGAACACGTTTGTCTTTACCAGGGTGGTATCACACAGTCCCAGAGTGTGATTTGCTCCGGGTTCTGTAGGATTATGAGGGGTCTTTTTGGCTTCTGTTGATGCAAACAGGGTCAAGGCTGCTGTGGTAGATAGTGCAAGTCTTAGGTAGGATTTTGCCAGTAAGATGGACTGGCTGCAGTTGAAGCCCTGAAATTATCCAGCATTAATGGGGAGTTGTCCTTGGGCTTCCTTGTGGAACAGGGACAGTGGCTTTGCTGCATCACAGGACATGGACAAGGCCTTCCCTCCTTACAGGTGGGATGGGACAAGATTTTCCCTGCAGGAGCTTTTCCCTGACACCAACCTGGCTCTTGGTTATTTTTAACTCTGTCTGGCTAAAAAAAAAAATTAAAAAAAAAAATAAAATTACTTGATTAATCTGGGAAAATGCTGGAACGTTGCCTTAAAAGGCTCCAAAGTGATGCAATATTGAGTGATGAATTTTAGAGCTAAATGAGTGCTTTGGTGGGTGCGTTGGCTGAGGGGGGGGTTTGAATTTTCTCAGCCAACACATTTGTTTTTCCTGCCAGGGCTGCTCTGGTGAGGCTGGTGTGGGAGCACTGGCACAGCTCCAGGTCTAGGGCAGTGTCAGGGCAGTGGAGAATCCGCCTTCTGCTTTGCTTTCCAGGTTTATCCCAACATAAGAAATAAATACAACCTCCGAGCTGGGGCTGGTTGTGCTTCTAGTGGGGTTTACACTGAGGGTAAGAATGAAAACACAGTGTGATGAAAACAAGAGTCTTGTGTAATGAGCAGGGTTTGTCACCCAGTTATTCCTGTCCCCACAAGTGTTGCACAGCCAGGTGTGAGCTCCCAGGCACAGGGACAGCAGAGGTGGAGCTCATCCCCTGTAGGAGGACCCAGGGAAAAGGTGACACCAGACCTGGATGTGGCCAGGAATGAGCTGAGTTCCTCATCTCGCAGCGTGGGGACAGTTTCTGTGCTGTGTTTCCACACGAGAAACCACATGGCAATAAATTCCTCATATCCAGCCTGTGTTTCCCTCTCCCCTTGTGTGCAGTTGCTCCAAAGGAGCAGAGTGTAATCCATCAGGAAGAGAGAAGGGCAGGAGTTAATTCACTTCCATGATCTTCCTGTAGCACTTAGTCCAGCTCCTGGTAATTTGTATTTGGCTGCTGCAATAATCCCATAAGGGACCCACTGGGAGAAGGCTGGGCATAAGGGACCTGTGGCCCCTGGGTATTTCCATTAGCTGAGCAGCACAGGAGATCATCTGTTGCATTTCCAGCCAGAGTTCCGAGGTGCCATCTCAAGCAGGAGGACAACGGGGGGGTATCTCAGCACCACCCAGCTCCAGGAGACCTCCAGGTGAGACAGGGAGGGAGGGAGATTCCTGGTTAGAGTGAGCCCAGGGAATACAAACCCAGCTGTGTGAACATCCTCCTCGGGTCTCAGCTGCTCTGCTGTGCATACAACAATCTTTTGTTTTCCTTTAAACATCATAAACCCAGCAGGGGAATTCATTAACACGAGTCCCCACTGACTCTGATTTCACCAACCATTGATTTCAAATCACTCTCCCTAATCATTACAGGAGGCATCTCTCCTTCCTCCCTGCCAGGACATCCTGGGAAGGTGTAGGTGTAGCTGCAGCACAAACCTGCCCAGTTTTGTTCATTGTTTGTGTGTTGCTCGTTGTTGCTGTTGGTGCTCTTGGCTCGTGCCGAGAATGGGAGAAGTTATCCCAGATGGAGAACACCCATGTGGCCAACTCCTGTCTGTCGAAAGCTGCTGTTGATTTCAGTATTTTAGGCTCAGTCTCCCAAGTCACAGATGGAGCTGGATTTCCAGCTAGCACACACCCATACAGTTCATGGAAGTAGGTGAAAATCCTCCAATTTGCAGCAGTTATCGCCCTGATCCGTGGGCAGCCTCAGCTCCCTGGGCATGAGGTGGGGAGAAAAGCCTGAATTTATCAGTCACGAAATGTGGTGTAAAATAGCTCTGTGCTTCTTGTTGTGGCTGCCAGAAGGACTTTTGAAATGGCAAAGGTTGTGAAATCGTGGCAGGGGAACATCAGAAGCCAGAGCTGGGCAAGAGGAGGATCTGCCCCTTCCTACGGCACAGCCAGGACTGGGAAAGTGGGTGTTCGTGCCTATATTTTTCCAAGGCACCTTCCTTCAGGCATTCCACATGCCAGGCAGTGACCTGTAGGCCTCTTTCGAGTGACAGGAGTTTGATATGTGTAGCCTTTGCTCCTGCTCTTTGATGGCCCTGTGCAGCAGGAGCTGTGTTTGGTACCTGGGGGCTGTTGCTGCTCCTGTGAGACAACGTGGCTTTTGAAAATTAATAATTTTCTTCTGGTCACCACCACTGTACTGATAATCTTGTCCTTTTGTCTTCTGCTCCCCGAGGGAGTTTTTGCCCTTCCTGGATCTCATCCTGGTCACTGCTTGGGAAAACAAATCCTGGGCTGCTGAGGAAACCAGTTGTCTGCATCATCTCTGGCTGTGCAGGGGGGGAAGGAGCTGCTCCCTCCTCCATTTCTCTGAATCCCCTGGCCAGCTGAAGGAAGAGAATGTTCTAATATTTGAGTGTTATAAAGCACTGGAACCATCCCTGAAATTGTTCAAAAAACATACAGATGTGGCACTTAAGGCCGTGGTTTAATGGTTGGACTTGATGATCTTAGAGGTGGTTTCCAACCTTCACCATTCCATGATTTTCTCATGTTCCCGTGATCAGGATTGATTTTTGCTTGGCATTGCCATCCTCCTCTCCCCTCCCATCACATCAGGAGAGATACTAAATATCCACAGGAGGTGGAGTGAAGGGGTGACAGATCCCCTTGGTTATCAAGGAGCCTGTAAATGAATGTTCAGCACTGGCAGGGTCACTGTGCGTTCTGCTTTCTTGTCTTCTGGAGCTCGTGGAAAAAATCACAGTATTGCAGGATGGGTTGGGTTGGAAGGAACCTTAAATGTCATCTCATCTCATCCCACCCCTGCCATGGCCAGGGACACCTTCCCCTGTCCCAGGCTGCTCCAACCTGCCCTTGGACACTCCCAGGGATGGGGCAGCCACAGCTTCTCTGGGCACCCTCTGCCAGGGCCTCCCCACCCTCACAGGGAGGAATTCCCTCCCACTCTCCCATCCAGCCCTGCCCTCTGGCACTGGGAAGCCATTCCTATCACTTCATGTTCTTGCCAAAATTCTGTGAAGCAGGTGCTGGTTGGTTCTTCCCTGCTACTCCTGGTGAAACCCCATCACAGTTCTGCCTTTTGTTGGGAACATCCTCCCACTGCCCTGGGCTGGCTGGTTCTTCGCTTGGACACCAGAAGGCACCTCGAGTTGCTGTGGTGAACTTCATGTGGGAGAGGGATTCCCTAGCAAGCTGCATCTGTACAAAAAATAAAGCTTTTTTTCCCCCCTTCTTAAGTTTTGCCAGATCGATGCTGTTGTTTGCTTTGAATGTCGGATTGTGCCTCGTGGTGGTTGTGGTTTCCTTTATCTCCGTGCACCTGGAATGTCACAGCTCTCAGCACAAATGGGAAATAGAAAATTGGAGCCATCTGTGAGGCCTGGGGGTGGGGAGGAAGGGGAGGAGCCGCCTCTAAAATCTGGTTAAAAATCAAACTGCTGGAGGTTGAGTGACACTTCAGTCTGAGCTGCTGGTCTCTGTTTACTTGTGCTTGGGATTTGGAGGCTCTCACAAGGTCTGGATGCTGCAGGGGGAGAAGGTCACAAGAATTTGTGACATTTCCTATTGACTTTTTGTCTGGTGGGAGAACTGAAGTAATATATATACATTTTATAGGTGTATTTATAGAAGGGTGTGTGTTCATATACATATTTTATACATCAAATTGTCTGAACAATCTTTCCTCTTACCAAGTCACTGCTGCATTTTGAAGCAGGTGGAAGACTTGCCATGGCTGCAGTGATGGTTATTTGGCCTTTTTGAGGTTTGTAGTGCTCAAAAAACCAACAGAAAAAGATAATTTAGATTTAAGGGAGCACCCCCACCAAACCCAACCCCCCCAGCCAACCAAATCTTTATCACATTTCAGATCTTCCATCTCCCCCCTCAGTTCCGAATGTGCTTTTTAAAGAGTTACAAATGCTTGTTGGCATAGAAACTGCGGGATGGGAGTGAGGCATGCAAATGTAACAGGAGCCATTCTGCTGAGCAACGTGGCCTGAACCTCTGCAAAGCTGACACAAACCTTTCGGGAGGCAAAGAAAACTCTCCAGATGTTGCTCGAATTATAATGGAACTAAATATTTAGTTGTTTTTTTTTTTTTAAATTTCCACGTAAATCCAAAAAACCTTGAAATGCAGGGAATGCAGCTCTGTCACCAGTGGGCTTTATTTTCTTATGAAAGAATTTCTAGTCCAAAAATATTGCTAAAATGTGTTTGGCTCTGGGTAGTGCCAAATCCTCATTAAAACATGTGGATATTTCTGTGGTTTAATCTGTTAGAAATGCATTCAGGATCCAGTTATGTTAAATTAAGCAACAATATTGGCCTGGATGTTGTTTGAAATATTAAATGTGGCAGTCGGAACACCAAGCAAAATGTTTGCACATTTTAATCACTCGATGAGCAATTTTTTTTAATATTCCAAGGAATGATCAGGAGTGCTTAAAAATTGTCCCTGCTCTCCTTGAACTGCTCCTTTGTCCTTCCCAGGGTCCAGGAGGGGTGTAGCATCCCTGTGGTGGGATGGGGATGGAGGCATGAGATGCTTCCTCCTCACCACCTTCAGGGTGTGGAGCTCATGGAAAGGCCATGGATGGAGTATTTATTTATTATTTATTTTGAAATAAATTATATTTATTTGTTATTCTATTTATGATTCTGTTTCCCCCCCAAGGTGTTCATTGCCCCATGGAAAGGCAGATCTTCCTTCTGCTTTAATTCAGCTTTAGGAGGTAAGGCAGATCTTTCTTCAGCTTTAATTCAGGAAAGGCTTTGCTTGGGAGTGTTGGGTGGCCCAGGGAACTCTGCTCGTGCCTTGGGGCACATCCATAATATTCAGGATGTGGAAAATATCCCTGTGGGTGAATTTCAATTCTCAGTTCTGTGGTGAGAAAAGAATTAATTGTGCTCCGCTCGTGTCCCTGACAGACACGGCACGTCTGAAAGGCCTGAGCTCAACAGAGTTTGGTTCTGAGAAATTTGGCTTTCTCCCCTAGAAAAATCCAAAACACTTGAGTTTTGTGATGAGATACAGGCTGAGTTGACCTTAATTCTGCGAGGAGCTTGTTGTCAGGCAGCTGTGCAAATCAGCACAGCTGGATCCGGTGGGAAGTAGCTCTTTAAAACAAAATCGTGGCAGCAACTGAAGGTAAAGTCAACTGCTGAGTGCAAGTGTTCCAGGGGTGAGATGAGGTGTAAAGACTGGTGAAAACAAATGGATAAGAATCCCTTGAATTGCTGGACTTGGTTGTTTTATGGCCAACTCTGTCTTTCCTCCACCACTTAGATCTGAGCAGAAGCTCGCTTCACGAGGATCCCTCCGTGCAGAGTTAGTCCTGCTCTATGAACACCTGGGACTGGCATTTATTTAGGCTGCTGTGTATAATTTACCCCCTTGCAGGAAGATTTGTATGTACTTGTGGGATTTTTGCTTGTGCAGTGCAGTGGATGCAGCCTCCTCCCGAATTTTTATAATTTAAAGCCAAACTTTGATTTGTGACATCCGTTCACTCCCCTTGGGAATGGGGGTGTTTGGATTCACAGTGGGGTGTTCAGGGCTTTACAGGACCTTCTGCAAAGCTTTTGTCAAATATGGAGAGGAAGAGTATTGGATGTGGTTTGAAATGAGGGGCACTTTGGGTGGTTTAGAGTTGATCCTTGATTCTGTTCCTTCTTAAAAGGACTTAGTTAAAAAAAAAGGCACGTCACATGATACTGACCTGTAAATAATGCACCCTCCCAGGTTTTCACACCAACACTGGAGGCACATCAGGCAAAGGAAACATCAAAAATCCTGCAATGGTGATGGGCTGAGGACCTGAGGGCTTTTTCCTTTATATCCACCGGGAGTAATGTCAGTACCACGGTCTGAGTGGGGCTTTCCCTCCTCTTAAAGGAAGGAAAAAAGCCATGGAGCAATTCTGCTGGGATGGGAATATTGCCTGCCATCACTTGTGTTTATATCTCGTGTCTGCTGGTGCCTCACACCTGATCAGGGAAGGACAAGACAAGTGGCCCAGGGGTGGCTGGGAAGGGGCCTCTGCTCTGTCCCCTTTGGGCTCTCGTTGCCTTGTGGCAGAAGAACAAGGCAGGGTCTGTATCCAGGGAAAAGGTTACAAAGGATTTGACTTCCTCTCCATGTTTTTGCTTTGAATCAATATCTCACTCAGCCTAAACAAGGGCAGTGTTTTGATGGGGCCTGTCCTGGAGGATCCGTGTGAGGACCGAGGCCTGGCCAGGGATCCAAGGGCTCTCCCCCTCCAGGGCTGCAGCTTCCGTGGTCTGTCAGAGCTGAACGTGCTGAGGAGGCAGGGAAAGAGCTGAGTGATGTTTGCCAGGTGATGCAGCAGCTCTGGGCTCCACTCTGAGCCAGCTGGGGAAGGACCATCCCACAGCCCATGGAACATGCCGTGGTGACACTGTGCAGCACCTCCCCTCCTCTGGCAGGGCCTGGCTGTGGATCCTCAGCTGCTCACTGGCAGGGAATGCTGGAATTCTTCCTTGGAGGGCCGTATTCAGCCCTTCTGGCTGGTTTTTCTTGGCTTGTGCATGAAAACAGCGCTGCAGTTCCCCAAGTGCAGCAGGATCATTAATCGAAGCTGCTCAGGGGCTGGGTTTGGGGACATGGCCAGGGATGATCCAGCTGCTAATAAATGCCACGTGAAACTCCAGATCTTTCAGCTACCAAGCAAATGTCTGACAAAACTGCTGGAAGAAGAGAAGCTGATTCCAGCAGTACTTGGGTCTGTTTAATTGAATCTCGGGAGTGATCAGGGCTGGCATTCGGTTTCCTGTTGCAGAAGGAAAATACTCAGGATTTATTTTTTTCCCTGTCTACTTTTATTTTATTTTTGGTATTATCACTGAACAAGAACCTCTTCTGCTTGTTTGTCCTCTGGGGTGAGGCTATATGAGAGCAGAGGAGAAGCTTCCAGAGGTCCATGATGCTTCTGATGCACATTTAGGAGATCAGCACCAGAAGGGAGAATCTGGGCTCTGTGTGGAGCACTGGAAGGGTGAAGCACTTTCCTGTTCCTTGTATAATTAAAAAAGTGCAAATGGTCTTTTTAAAGTGTGCAGAGCTTCTCCCTGGGAGGATCCTGGAGAATCCCTTCTTTGCTTCCCAGACAGATTTTGGCTGTGGCCATGAGTGGGCAGAGGAGGAGAGGGGCTCTTGGGCAGATGTGCTTCAAGGTTCCCCTTTGTCCATTCTCTGGTTCATGGCTCTGAGCTGCTTCTTATTGCAGCATTTTGTGGTTTGTTTGGGTTTTTTTTCCTTCTGTATTTTGAGCCCTTCAGTTTAAATGTTGAACAAAATGAAGCTCTGTATCTCCTTTGAGCCGAGTGAATGGGTATTATAGAGAGGGATGGGAAAGGGGGAGAATTGGAGGGAAATGATTTTTGTTATAGTGGTTTAATTTTTGATGTGAGACCAGTGCTTCATTTCCAAGTGCACTGACCAATTGCATCTTGCTGGAGGGTCTGTACATCTGTAGATGTTCTCCTGGAAAAATTGCCTGGAGCTGTGTCAGGGCAGGGTCAGGTTGGATCTCAGGACAAGGTTCTTCCCCCAGAGGGTGGTTGGGCACTGCCCAGGCTCCCCAGGGTTTGGGCACGGCCCCAAGGCTGCCAGAGCTCCAGGAGGGTTTGGACAACACTCAGGGCCAGGATGGGATTGTTGTGGTGTCTGTGCAGGGCCAGGAGCTGCACTGGATGGTCCTGGTGGGGGTACCTCTCAACTCAGGTTATTTTGTGATACTTAAAATAGTTTTGAAAAACTCTGTCTGAATTGGGCACCTAAAATCAGTGCATGAATCTTGATTTAAAATTTGGGTTTTTTTTGTTCTGCAGAGCTTTTATGTGGGAAGGCACCAGAATGAGCTTGTCAGTCTTAGGTCTTGAGTTCTGTGTGTTGCCCTTGTTCCTCCTGAACACAGCAAGGCTTGACTTTGTAGCTCTGGGAACTCAAGGAAATAAGATGGTTTCATGATTTGGGCATTCCAAGAAATCCCAGGAGTGTCATCCCAAATTTCAACCTGTGTTCAGAGGTCTCCAGACACACGTGGGGCTCATGGCATCCATTGGCTCACTGTTCCTCCCATACCATAGTAATTAAATTTATTGCCAAGTGGTGTCATCTCCCTCTGTTTCCTTCTGTCTGATCCAGTTTTTTCACCCAGCCCTTTGTAGGTGTTTAATGCATCTGCATTAAAACCCCAGAGCAGAGCTCATGCCCTCGCCCCAGGGGCTTTGACTGGCAGCCCAGTTATGACACAGCATTTCTAAGTAACTTCTCTGAATTTATGGCTCCTGTTGGTCGATTCCAACGTGTCTGACTCCCTTTTATGAGTCTGGCCTGTGTCCTGGGGTCACAGATTCACCCACGTGGCATCTGCCTGATTTCTCACTTGGCAAAGGCTCCTTAGGGATTGGAGGGGCCCTGTTGTGGATAAATATCTCCCCTCCAAGCACATGTTTGATACAGGGAATATTAGAGTGAGAAAATACTGACATGTTTGTTGTGTACATTGACATGTTTGTTGTGTACATTGACGTGTTTGTTGTGTACATTGACGTGTTTGGGTTTTTTTTCGCTTGTTTTCAAATAATGAAAGATGGGATTTTTTTTCAAGGGAGCCAGAAGTGCCCAAACCTCACTGAAATTCAAATTCAGCTTAGTCTGAGTGGGTTGTCCCAGGACATTTCTTGCTGGCCCAGCTTGGCCAGTTGAGGTGAGTCAGTAAACCAGCAGCAGAGCATGTCTTCACGTGTAGTTCTCCTGTATCATATTCCTCTGCTCCATACATTTGGAATGTATGGAATACATTAGAAATACCCCAGAAATTTTTGGCAGTTGATTCTCCAAACCTTGATTTTCCCATCTGCAAAAGTGGATACACTAATATTGCCTGCTATTCCCACCTCTTACTACAAATTGCTTTATAAGACCTAATTATTTTTATTGTTGCAATACCGTTAAGCAAACCACCATCTATCTACCTGCTGATCTTTGCCTGGTGATGTTTAGATGCTTTTTTCAGTATATGCTCTACTTCTGATCAGGAAGAACTAGATGGTTTTCCTTGATCTTACCCCAGAATTCATGCAATGATCTCCAAAACTCCTTAAGACCATGGCATTGGATAGAACAAAATGAAGTGATGACAATACTTGGTAAAGGGTGCACACTGTTGGTGGTGTGGGGGATTGAATTCCAGGATTCCTTGACAGCAGCAGGAGTGGAACTCTGAGCTACAGGTGGTGAGTGCTCTTCAGCCACGTGGGAAAAGTCAATATGCTGAAAAGAGATGAATTTTTCAAGCTTGAGGGTGAAATGCCCTGTGGGATTTCTGCTGGACATTTGCAAGGTTTGGGGTTTTTTTTGGGGGGTGCTTTTTATTTAGATATTACCTTGGTGTTACTGTGAGCCTGTTGAAGAGGAGAACAGAGATGCTCTGTGAAGGAAGTGGCATTGGCAGGCTCAGAACCTCTGTGGAATATCTGCTGTGTTGGAATCCAAGGCCTGACTTTCAGAGGTGTGAAGCATCCAGGATTCACATCAGCTGTGTCCAGCAGTGACTCTGGGATTCTCCAGGGACAGGGAATCACGAGGCTTTGTCCTTCATCTGGGAGAAGGTGGTTTTTCTTGCTCCTGTCACCTTCTGTTTGTGCAACTCCCTTGGCTTGTTCTGATCCAGTGATCCAAACAGAAGCAGGAGCAGTCTGGGGCTCTGCTCCCTTGCAGACCCTTCTCAGGTAGGAATTGCAACCCAACCTCAGCCCAGGTGTGCTGGGAATGACCCAGGAAGGGCATGTTTGAGGAGCCATAATTTTATTTGCTGTTCTCCTGAATGTCAGATCTGTGAAAGGTGCTGAGCTCTCATAATCCCTGACGGAGGTGGAGGCTCTGATTCCCTTTGCTAATGGGGCTCTGGATAACTCAGCTCTGATACTGTTGCCCTCCCTCCTCTGTCTTGCCCACACAGGGAGGTTGTGTGTCATCACCGTAGGATTTACTGCCTTCAGAGGGAGGATGTGATGGGAGCAGGTCTGTGAGAAGAGTTATGGCTGCTCAGAAAAGGCTGCCTTCCCACCTCCCTACTGTGTGGCTCGGTGGGAAAAGGTTGGGCTTAAAACTGGCAAAACATACCTACAAGATGTTATCACTTTGTGTTTTATGAAGCTGATGTTGACTCTCCAGCCTGGGCTGGGAGCAGGTGTGTTTGAGCTGTGCTGGTGTGTGCTTTGGAAGGACGTGGTGAGAGCAGGACAGGATTTCCCTCTTAGATTGCTCCTCTGCTAGAACCGCCCTGCCTTGAGCAGGGTAAGCAAATCCCTCTGGCTTTACTGGGTTTTTTTTTCTACCTGTCCCCAAGGAAACAATATCAATGCCATCCCTCAGCCCATTGAGGGAAAGCAGGGTTTTTAAATAGTGCCGAGCTGTGGTTTTCCCTCAGCGCAGCAAACCAATGGTTCATTAGTGAAATGTATTAATAATTCTCTTACGAACCCTGTTGGGAAGTGAATCTCCTTTAATTCCATTGTATCAGCAAGAGCTGCAGGTATGGATGTCTTCGTTACGTAAAATAAAAAAAAGGAAGAAAGCGATGCTTGCAAATTGGCCTTTGTTTCCAAGGAAACAAATTTGACATGCTTGAGCTGTGCGAGATGCAAACACCGCTCGACTCCGCAGACATGCCTCGGGATTTTATGGTCGGAATATTATTTTTAAACTACCTCCAATTTAAAGGCGAGGGAGAGGATGGGAATAGAATTTGTTGGCAGGGTTCATCAATCTGTGCTTAATGAAAGCACAGGGCGGTATCTGGGATTGCCCAGCGTGGCGGGGAGGGAATTGATCCTCAGGAAGGTCCCTGAGAAGGGGCAGCCTGGAGCCCAAGGGCCTCGGGGTTTTGGTGACATCCTTCAGCAGGAAGAGAGGTCTGAGGGGAGCTCTGTGTGCTGAGTTAATATGGTTTATCCTGGGCCACTTTACCAAATGTTTTGTGCTCTAAAAATATTTCAGTAGGACGCAGCTCGCCAGCCCTTGGCTGCCTGGAGCTCCGGAGGCAGCTGCGAACACGCTCCCAAATAATTTGCTCCAAAGCTGTGGCTTGGTGTTGAGGACTGGGCTGAGTTTATCAGGGAAGGGATGAGAGAACACCGTCATGAGTTGTTTGCACTGTGCATCTGGCACAGATGTGCTGGGGCCTGAGGAAAAATCTTGTCTTTAACTTGGCTCGTGGTGTTGCACAGCGAGGCTCGGAGCGTTGCTGTGATTCCCTCTGGAGTTTGGTTCAGGAAAAAAACCTGGTTTGGTGTTTGTCTGGTTTTTTCCCAAAATGCTGTGTTGATAAAAAGTAATTTGTTTTGTTTTTTATTAATGTCTAAACTGCAGCACTGGAGTATGTGCATGGCTTTGGGGGGCCTGGGAAGTGAACATCACCTGGCAGAGAACACACAGCCCATGGATTTGAACATCCTGGGACCAATATGAGGAACAGGGATATATATATTCCGACTTTGTTGGGATTAAATAACCAATTTTTCCCACTTCTGTACTGACTAGCTTTGTTTTCTGGAGCAGTTCAGTGGTCTGTAGGGAACATGTGAAGGATATAGGCAAATACAGGTTTTTAAGGACCAGCCAAGCTCCATCCAGTGCAGATCACTCCCAGTTTACAGGGCTCTTGTCTCCCATTGTGTGTCTTTGCATATTTTGTTGTTTGGAAAACTAAAAGATTTTAAAAAAAGAGAAATCCTCCCTTAATTCTTCAATGCAACAGTTCTACTGCATTGAGGAGACAAGGTAACGATGGAGGAATTTCAGGGCTGACCAGTGAAAAACAAACCTCTCTTAAAATTCAGGTCCTTAGGAAAACATAGCATGAAGTGTGTCTCAGTGTAGTCTCTTTTCCCCTCTTTAATCCTGCTGTTTAACTTTCTTGCAAATAGAGTTAAAATAACCTTCAAGGAGCTCAGGGTAGGCTGGGGCAGGTTTAGCTTTAAGATGGCTGAGAAGCACTATTTGCATTGCCAGCTAAAAGCCTCCGTTGAAGCCCGTTGGGGGGAAAAAGAAATAATATTAATGGCATTTCATGAAAATATTGTAATTTGTTGAAGGCCCAGAGTGACAAATCACCTGGTTTGAGTGTCACTGGGAAATGCTCCTTTTCCACAAGGCTTGCCCGAGACAGGATTTTCCTTGCTTTTGTTCTAAAACGAGATGCTTGCTGCCTAAAAACAACGCTTGCCATCCCTGCAGCCAGAGCTTCACCTCCTTGCCAGAGGATGGGAAGAAGAAGGTTGGCCGGATTGGGATGAATCCCCGCACCTTTTTTTTTCTTTTTTCTTTCTTTTTTTTTTTTTTTTTGCTAATGACACTTCCTTATGCTTACATTTCATTAAAGCTCTGAAATGGCTGAAGATCAGCCCGTACTGAGCATGCTCCGGGGTGGAGGCTGCACCCATGGAGTGAGATGGATTTGTGGCTGGAGGAGGGATAGGCCTGGAGTCAGGACCTGGAGGGACCCGCAGCTCCCCGCAGCCAGGATGGAGGTAGGGCAAATCCAGTCGGTTCCTCGCTGTGCCCCCAGGCCGGGGGAGAGCGAGGAGTCCGGATGGAGTAAAAAAATGTTGGAATTGATTCAAAAGCAGCTGTAGTTAACCACTGACACGAGATGGCTTCAAACGCTTCCTGTGGATCCGCGGGGAGGGGTTTGGAATACTGACCTTTGCTGGCTGGCAGGCCTGTGGAAAGAAGGGACCTGTGTAATGTCAGGCTGGTGACATGAGGTGACAGCAGGCAGGGGCTGCGGCCAGGGCTGTGCCTTCATGTTGGGAGCCATGTGAGCCCGTCTCCGTCGTGGGCTGCACGGCTCGGGCGCTAATTATTATTAATGGGGAGCCTTGCAAGGGCTCAGACCTGCCCTGGAGTTTAAACCCAGATCTGTCTGCGATGGTGGGAGGGCGGAAGAATGTCAAACTCCCTTTTTTGAGACTTATTTTGGATTCCAGTGATGGCAAACAAACCTTGCCACATCAGGTCCTCCAAAGTTGCAAGGAGAGGAGGGAATATGTGTGTTTGTTCCTTTGGCTGAGAGGTTTCCTGTGCTTCTTGCAGGGGTTTAATGTGTTGGCGAGTGGCTTTGGAGGAAGGCAGGGGACTCTGTGAGTTGTGCTCGGTTGGGCTCTTGGATTTCCTCCCTGGTTGCCAGCTTTTTAGGAGGAATGTGTAAGCACCAGCAGGGAGGTGCTGCATGAGCCGATTGCCTCCAGTTGTTGTACAAGCTCTCTGGGTGGTGAAGTGCCAAAAAAACATTTACATTGGCTCTGGGTGTTTGTATTAGTGAGGTGTAGGGAAGCTCTGCCTTGGTGTGGAGCAGGGGGGACATCGGCCACGAGCCTCAGCCCTGTCCCCTCGCGCATGGGAGGGGTGTTATGGGGGGCTCACCCTTGTTCTGGCCTGGCTGTAGGTGAAGGTAAGACAAGGGGGTTGCTTCGCTCAGGGCATTGTGAATTCTTGGGTGTTACAGAGTTGTTGTGCTTGACTTTCTGAACAGAAATCTTTGTGCTCGCTGTCTGTCTTTAAGGTAGATCAACTCTTCCTTCAGGGCAACTCTGGCCACTTTTCACAGCACAGCTCAGGGGGTGCCTGGCAAAGATGCGATTTTATTGCTGTGTCCCAGGTGATGGTCACTCCCTTCATTACCTAAAGTAACTTGCCTGTTTATTGCCTGGTTCCATCTTTCTTGTGTACTCAACAATGCTTCCTTGGTGCTTTCTGAGTCTGTTTGCTGTGTCAGCCCAACACTGAGCTGGTGACCAGTTTGCTTCCTGGGCTCGTTTTTATGGTGCCTGCATAAAATCCTGCTGGAGCCCAGCTTGCTGGCCAGGCAGAACTTCTCTTACTCTTTAATGGTGGCTGAGTTGTTTATGGTTGGATGAATGCACAAAGAAAAGCATTTATGTAAAACAAACAGCGTTGTGATTGTACATGGAGAGGGAAAGGGTTTGATTTTCTTTGGCTCAGATGGGGCCTGTGTTTATGGCTTTTCAGAGTTCATCCTGGTGATCTCAGCCCCAAGTTTTCACGTATGGTCTGGCTCCCTTGATGAGGAAATTTGCCTTAAGTTTAAACAGCTTCAGATGCTGGAAACCCACTGGTGAGCTAATTTCCTATTGTGCTGTGTGAAGGTGTAAGGGAGCCTTAAAGACCCACTGCCACCTTATGGCAGTTGCTGAGAAGCAGCTTCTGTAGAGCCAATTCCGCACACACATCATGCTCCACTTCTCTGCTCCTCTTAACCAGTGATATTTGCATGGAGGAAGGAGCTTTGTTTTTTTTAAAGAGTTCACCAGCTCCGTCTGTTCCTTGCAGAAATCTGATAAGGTCAGCAGGGCTGCTCGTAGAGCCCTCGATGGCAATATTCCACAGGAGTTCCTGATCTGGGGAGAGACACAAAGGCATTGTGAAGTGCTTGATTCCAGTGAGGAACTTGCTTATTTTCGTGTCAGTGCTTTAATCCTTAAAAAAAATATAGGTGTGAGGTCAAAGAACAGGGAGACATTGAGCACGTGAGGCTCCTTGGCAGACTGTTGGTCTGGAAGAGGCTCTTGATATGTGGTGGCTGAATGAAGGGGAGAAATGGTGGGTTTAGGTTTCCAAAACAGAAGGAGTTGTGGTTGCTGTAAGTTAAAGCTGAAGGAATTTATAATTGGGAACTGTTAGGAATACAGTATGTTCTAAATTGCAGCTGTCTGGCCAATATGCTGCTAAATAAAGTTCTAGGATTGCCCTGTAAATGAAATACTCAGTGCATATTCTTATCAAAACACAGCAACATCTCCCAGAGAGCGAGCACATCTCAATTGCCGTCCAATAGGATCTTTTTGTTTTCTTTTTTTTTCCCCTTTTCCTGTTCTTGGTGTGTGTGATGTACTCAGTGCAGCATCCCAGGGAACATTTCCCATTTCCTATTAAGCAAAATCAGTTTTCAACTCTGCTGGGGAAAAACAGGGAAGGAAGAGCTTGGAAACTCTGGAGGGGGGAAAAACCCCAGGTTTTGAAAGGTAGGGAAAGCTGTAACTCCAGAATTTTGCACTAATGACTGTCTGCTCTTCCAAGGCTTTTACCTAAGCCTGGAGATGGATATTTGGGTTCCCTTGGAGGATGCTGAGGACACCCAGTGTGTCCTGGGACATTCTGGTTAAGTGTATAATGGCTGAGGAGGGAAGGGAGCATTTGTGTGGAGCTGGGGAGTGGTTTATAACAGTGCAGAAACAAATCAAGACTCCAGCAGAAATGCTGATCTTACATCCAAAGTCCCTTCGGCTTGTTGTGGCTTTGGGATCCCTTCTGAGGAGTCTGGAAAGGGAGTATCAGATTTGATCAGCTGGAGGGTCTGGAAGAAGAGGAGGCTGATGGAAACAAGGAAAACCCTCTCAATTTTGCAGAGTATTGTTCTTCCTATAGAAAGAAAAATCTCCTCTTGCCTCCCACTTGTGCTTCCTCTGCAAGGGAGCTGTGAAAATTCCAGAGGTAATGGTGTCATTAAGCAAAAGCCCTGAGGAACCTGGTGTCCTTTGTACAGAGAGGTTGTTGTGCTGCTGCCTTCCTGCTGAAAAAGTGGGATTTCTGAAAGGGATGGTTGAGCCTTGAATCAGAGAATGGAGACTAGGAGTCAGAATACCTTGTAATCTGTGGCAGGAGTGTTTGGAAAGGGGATGTCGAGCTGGCTCGTACCGGCGTGATGGGAAAACTGCTGGAGAGCACTTGGGTTAAATAAAGGACACAGCTTCATGGGGCACAGGTTTATTCTCATCCTACATCCTTACCAAAGGCACTTCCACAGCCAGCCTGGAGATGGATCTGTGACCACTCAGCCCCTGCAGAGGAGGGGAGATGAGGGTGCAGGCAGCACCTCTCCAACAGCCAACACACCCTGCTCAGGCCCAGGAGTGGCTGTGCCCTGGGAGCTTCTTTCTCCTTTTGGATGGCACAAATGTAAGGTTTTACTGGCTGACACCCAGGTGTCCCTGTGGCCGAGCACTGAGCAGAGCTGCTGCTATGGTGCCGGTCGATCGCTTTGCTCAAGTTGGTTGAAACATCTGCAATCCCCTGCTCTGCCTTTTCCTTTCTGTTTCTAAACAGTGTTTGGTGCTTTCAAGGGTAGCCGTGAGATGTGAAAAGCATCTTTGGTAGCATCTGCTCTCGGTGTCCCTTTAACCTCAGCAGTGAAAACATGTCTGGTGTGGAGCTGCAGTGTGGAGCTGCTGCGGGGGCCATTCCTGTCGTTATTTTATCTCTGAAAGGCAATGTTGACTGTGGTGGATCATTGACACTGCCTTTGTTAATGTCTTTGTTTCTGTTTCTGGGGTTTTGATGAAAGCTTGGTAATTTCATGCCGCAAGGAAGGGCAGCACGTCAACTGTATTAAAGCCGTCTTTGGTTTGAACTACGTACAGTGATCTTTTGGTGTGTTGGATAATACAACTGCTGTCTGAGTCGTCGGGGTTTGTTGCTTTTGTTTGGGGATTTTTGAATTTGTCATAAATGAGTTACCTCTACACCTCTCAGGGACTGAGAGAAAGGCCAGGAAAATCTCATTTTGTGTATATTGAAACTTAAGATTCATATCAAATGAAAACCCAGTGGGTTAAAGAGCAATCTTTGCTTTATGCTGTCACCTCAAATACTCTTTCCCTATGAATTTCAGTCATCTCGGTTTAGCCTTGTGTGTTTTAACTGTTTAGTGGTGAAACTTCTCCAGAGTGTGGAGAGAAAAACAATGTCCTTTTAGCCGAGGCAGATCTGTAGCTGCTCTTTGCTGCTTTAATTATTGCAGCTTTGCAAATGTGCCTGGCCAGGGTGGTGAAATAGCTGCTTGGGCTGGAGAAAATGTGGCTGGTGGATGTTTCCAGCCTGGCGTGTCCTCTGAGCTCTGCAGGGAGGAGAGGATGGCAGAGCAGGCCATGGCTGAGGGCCTGGCTGCCCGTGTTGGGTGCTGGGACAGAGCAAACATCAGCCTTGAGCTCCTCAAAACCTCCCTGTGGATCTGGAAGGCCTTTTCCCTCTCTACAGTGCAGGCTGCACCCTGGAACACATCACTCTCTGCTCGTCTTCATTTTAATTTCCACTCTTAAAGGGAACGATCTTCTGTGCTCCTCTCCTTTGGAAAGCTGTTTTCCTTTGGCCAAGAGCACGCGGGTGGTGCCACAGGCCATTTCTGAGTTTCCTTTTCCTCCTGGCCTGTTCTCCGGGGTTGCCGACCGCCCTCCCCCTGCTCGGGGGGAGGTTCTCCAGCTCCTGCAGCCTCCTGCTCCTGCCTCCGATAAATGCCACTCTTGCTTGAATCCCTTCCAGCCGATTTCTGCTTACAGATGTTCCTGGGAACTGCTCTGGCAGTTTTACTGGGAGCCAGAGCAGATATGAAGGTTGCCAAGAGTTTATGCTTAATATTGAAGTGGAACACAGACAAACTACTTTTATTTTGCAGCTAAAATTTCTTGTTTTCTCTTGCTGGCTGGGCCAGCTGTGTCATAGGGTTTGACATAGGCTGAGCTCAGGGCTCCTGCACCTCATGGTGCCCTATCCCCTCATTAGGGTGAGGATGGATCCATGAGGCCGTCCCCTCATTCCATCCCCCCTCTACCCTTTTCAACAACTGTGGTTGTGATACCCTTTTAAGGTCAGTTGTACCAACTCAGGTTGTCTTATTAATCCCCAAAGTGAAAATTACCTCCCCTTTGGCTCAGCAGTTCTGATCTTGAAAGCACTTGCAGTTGGACACTGCTCACTGCATCAGTTTAACCCATGTGCCTTCATCCCAGCGCCCAGAGGTCGGGGCCTTCGTTAGGCACCTCAAAATCAGCACAGGAGCATCCCCAGGCCACGGGCCATCCCTCCCTGTCCCTCCTGCCTCTCCTTTCCCCACGGACAAGTGCTACTCTTGAAGGCCACGAGACAGCACACCTCACCCTATGGTTTAAAAAGCTTTCTCTTTTTTTCAGGCGAGTGATCAGTTTTGAGGCCTGGCACCCTGTCAGAAAGTTGACAGATGATCTGCATTACCGGTGCGTCCCCGGGATGCCCGGGATAATCGCGCTCCAATGGACGCCCTGGAGCCGGCAGGTTCTCTGTGAAATGGCTGCAGCTTGGAGGGAGCAGTGAAATGGGCTCTTCTGGGCATGCTCACTCTGTAGAGGGAGCTTTATCACATGAGCAGAAACTGAATCACTGCTCATGAGGATCTGGAATATGCAACTCTTGGAGTCTTCACCAGGAGAAGACAACAGCTGCCCGCAGGTACCGCAGGGTGCGACCACCTCCCCGAGCCTGGCGAGGCCCCGCCGGGCCTGGCAGACAGGCTGGCTCCTGCTGGGGAAGGAGAAGCCTTGGAGAGGAGGAACAGAGTTCGGGGAATCATGGCTGGGATCATTTATTTATTTATTTAGTCATCTATTTATTTCTTTGCTTCGATATCCCTCTGGTTTGGTGCCCTGTGCGCGGGAGGGCAGGCGGGCACGTGGGGGCTCCTTCCCGCTGGGATGGGTATTCCAGAGGCTGTGCCCTGGGCTTGGAGGTACTTCAGCATCCTCTGGGGAGACCTCGGGCTTTGTTTCCTTGCATCCAGGGGATGGTCTTTGATTTGCCTTCCGGGGTGGGGAGGTTTGTTTGGGGTTGGGTTTTTTGGGGGGATTTTTTTTTTTTAATGTGTTTTTAGGGTTGGTTTGTGCTTTTAGAAAGTTTTTTTTGAGTGTGAAGTTTCTGGAAAATTCCCTTGCTGCTTGTAGCTCTTGTAAGCAAAAGGAGCAAAGCCTGGGGTGTGTGAGCTGCTGGAAGACTGAAGTTCCAAAGGGGAGGACAGGGCCTATGGCCACATGGCACCTCCTCACCAGGCCTCCTTTGACAGCTTCTGCCTGCCACCCAGTTTCTCTGCTGGAGGCAAGAGGCAACAGTATTTCACCAGGAAGAAACAATCCTTTTTATTTTGGGGTGACTTCCTCCCCTCTCTTTTATTTTATTTTTCATTGTAGCAATCCAAGGGCACAGCTGGTTAAAATGAAACATCCGTGGTTGATTTCATGGCAGGAGGCCCATGTCTGCATCTTATTTTAAAAGTTGCTTAAAATTCAGCCCCCCTGGCCTTGCCATGGGATTATTTTATTTTTGTTTTTTTTGCTGTGGTTTGTGTTACGTGCAGACAGCTCTGTTGGCTGCCACAGACCTGGGTGAGATTTGGGATGGACACTGAATCTCCCAGAGCTGTGGGGAGTCTGGCCACCCCTCGAAAACACTGGGCTGAGCTTTCGGAACACCAGGGAGACCCCTGAGCCTGCCATGCAGACACAATATATTGAATTTTCAACCAAGGAGCAAGATGTGTAGATGGCGTTTAAGAGATTAGGGAGCTTACAGGACTATCTGTGATACCTAATCTGAATATCTATCGCGTCTCCACTGGGCTATAAATGCCCTCGTTGTTCATCATCTAGAAGATATGAGCAAAAGGAAAAACACATCAGAAGTCACGAGGAGAGAGATGAGGTTTCTTTTTAACAGTGAAGAGCAAAGGCCTTGACCTGCTGCCTGAGCAGCTCCACCCAGGGGGAAAATGAGCTTTGGGTTTGATGAAGGCCGAGGAAACAACCAAAAATCCTGTGAGGTGTGTTCGGTGTGCTCCTGTGTGGTGGTGACACCGGTGTGACGGTGGCTGAAAGCGCCCAGTGCTCCGTCCCTGCCAGCTGGGGCCCTCTGGAAGCGTCTGCAGAGATGTGGAAAAGCCTGACCTACTTTGGAGGGAAGAGAACAGCTCAGGTCTGGGCTTGGCGCTGCTTCTCAGCAAGGGTTAAGGGCCTGAACTGAGGCCTTCAGATCTTGGTTTTGGTGTGCTTCATGTTTTTCCTGAGCTTTTCAGTGCTAGCTCGAGCTCTTCCCCTCGTCCAGGAACACGTTTGGGCAGAGCTGGGCTCTGTGGCTCACATGGAGCATATTCCTGCAGCTCAGCCCCTGTGAGACCAGCCCTGACCAGGGGGGCAGCTCCATGCCCTGGGGGCTCAGGCAGTGGTGGTTGTCCCAGGGCAGTTTTTGCTGGCACCGGAGCCTGACCTCTCCCATGCTGTGCCATCTAAGGAAAGACTGTTCCTCTTGTGCAATGGCTGGGAGTTGCTTTGTTGAGGTAAACAACGAGTTTTAAGGAGCTCCACTCTCCTGGCCAGCTGGTTTGGGGGAGGGCTGGCTTGATTCCTGCTGCTCCTCTTTGTTTTCCTTTTGCTGATTTTTCCTGAAGTTTCTCTCTCACCTTCCCGCTCCTGAGGCTGAGAGCGGTCGAGGAATGGCCGCAGCGGGAGAGTGTCCGTGTGTTTGGGTCAGTCGGAGGGCTCGGGGCACTGAGGGCTTGTGCTCCCTGCTTGGGAGGCCTGGAGGACCATATGTTCCTGCCGTGACAGGGAATGTCAGCCATTTGGAAGTGAATCCTGAATTTACACTCCTGGACTCTCATTTTCAGCCAGTTATTTTTGACTCCTCTGAATGCTGAGATTTGACACCAGCCTGTCTTTGCAGACCCTCGTGTCTCCTTGTGTTTCCAGTGGGATCTGTCCCTCCTGGTGTCTGTGGCAGCTCCTTGGTCTCCTGGGTGAAGGATCCATGTCTGGCTTTTCTGTAGGATGGTTTTGGGCCTGGAGGGGAGCAGAGGAGGAGGGTGGGCAGTGGGCAGCACTGCCTGCCAGGATTTACAGGAGTCAGGAAAGCAGCGGGAGCAACACTCTCAAACTGTATGAGCGAGTTGGAAAGCATCCTTAAAACAAAAGTACGTAGTGGGGAAAAATGTAGAGCAAGCTTTTTAAAACATATTCTGGACTCCCAAAACAACAGCTTGCTTCCTCCAAACCAGGTGATTTATTTCTCCTTTTCCTTCAGTCCCCATCAGGAGGGGGAAGGATGTGGAGAAGGGTGGAGGCCGTGGGGGTTAAGAAGATGTGACATGCAAGTGTCCTCCCTGCAATGCTGCCATGCTGTGCTGGAGCAGCACAGTGCCTCTTGCAAAGGAAGCTTTTCACAACTTGTCCTTGTTCCAAGGATGAGGAAACCTCCAGCTCTTCTGGCATTTTCTCTCTGTCATAAGTCAGAGCTGCTTTCACCTTTAAAGTATGATCAGCACAGACGGGGAGAGGGCTGGAATGGCTCTCAGCATCCTTGCAAGGCTTTTCATGGAGTTCTTGGTGTTAAATGAGGAACATTTCCCCTCCTCCTCTCCTCATTTTCCTGTGTGCCTGCAAAAATACTCTGGTTTGCATTTAAAGGAGAAAACTGTATGTGCTGGGACTAAGCCAACTTGTTTATTTAAGGGAAATACCATATTTCCAACCCTTTCTCTCACAGAGGAAGGCTCGGCAGAGGATGGCAGACTGGGCTGGGTGTTATATTTTTAGGTGACATGGAAGCACGGTTGTGATTCGAAGAAGCTGAAAATCATGGCTGGCATTTTGCATCAAGCTCTGCGAGACCTCTCCTCCCCCACAGCCCTCCAAAGGGGTTCACGGGGTTAACCTCTCCCTCCAAAGCAGGTGGATTTTGACCTAAATCAAGGAGGGGGGACAAAAAAAAAAAGGAGGAAAAAAAAAAGGAACAAAACCCAACCAGAAAACAACAAACCCACCACCACCACTCCCCTCAGCCTGCTCCTTTTCCACGCTTTTTGGAGTTTGCCTTCCCCCAAGGGGGTGTCTGTGGGGAGGCACAGGGGCCCTGTGTCCCTGTCAAAAGATGGCAGGTCCGTGTGTCCGTAAACAATGCGGTTATGAAATGGCAGCACGGCCGCGCTGAGCATGCTCGGGAGCTGCCTGTAGGGGGAGGCGAGCCAGAAAGATGATCTAATTCCGTGCAATTCTTGGGATTGAAGGAAAAGACCAGGCTCCACTCTTAATGACAGAGCAGAAAAACCAGGCCCCACGCCGGGGACGAAGCCCGTAGGCCATGGAGGAGAGGGTGTGAGGATCTCCCACCTCCAGGACTTCGGGTGCTGGGCAGCGCTGTGTCGCTTTCTCGCCCTCCAGGAGAGTAAGGCCTTGGTGAGGTTTTGCTGTAGTTATTAGAGGGACAGGCCTGAGGGTGCAAGTTGTATGATTATTATTATTTTTATTATTATTTTTCTCCTTTTTTCCCCCCTTTTCCCTGTCCGCTTTCCCGGCTCGCAGGCACCGTGGCCGCTCGAAGGCTGGAGGTGACCCAGGAGGAGGTGGTGTGGGCAGCTGAGCCAGGTCCTCGTGGTCCCACAGGGAGCCCATGGGGGGCTTTCCCTCCTCTGCTGCCCCGTGTGCCCTTCCTTGGGCTGCCATCGGGATGGGCAGGGGGACAAGGAGCTGCTCCGCTGGCTGTGGTGGTTTGGGGGTGGGAGGAAGAGGAGCACAGAGGCTGAAGAGGTACCTGAGCCCCTTTGATGGGGATGAGCTGCCTTCCAGCTCCCCAGCCCTGGACTGCTGGAATCTGCCTGCTCCAGGCCTCTCTTGGTGCTATGGTTTGTCCTGGCTCAGCCTTCCTGGGGACTGGGTGTTTTTGAAATGGCTGGTTTGCATTTGCTAGAGACAGTGATGAATCTTGGTCTCCATTTTAGGGTTTTCTTCTCTTTTTTCCCTC
This sequence comes from Pitta sordida, assembly GCA_013390025.1. NCBI lineage: Eukaryota > Metazoa > Chordata > Aves > Passeriformes > Pittidae > Pitta > Pitta sordida. The sequence goes on from WEKX01011160.1 coordinate 46,368, forward strand.
CTGGATGCCAGGGGGAGGCAGGAGCAGCTGGACTCCTTGCTACCCTCAGCCTGTGGAAAGAGGGGATGCCTTTGTCTGCTCTGGATTTACACTTGCCTGCACATAGAAGTTGCGCTGGCTTTGACTCTACTGGGACACAGCTAGATGGGTATGATGCTTCCCGGCCTGGAAGCAGTGAGGAAGTGTAAATTGATCTCCTCTTTCCAGGAGGGCACAGGCTCTGCAGACCCCCCTTGCCTGAAGCCTGCCCGGCATCGTGGAATGTCTTGTCTTAGGAGAAATCACTTTAAGTCCTGTTGTGTTTCGTGCACGTGTCTCCGTGTTCCCAGCTGTTGCATGCAGGGACTTGTGCCTCTTTCTGTGCTTCCCCCCTTCTTGGGAGTTGATGTGTGCAGCTCGAATAGGAGAGAGGACGTGGGGGTTGAGAAGGAAATGTTTCTGTTCTATACCAAAGAGTCTGGATGAAAGGAATTCAGGAGACAAAAGAATTGCAAATAATTTGATTTGGGGAGAGGGCAGCGTTTGTTGTGAGCTGCAGATAAAATTCCATGTTCACATGATTGCATGAGACTTACAAGGAAGTGGCCTTAACCTGAAAGGAGAAGGAGCTTTGAGGCTGGTGGCTGCTTTGTAGGCCAGGTATGCTGGTGGTTGCTTTTGCTTCCTTCTCCAGATCAAGTGCTCCTGTTGGTTCTAATGACAGGCCTGTGGTCAGTGTCCCCACGAGCTGTGAGCCCAGGCCTTGCCCAAGCACAGCAGGACCTAAGCAGTGCTGAGATCCAAAACGAGCAGCCTTCCCGTGCCTACAAAAGAAACACTCTCTACAAGCATTTTCTTAATCATTACTTCTTAGATAATTAACGACAAAATGTTTGTCTTCTCTTTAAGGCAAAGGTTATGATGAGCAGGCTGGTTTGGGTTGTGTTATTTTTATTTTTTATTTTTTTTTAGGAGAAGGAGGGAAAAAATGCTTGAATAAGAATCTGCTGCTGGGGTTGCCTCGTTTGTTGAGAGCTTTGCCTCTGCCGTGTGCTGCACTCCAGGCTGGTGGGAGCTTTCCCTGTAGCTGTGTCCCCACTGTGTGTCCAAAGCAGGACCCAGTGGTGTCACCTCGGAGGGCTTGGTGTCACCTCCCTGCTGGAAGCTTCCAGGCAGGATCAATCCTGCCCGTCCCAGGGGCTCTGCAGGCAGAGGTGTTGGTGCACCCAGGATGGGCAGGGGCAGGTTGAGGGGTCTCCTGCTCCCAGCCCTCCTCCAGAGTGACCTGCTTTAGCTGCACGGCTGTGCTCACAGGAGCGCTGCTGCCGAGCCTCGGGTTCCCAGACCGTTGGTTTTTAAGACATAAAAAAAAAAAAAAAAAGCAACAACCAGCCCCTGGTGAAGGTAGACATCTTGGCACCTCAGCCTGCGCTCCTTCCCGTGCTGCGGGAGAGGACAGAGCTCGGGCTCATGATGTAACTCTGGTCCCTTGGGCTTGGTAAGCTGCAATATGTTGGAGTTTTGCTGTGCATGTGTTGTCTTTGCCTATAAAACCTGTTTGGACCTTTGCAAAGGGCACCCGGATGGCTGATGAAAATGCCAAGGAGGAGGCTGAGAAAGCTCTTTCTGTGCTTCCCAGCTTTGTTCTTTTTCCCTTCTTTCCTTTCCTTTTTTTTTTTTGTTTTTTTATTGGTGGGCTTTTTTGGTTGTTTTTTGTTTTAAAGGCACCACTGTAGTTTCTAGTCATCATCGTTTGGAAATGCAGCAAAGCCCTTCCTTGGCTGGTCTGACCTGTCTTCCATCCCCTCCCAAGACCTCATGGAGGAGAGGGAACCTGTTTTCTTGTAAACAGAGGCAGAAAGGAAAAACTAAACCAGCAGTGGCTCCTCTGCTTGGCTCCTCATGGCTTTTAACGCCCTTTCAAAGACCCAATCAGTCTTTCTTCAGTTGCACTCATTTTTCCTCCTCCTTGAAACATAAAATTAAAAGGGTTGAGGGGAGGGGGGGGGGCAATAACGCTTCGTGGCTGGTGATGTGTTCTCTTTATGGAGGTTCTCCAGCCACGGATGGCGAATAATCGGTCTGGGATGGGCTGCGGGAAAAGGGGGGAAAGGAGGGAAAAAAAATAAATGGAGCGAGTGAGACTTTTATTGTGAAGCAGCGTGTGCTTGGCAGTTGGCTTTGTTGGGACTGCTGCAAGAGCAGACATTTCTCGGCGGGGAGGGTGGGTATAGGATTTCCCTGCCAATCGGGAGCGGACGGATGGGGCATGGGGAGGGTGAGCAGAAAGGGAAGTTTGCTCTGGATTTGTGGGAGGGGAGGGCAAAAAAACCCCCTCAACTCACACACACACACTCAGACACACACACACACAAAAATGGAGGTATTGACACTTTGCGGTGAAGTTGGTGCTAAGTTGGCTGGGTGGAGCCGTGGGTGGTGGGAATGAAGGGGTGGGTGCCCTGTGGGTGCCCCTGGGTGCTGATGGAGCAAAGAGGGGAGAGCACTGGCCTGGGGGGAAGAGGCTTCGAGTGCTTTGCAGGGGTTTCCTGTAGCTTCCTTTTGATCAAAATGCTTCAGAATTCACAGTTGACTCTTGATTTATTTGTTTTTTTTAATGATTGCTTTACTTTCTACCTCGATACTGAGTTTTTGTTGGGAAGTTGTGGCGCTGGTGCTGGTAGTGAGGGATGTGCCTGAGACAGGAAGCAGGAGAGCCCGTGAGGTGCCACCTCAGTCAGCCTTGCCTTGGCACCCAGTTTTTTTACCCTCACAGGAAAAAAATGATGGTTTCTGTCTTGAAGTTGGAAGTTCTGGCAGTGCCCAGCTCCTGGCGACTGCAGTGAGGAGGGAGTGTGGTCGAGGTCTGATTGACTTCCAGGGTTTCCTGCTTTTCTTCAGGCATCGTGTGCAAAGCATTGTCAACACCTCTGTGGAAGGGAGAATGTGGGTGATGTGTGGACTGAGGACACTGCTTAGAAAACACAGAAAAACTCACAATCAGATGGCTGAGAACGACCCACTGGAAATCCTGAGGCTTCTTGTGTGAGTCAGTGTGATACCTAGCAGGAATATCAAGACCTTTCCTTGTTGCAACAAAGGTTGGGAAAACAAACTGATCCCTGTTGGACTGAGGCTCTTTATTTGCTGTTGGTGCCTGTGGTGAGGGCCTGGGTGCCCCTGCCCGTGATGGGAGCACTGAGCTCTCTTTGCACTGGTCTTGCTGCAGGGTAATCCATGAGAAAAATGAAGTTATTCCTGGTTTACAAGAGGTCTGACTAAAGGAGAGGTAGGGTTTACAAGCTCATGTTTGCAGTGAGGATATATATTATTGGCTTAGCAAATTAATAAATAAAGAAGCTGCTCCGTGTTCAGACTTTGGGCTGTGTTTTATGATCATTTCTCGATTGAAGCTGTTGGCCAGTGTCTGCTGGAGGTGAGTTCTGCTTCAGGCTATGGGTGGGCTGAGCTGAGGTTTCAGATGCTCACAGCTTCATTCCTGGGCTGTGGCTGAATATCTGAAGGTGCTGTGCTGGGAGCTTGAGTTCCCTGGTGCTGAGAGCACTGAGACATGGCCAGGTTTGCTGTCTGTGCTCGGGGCAGGCTGGGGACAGGCGGCCACCCCCAGCCTGTGTGCTCCATGCTGCACGAGCAATCCTTGAATCCTTGGCAGAGGCTTTCCCAGGAATCTGTGCCCAGCCTGGTGCTCCCTCCTTCCCCTCAGCGTGTGTGGCTTTGCTGTTGGGGGCATTTGGAGACAGGACAGGGATGAGCCCCGCGTGGGGCAATGGGGGTGCAGAACCTGCCCAGTCAAATGGAAACAAACCTGTCAGGGTGGCTGGTGACGGCAAAAGAGCACCACAGCCCATGGGCCCTGCAAGCTGTGGACACAATCCCACAGTGGGATGGGCAAGCTGCTGCTGGGAATTGTTTGGGAGCTGGTACATGAGTTTTTAGAGCTGGCACACGAGTTTGGGAGCTGGTGCATCGAGTGCATCTTATCTCTGTCACTTGCTTTATGGGAGATGGGCAGGTTGTTTTCCTTCCTTTATCACTCAGTGCGCTTTAAACCTCGTGATTTGCATGGCTGAGGCACCATCTGCTCTCTGTTCTGGCCTACAACAGTTGGCCTGACCTGGGCTTATTCTTGAGCCGCGGCGCTGGCAGCGTGTGGTGAACCCTTCACCCGACCCCGTCGCGCAGCAGCTCTGCAGGGCAGGCACCATCTTTGCCTTCAGAACAGCTTGTCTCCTTCAACAGAGCTGTGGCAAAGACTCCTTCTCTTTAGTTTTTAGTTTAAATACCTTTTTCCTACTGTGCAGTTTTGGTAGGTTGGGGTTTTTTTTCAGTTTTGTCACTTCGAAATAAATATTAAGGCTGCAAACCTGAGCTAACAACGTGACTCCAGGCGTGTGAAAGGCAGAGGAGATGAGCAGGTGTTGCCTTTTTTACATGAAAAAAAGAAGGGGAAAAAAAAAAAGAAAAACGACTTGCTGTAGAATCAAAAATAGAGCTGATTAACTTTAATAAACATGGATGTTATGAATGAGGAGTTCGCTGGAGCTGACTGATGGTTTGTATTTTGTATGTGCATTTGAATGAGCTACAAAAAACCCAACCAAACCACCAAAAGCTCCCGGGCTGGAAATGTTGATAAATGCCGTGTTAATGAGAAGTCTGATAGATCTGCCTCCCCCACCCAAAGCTTTGGGGGAGTAAGAGTCACCTCGTGGAGACGCAGACTGACTCAGCTGGATTCCCAGGCACGTTTGCACTCGGGGAACCTCGTGTGGCTCATCCCGAGCAGAGATCTGGAGGTCTCAGCCCTGGGCACAGCTCGCAGTGTCTCTGCTCCCCGGGCTGTCAGCAGGGGCCAGCCCTGCCATGTTTTCTCTGTGACCTGTGCCTTGGTGGCAGCTTCCTGGCAGCCGTATTTTGCAGAGGGAGGTTTGCCCCTGATGTAAACAGGATGTGTCCATGATTGTCTCTGTCGTGTACGAACCTCGAGCTAAACCCTGACATTTCTGTGTTTTCCCCCCTCTTTAGCGAGCATTGCTGAGTAAGGGGGAGCCAAGGAAAGACGCCTGCATGAAGACTGAGCTGCTGAAAGATATCACCAACAACAAAGAGGAAGGTGAGCAGCTGCCTCGCTTGAGGGCCAGACTTGCCCTTGAGGTGGTGGGAACATAACCAGGGGCTTGGATGATGAGCTTTGTTCCCCCAGCACCTCAGGAGTGCTCCCACAAACACTGGCTCTCTCCTCCCCAGAAGATGCAAATTAGCTTTTCAGTCCATCCCTCATCACTTCCCTCCACAATGAGATCTAATTTTCACTTCTGCGACCGTGAGGCGCAAAGGAGTTCCTCTGAGCTTCCTCTGTGTGGCTGGTTTTAGCTGAACTCTGATCCCTCCCCACGATGACCTTTTCCTCCCTCTAGGAAAGTTAACTTTCTGTTTTGCTGTTGGTTTCTCTATTGCTGCAGAGCAGGCCCTGAAGTTCTGCAGGATGGACACCCCTCACCTCGTGTTTTGGGACATTCTTCTTGGCTCCTGTGTGAGTCCTGCTGCTTTTACTGTGCAGGATGCAGCACATGTTCATTTGACAAAGCCTTTTCCTGCAGCAAAGTTATGTAAAAGTAACATAAAAGTTACGAACTCTGTGAGTTACATGCACACAAATCTAAGGGATTAATAACTGTGTCAGTGGGATTAGGGGAAAAAAGAGCCCACCACCCTTTATCTTTCCCCCAGCTCCCTCCTGTCTTTATTATTCTTTGACTAGTTACTTCTCATAGCTCTGCAGGGATTTGGTGTATTTTTGTTCTCCTTTCCATAACAGCATTAGGAAAGCACTGAACTGGCCCCATCGAAATCCCTACTCTTATCTAGAAACAAGATTTTGGCCTTAATTCAGTTGTGTGTGAGCACAGCATTCCTTTTCCTTTCTTTTCTGTCCAGCATAATGTTTTGTCAAGCTGCTCCAGTTAGAAAGTAAAGCTCAGAACAGGCAAAATACTGAATGCTGTGTCAGGTGTTTGGATATTAACTGGGAGCATAGGAGTCCTGCTACTGGTGGGGTGGTGACCTCTGGTGTGGGTAGAGCAGGGGTGAAGTCAGAGGTGTCAGTGGGAGGTTGTGCTGCTGTGGGGGTGACTCTCACTTTGATCCTTTGCCTTGGGTTGTCTCAGGGCTGTAAAGGCTCGGGGCTATAAATCTCGTTTGTTTAGCTCTTGCTTGATCTGAAGGTAAGTGGAGAGGCAAAAAAATGCAGGAGGAGGAGGATGGGAAGAGACATTTCTGCACCTCGTATGCCTTGACTGATGGTGACTTGGAGCAAATGCTCGGTGTCAGAGGGAAGCTGAGAACCCTCCCTCTCAAGGCTTCACGAGGTGCTCAAATTCCAGCCAGTCCAGCTCCTTGTCTGGTTCTGTAAGAGCTGCACAGTGTCTGTTCTTCTGGAATGTTCAGAATGTGTCCTTCCTTCCCAAGCACACAGACAATGGTGTGTGTGGTCCCTGGGCTGTGCTCATTGTTCCTCACTGCCCTTCCCTCCCCAGCTGGGATCGTCGGAGGATCATCATCAACAGCACGTTAATTAGTGCCCCAAAAGCTTGTTAATAACAGTGTTTAGCGTTGGCAAGGAGTTCACATTTCTGACTGTTGTGTGGGCATGGAATCATTCCAACAGACTTGCAAGATGCCATGAAATTGCTTCTTTGAGCCCCGTTTCCTGGCTCGGGGAGGGGCAGCAATGTATGGAGCTGGGATGTGTGCACTGGAAAGGCACCCTGAAGTCTCAGCTTCCTCTTGAACAGTCATTTTCCTTGGGAAAATGGGGCCAGGACTGTTCAATCTCCTCATGGGTGGCACACGCTGGTTTAGGCTGAGCTGCTGCAGCAGATCCGTGGTGTGTTTGATGAGAGCCGTGACCTGCAGCACGTGGCTGAGCCTGCTGTGGGTTGTGTTCCCACTGGGAAAATCCCCTTGGCGGGTAACCTGTCAGTATTGAGCCTGGGATGTAAAACTTTCAGAGGCTTGAAGCTGCAGATCCAAAGGCTGACTAAAGGTGCTGTTTGAGCTAAAGGCTTGATGTGAATTATGTGTTTCTCCCTCTTTTCACTCCCCCTTGACTCAGAAGGGTGAGATGAGTGTCAGATCCCCCTTGCAGCTCTGTGAGGGTGTCCCAGGGCTGTGTGAGGGTGTCTCAATGCTCCTCACAGTGCTCCATGTACGAGTTGCACCTCTACCTACAAACTTGTGCTTTCCCTGGGTCCAAGATGAGCCAGGAAATTCGGGTAACTTGAAGCTTGACTTAAATCTAAGTGTCTGTGCCCCAAGCAAGGTCCATCAGCACCTCTGCAGCAGAGCCTGCGACCACTGTCAGCACTGATGCAGATGTTGGAGATCTCTGTGATCTCCAACGGAGTGGGTTGGGGGATCCTTGGGTGGGTGCTGGTGGTGTTTTGCATTTTGTTCCTGGAGTGGGAGGTATTGCAGAAGTGCTCTGTGGTTCCCAGCAGGGCTGGCCTCTTCTGCCTGTGCCCTGATAAAGAACTGAACTCTAAATGTAACATCTCTCTGTAGGAACAACACTTTGCATGTTCCAGCGCTTTCATTTCCAGTTTTGGGGTTGAGGCCCAGTCTGTGCAAAGGCCAGTTGAAGTCACTTTCTAGGCTCAGTGTCCATTTCTGTGTAAATTGCTCACCACAGATAGAAAAGAGCTTGGATGAGGCTGGTTTGTTGTCCGTGGGAAACATCCCAGTCCAGTTTTTCATGTGGGAGTGAGTTTAGGTCCATCTTTCCCTTTGACAGGGCAGGGGGCAGGGAGACGCAAGATGAGTGGAAAAAAGCTTTTATTGGGCCATATTGTCTTTAGCCTGACTCGGAGAGAAACTATTCACAGGTTCACAGGTTATTCCAAGGGATTCAAAAGTGGTTTCTTTGCAAGAGTTGCAAGTGATTTCAGTTCTCCTCATGAGCATCACTCCCAGCTCTGGGCTGCGTCTTGCTTGACCTTCCCAGGCAAACCACTCCTTTCCTGATTCCCCAACCCCAGGGGTGGAAAGTTCCACTAAAGCAGTGGCAGGAGCAGCAATGGGAGTTGGGAAGGAAGTTCTCCATTAGTCCCAAATTTGTGAGCCCTCGCTTGAGGCAGCTCCATAAGAGCCACAGTGCTGGGTGAGACCTGCACAGTCACTGCTCTCAGATAAACCCCACACTGCTTTGAGAGACTGTAGGGGGTTTAAATTCCTGGAGGGCCTTTTTTTTCCCCCCTTTTTCTCCCTCTCATTGCAGGTAGGTGCAGGGATGGCAGCTTTAAAGGAGGAAAGGACTGATCTCCTCCCCTCCAGGTACTTGGCACAGGAATCCCCTGCTGAGACTGACAGCAGGAGCCCAGGCAGAACAAAGGGATGCTCAGGTGTTTCACATGTTCCTCCAGCTGTGCACCCAGACACTGCCTGTGTTTGGGGACACTGCCTGTGTTTGGGGACACTGCTCCAGCAAGGAAATGCAGTTGGAGCCTGGCAGTCTCGGAGCAGGAGCACCCCTTGGTCAAAGCTGGATTTGGGGCCTTGAGGCCGGTTCTGTAACACCGTGGCCTGATCCCATGGCAAAGGGATGAGTGAATTCCATGGAGACTCTTAACCTGCTTGGGCTCATTGAACTCTTGAGCCAGTTTAAACTGTTAAACTGTTAATGTGAAAAGTGTGTCCTTGGGACCAGGAATGTCACTGGGATCTTAGGGAGCATGAGGAAGAGTGTGGCCAGCAGGGCAGGGAGGTGATGCTGCCCCTCAGCCCTTTAGAGGCCACTTGTGGAGGGCTGGGTTCAGTTCTGGCCTCCACACTTCAAGAAAGTCAAGTTTCTACTGGAGAGGAAAGACTGTGGGAGCTGGGCCTGGTTAATCTGGAGAAGATTGAAAGAGTGGATCTCATCAATCATAAATAGGCACTGGCACAGGTTGTCCAGAGAAGTTGTGGATTCCCCATCCCTGGAGTGATTGGAAGGGATCTCTGGAGATCATCCAGTCCAACCCCCCAGTCAAGACAGGGTCACCCAGAGCAGGTGACACAGAGACACGTCCAGGTGGGGTTTGAATTTCTCCAGAGAGGGAGAGTCCATGGCCTCCCTCTTCCAGGGCTCTGCCACCCTCCATGGGATGAAGTTCTTCCTCATATTCAGGTGAAACTTCTTGTGTTTCAGTTTATGGCCATTGCTCCTCATCCTGTCACCGAGCACCCCTGAACAGAGTCTGGGCAAAATCCTCTGGCACCCCTTGGAGGTATCTTTTAAAATCACAGAATCCCAGACTGATTAAGATCATTCAGTTCCCACCCCCTGCCATGGGCAGGGACACCTTCCACTATCCCAGGCTACTCCAACCTGCCCTTGGACACTTCAGGGATGGGGCAGCCACAGCTTCCATGGGCAACCTGTGCCAGGGCCTGCCCACCCTCACTAGGTTGGGTTGCTCAGGGCTCCATCCATCCCTCAGAGAGGGAAGGACTGTTTTCCTTCCCAATGGATACAAGTCTCCAGCCACCCCCTCTCCCTGCTCTGTGGGGCTCAGCCCCCATCTCCTCATCCCTCTGCTGTCAGCTGGGCCTCTCTCTGCTTTGCAGTTTCCTTTTCTATGACTTTGAGGAGGAAGAGGAGAGGGAGGTGCTGTAACAGGGAGAGCAACAGGTGCATTCCTTGCCTTCAGAATTTCATCCAGCAGGACAGTTGGGTATTGAATAAAGTTGTCAGTGGTGTTTTAAAGACGATCTGCAAAGCGCTTAAGGTAAAACATCTGTGAAATGCCTCTCTAAATACAACTGTCTGCAGTTCTTGGCGTGCATTTCCAAATCCTGAGCTTTGCCTTTAAGCTCTGTCTTTGCTTTGTTCACTTAAGCTAAGCCTTTCCTTCGATGTTTCTCTTGCAGCAGCTGAAGCCTTGTGGTTTTGCCCTGGGCTCCGTGCTGGGGGCTCTGGAAATGCAGGGAAAATCCATGAGCAGTGGGGTGTCTTTCCTCTACCAATGCTCAACAGCAAGATAAGAGTAAAACCTCCAGATCATTCACTTGTAGAACATTTTTTTCTTTTTCTTTTTAATTTTTTTTCATTCTTTTTTTCCTCTCAGACCTCGTGGGAATTGCAGTTTCACCTCAAGCACAAGAGCTCCTAACACTTGCATGTTTTTCTTGCTTTCTCTCACTGAGCAGTGAAATCCGAATTTTTCAAATATATTTAAGCCTTTATTTTTTTTCTCAGAGCTTTATCAAAGTATTGCAGAGTTTGAGTTGATATCTGGTCACCTGCAGATGGAAAGTTCTGGTGTGTGTTTGTCCCCTTGGGTCCCCTCTGGCTGTGGCTGGGATGGCTCTGGGGGACAGTGGCACATCTGTTAGACAGGCTCTGCCCACAGATGCTTTTTGGCAAGCTGGACCAAGCTCTGGCGAGCTCCAGGGCAGGACTGGAGCCAGGTCTGGCTCTGCTGGAAGGCCTGGAAACCCAGGCAAAGAGGAGAGGAACAAGTGTCTGAGCTGGGAGGGCAGAGGTTGGTTTAACTTTGCTTAATTCAGGTTTTTTTAAGTTCTGATTCTAATTCTCAACTAGTCCAGCTCCTGTCTTCTTTGACATGGTAGCAGGCAGGTTAGACATGGCCCAGGCAGGGATGAAGTGGTCTCATCCTGTCTGCATTAACCTCTCCTCTCCCCCATTTCCATAAGAGTCTCTTCTCTTCATGGGAATTTGAATTCAATTTCGAATGACTGTGACACCGAGGACAAAAGTTGAGCCTGGGGAGAGGTGGGAGGGCTGGGAGCTCTCAGTGCTCTCAGGGAGTTGTTAATTCAGAGAAGGGATTTAAATCTCTTAATGATTATTCCTTGCCACGTGGCGTCACAGGGATAATGGATCTGTCCAACTTCCAAAGTCTTAAATTCCTCATGTCCCTAAAATGTACCCAGTTCCTACAGGATACCTTTTTACTGGAGTTTTTATCAACCTCCCACTGGGTGGGACAGACACCAGAACAGAACATAAATCTCTGGGCACTCTGGGTCCATGTGAGCAGCTTTTCCTGCTGCATGTGGCACAGGGGATGCATAAAGGAGCTTTGGAATGGCTGGAATTCTTCCAGTAAATGAGCTTACACTTCATGGATGTAAGCTGGAACTTTCTACCTTTCATTTCCTTTTAATTAAAGAAAGGTTGGTTGTAGATTAAAGAGCAGCGAGAGAAAACTGGGTGTGAAGAAAACCTTGTTTTGGCCTACTTAAAAGGGATGAATGCTGTCAAGGTGTAAAGTTTTAAAGAATTACCAGCTTCACTTTTATAATTCACATGTAGAAGGGCAGAAAAGCTGCTGAACAGCATTTTCAAGAGGAGAACTTGTTGCCACGAAGTGTATTTGAAATGAAGATTTTAGCAGGTTTTCAGTGGAACTTTTTTTTTTTAGGACTGAAAAAGGGGAGATGAAAAGGTCACGTCAGGAACAAGTGTTTCTTTAGGTGTCTGGTGCTGTTGAAGAGCTTCCTGGGGCTGTTTTATTCAATATTCTCCTTGTGATGTTCCTGCTGGCTCTGGTTTCTGTTCTCCTCACTGTCTCTAGGCCAGAGTTCAGCAAGGGTGTAAATAAATGTTGAATTGTGCTTGTTCAGCAAGGCCTGCCCTTGTGCACTTGGGGGACCTGAGGCTTTGCTGAGCGTGGCCAGACTTGTGCTGTCACACAGGATGGGGCAGTAGCTCAGCCTGGGATGGCAATTCCTGTTTTCCTATCACCAGACCAAGTGTTTGGGTTGGGAAAAGCACCTCTTTTCAAGCGCTGGAGCTCCTGACATCAAGGGGTTCTTCACAAGGAGCTCTTTAATTCCATATTTCTATCTCTTAGGGTGGTGTGTTATTGGTAGGATGGGTGTTGGCAGCAGGATGACAACAGGTGAGGTAACAGGTGATAGGTTGGACTTGATGATCTCTGTGGTCTTTTCCACCCTTACTAATTCTGGGATTCTGTGATCTCAAAGGTCTTTTCTAACCTGATAAATTCTGGGATTCTGTGTGTGACACTCAGGTTGGAGCCTGGGGTGACAAGGTCATGGTGCTGTGCTCAGTTTCTGGAAAAACTATCCCATCCTATTCCTGGATTTGTTTTAGTGCTGCCAGAAAAGGGGATGAGGGAATGGAGAGGATCTGTCCCCAAAGAAAAGGAAGGTCCTGCCTGGGGTGTCTCAGCTCTGTTGGAGGCTGGAGTGGCACATGGTCTCTTTTCCCCTTCAGCCTCTGCTGGCTCCTCCAGCCACTGGACCTTGATGAGAATTCCCTTAAAGTCTTTTCCTGTGGATGGGTGTCCGTAAGGGATCGAGGGAGCAGTGGCAGTGCTGTGTCCAGGGCTGGAGCTGTAGGACCTGGCTTTGCCCTGGACATGAGCAGGGACAGTGAGTGCCAGCCCTGTTCAATCCATAACGACTGTTCTCAAGCTCTCCAGTTCCATTCAGCTTCAGGGACTATGAAATTCCATATCTTCCTTCTGTCCAATCCCATATCATACACATTTGGAAGGATGGTGCCACTTCCACAGTCAGTCAGATCCCATTTTACACCCTTAGAGTGTGTGTGGAGGGGAAACTGTTCGTGGGATTTGAACTTGAGCTCCATGGATTTTTCATGAAGTCTGGGATGTTTCCTGGGGTAATGCAGTTGCTCTTTTCCCTTGGGCAGTGCTCTGATTCACCTTGTTGTGGTTGCCTTTGTGGCATTCTTGCCCTCTGCTTATTCAGTTTGTCTAATAGGCAGCTACTCAAGTTATCTGACTGCTCTGCCGGGAGAGCACAGTATTTAAATCAACAAATACTGAAGGCTTCATTCAGCCAGGTGCTTAAATTTGGGCTCTAAAACCCTCCAGCTGTGGTTAGGGAACTCTTTTTTTTTGTTCGTTTGTTTTTTGTTTTTTCCCCTAGTACTGACTTTTCTGCAATAATTCCTTAAATGGCCACAGCACAGTCTTTTAAGCACATCAGACACAGGAAGAGTAGGAAGGATTGCAAGAGTAAGAATACAGTTATGGCTTCTTCTGCCCAACGGTTTTCAAAGAGTTAAATAAAACAGCGGAAAAAGTTGCACTTTATCCTCTCCAGAATTGTTCCTGTCAAAACCAAACCCTTGTGTTTTTGGCAGGTCAGAAGAGACATTTGTAAACCCTGTGAGGAGCAGCTGGGGGGGCTCAACCTGGAGACAAGGAGGCTCAGGGGGGGCTGGAATTCTCTCCATTCCCTGACAAGAGTGGGGTTGGGGGTCAGGCTCTGCTCCCAGAGAACAAGGGACAGGAGGAGAGGGAACAGCCCCTCAAGCTGGGCCAAGGGAGGATCAGGTTGGACATCAGGAGGAATTTCTTCATGGAAAGGGTGGTCAGGCCTTGGAAGGGGCTGCGGAGGGAGGTTTGGAGTCCCCATCCCTGGAGGTGACCCAGGAAGGACTGGATGTGGCACTCAGTGCCCTGGGCTGGAGGACACAGGTTGGACTCAGTGATCTCAGAGAACTTTTCCAACCTTAATGTTATTTTCCTTGATTGTTTGGGCGTTAAGAGCAGCATGAACTGAGAGGCTGGTAGCCAGTGAGCTGGTCTGGCTTCAGAGTCTGACTCCAGGGGTGAGAATTGCTTTGGTGGGAGTTGGTGGTGATTCAATCCCCCCTGCCCTGCCAGCCCACTCACACGCAGATCTCAGTGCCTCTTGTGTTGCTTCTCATGACTGTCTGGCCTGTGGAAGGAAAACAAGCCAAGGAATCCCTAACAGCAAATCGATTTAATCATTTTATGGATCGTGCCAGTGAATTGTTACCACTCCTGGTTGCCTGGGGAGCTGCTGGTTTGTCATGTCACAAACTTTCCCGCAAGTACATGGCATTCAAACTCGGATTTTTTTCACCTGGGATCTGAAATCACTGGTGGGAGAGATTCATTGATGAGGGAGCAGGGAACTGTTTGGAAGGGAAGGAAAAGAAACATTTTACATGGACATTTTTGTTTTAGCTGTGCATGAATGTTTAGTCAGGCTGCAAGAATCTTGCTACATTTGAATCATACAATTACATATTTTAGCCTAGAATTGCATTTAACATGTTTCACCCCTGTGTTTTCTCTGGCTGGTACCTCTGAAATGACACCATGAGCCCTGTCCTGCTTTGTCCCTGCCAAAGAGCCAGACTGCAGTGAATAACATTCCCAGGAGGGCTGGGATTGCCAGGGAGTTACTCCTCGTGAGGCTTCCTGTAGCAGCAGAGCCCTGATGTGGATTTGGCTGCTGAGCCGTGGCTGTGCCACAAAAACTCAGCCACACCAGCAGAGCTGTTCTGGGTCAGCCTGGCCTTGGGAAGGGCTTTGCCAGAGGGTGTGAGATCAGGCAGCATTTTGCCATATGGTCCCATAAATGTAGTTATTGGGAAAGCTGAAGGTGATGTTTCCCTGGGAATAAACGGCCACGTCTGCAGCTGAGGAATGTGGGAGTGAGTGCACTGCTGTCACCTGAGCCCCCCACCCCAAATGTCAGCCCCTGAGGGTCACTTGACATGGTGGTGTGCAATCATGGCCTTGGAGTCTTTTCCAACCTTTATGGATCCCGTGGTTCTGTGATACGTATCAAACAGTTTCTGCAGGAGAGGTTTGCTCTGTTACCCACTGTAAGCAGCTGTAGCTTCTCTTTGGAGTTTTGATACCACTTGTGACCCTTCTCTCCTCTCTTCCCCCTTCTCCCCCCTCTTCCTCCAGGGTTTAATGCCATGGCTGCAGATGAAAGCGCTACGGAAAAGCAAGTGGGGGAACCAAAAATGGCAGTGGACGGTGAAACCAACGGTTCCTGTGAGCACAGCGAGGCTGGTGGGCACCCAAACCCAGTGAAAAACACTCAGGACAACACGAAAGTGAGCCAGCAGGACTCGAGCACTAAATTAAATAGGATAGCAGAGAACGGCATTTCGGAGCGGGATGGAGAGACTGGGAAGCAGAACCACCTGAAAGCAAATGACTTCACACAGACTTCTGTCACAGGGAGCAATGGGTATATCCTAACCAAGCAGATGGCACAGGAGCAGCCTCTAAGGACTACCAGCACCTTTGCTTCTCTCACCGGCCATGCTGCAAAAACCCTTCCCGGAGGAGCAGGCAAAGGCAGGACTGTGGGCTCCTTTTCCCAGCTCCAAGCCACGATTCCCAGCAAGCTCGGGGAGGGCAGTAAGGACATGGATGCTAAAAAAGCCCCCGCTGCTAATGCTGAAGTGAAGGTCCACAGAGCACGGAAGACAATGCCTAAACCCACCCCCAGCCTGGTAATGTATATGCCCAGCACTTCCCTGGGATTGCTCTGGGCTTTCTCTGGGTGTGAGGGATACCTGCCTGCATGGGAATGTGTGTCACTTACAGGTGGCCCACTGACTGCAGTGATTTTTTTGATTTTTTTTTTAAATATATATTTATTTTAATTTTTTTTCTCTTCCCACAGAGAGAGATGTTAAAATAGAGTCACATGGCCACCATCAGCTCTTGGCCCTGATGTGTTTCTAAATATATAATTGATCAATTGCCTTCTCCAGCAGATCTGTGTGAAACACTAAATGGCCTTTCTCTCATGGCTCTAGTGCTCGTTGCCTGCTGACATCCAGAGCTGCCTCTGAAACAAATTAGATTTTTTCTAAGGTCGACCCAAAGGAAATTAAGCTTTGCATGTAAACTTGGGGCTTGTCCTAAGCTTGGAAGCTGTCAGGGAGCTGATCTGTCAGGCAGCTGCATTGCATTGCTGTAGGAATCATTCTGGGTTAAAGCAGATGATGTTCTCTCTTTCTGTTGCCTGCAGTAATGCAACTTGTGGGGAAATGTTCTCTCCAGAATCCTTAGGGGTGGATCTTAATGAAACAGAGCTCTGCTTTTGGTGAGGAGGCAAAAGGAGATGTCACTTGGTGTGTCCATGGTATAGTGGAGAGAAGAAATGGGCTTTTTCTTTGTTGTGGGACACATTTGGGTCATTTGGTTATTTTTGGGGGTTTGCCAGAGGTGGGGAATAGATTCTGGACCAGAATCTACTCCACAACAAGCACTTGGTCTTCCCCCCTGTGGTGCTGCAATGAGCTGGATCTCTCACTGTGCTGTGTCTGATGATGGAGGGAGAGCAGGGTCAGGGAAAGGCTCTGGGTCAAGGGAAGGCCTGGCAGCCCTGGCAGTGGCAGTGACTCCCAGGAGTGCCTGAAGCTGCTCCAGCTCCCCAGGGGTGGGTGGGACAGGATTGCTGCCGTGATCAGCAGGTCCCAAGCCATCCTCACCTACCCCCCACGTGTGGCAGCACAGCAGCTGTGGGATGTGAAGGGCTCAGAGCTGTGAGTCTCTGTGGTCTGGAGCAGGGGAAGAGAGAGGAAAAAAGCAAGAAGGAGGGTGGCACCTCGCCAGCCCCAGGTGGGGAAAGGTGCCCTTGGCTGCGGCACCACCTGTGCCTCCGGGAGCAGGTGGGAGTCCAAAGATCCATCCAGATTTACAACCCTGTGGGCACCCAGCCTTGAGAGTAGGGCAGACACCACACCTGCCTGCCATCAGTTCCCAACCAAACCACTCTCTCCCCTCTGTCTCCTCCTGATTCCTTTTACATTCTCTGCTCCTCACCCCCTGTGTTCCATGGAGGGGAAGCCCAGATGCCATAGTGAGCCTGAGGGAAATCTCCTCTAATCTGTCTCCTCCCCAGTGAAGGCTTTGCAGCCCAAACTGCCTCCAGCAGCCTGTTGTGCCTGAAATTAGGCTGGACAAAACCCCCAGCCCCTCATGGAATTGGACAGGGAAAGATCCCACGGGGCCCAGCAGTTGGAAGGGGCAATTCCCTTCTAAAAGATGACTGCTAGGTGAGGAGGGAGTGTTTTCCTCATTCATGTTTTATGCCACATCAAAAGAATATTCATATACAGCCCCATGGGTTTGAAAGTCTGTCTTTAGGACATGGCCTGTGGTGTTTGGGAGCACTTGGAACATGGGGACATGACTCGCTGGGATGGTGCTGCTGGTCCTTGTTTGCTCACACGATACAAGGGGCTTCAAAAACCAAAGTGTGAACTTGTTGGGCTGCTCTAGAAAGGACACAGCCTGTCCTCAGCTCCTCTGGCCATTTGCCTTGGGCTTAAAATAGGGAGAGAAGCAACATCCCCAGGCAGGGTGGTGAAAAGAGACTGTTCCCATGTTCTCCGCTCCAGCCTCTGCAGCTGAATGTGAACTCAAGATTTGATCTCAGTTCTGCAAGACAATGAAACATCTGTTGTGTTCAGCCTTCCTGATAATTACTACCTCATTTTCCCCCATTGTGCTTCGAGTTGACGTGATATTTTCTTTTGAGTAGCAGAGTCCTTTCCTAGTTGTCATTTTTCTGTCCTGATCATTTCTTTGCTGAGCTGCTTTAGAAAAGGCCTCTCAGCCCAGCAGTGCAGGAGCTTTTCCTGCACCGTCCTCCACCCTTTCCCCTTCCCAAACACCATGAAATCAGGTGCTGTATCCCAGGAAATAAGCAGTGGAAATCACCCAGAAGCTGATGGTACAGGAGACAGTGGTTTTCTTTGCTGATAAATTCTAGAGCATTGCTGTTTTCTTGGTAAATCTGTTCTTGCAGAGCTGTGCTGCCTGGGAGAAGGAGGGGAGGAAGGGATTTTGTTGCCTGCAAGGTGTAAACATTTGTTCCCCCTGGCTCCTGCAGAAACCCACTGGGGCCAAAAAATTGTTTTCTGTAATCCAATAACCATCAGGGGACCTTGGTGGCCTTTTCCTGCACACCTGAATTGGTCTCTGAAAGGAAGAAACAAAATTTCTCACCAATTTAACCGGCTTTTTCTCTGTTTAGGAGTTGCTTCCTGAATTGGGATCGAAGCTGAATCTGAAACAGGTGACAATTTTAATTGATGTTGTCGCATGTTAAGGTGGTTTTTGAACAGAGGCCTCAGAGCAGTTGTTGGCAGCATCATTTCTGCTCCCCTTTTGAGCAGAGCAGTAACACAAGCACAGCACCTTTGGGGAAAACCTTTCTTTCATTCCCTATCCATTTACAGCCCTGTTAAGAACCCAGAAGTTTCCAGGGCCGGGCAACAGACTGAAAGTGTGTGTGTGTGTCCTGCTGCCCCTCCTGCTTGGAAACTCCAATTTCTGAGCTTAACATCATTAAGACATTAAGGGATAAAGGATTTTAAAGGTAGTGAAAGCATCCCAGAGTTCTCTCTGGGAGAAGAGGAGGGGATGGCTGAATTTGGGAGTCCCAAATTCTGTTGCCATTGGCTTGGTGACCACGAGGCTGGAGTTGGAGATGTGTGTCTGTGGTGATGGGGTTTTGTGCAGGAGACTGGGATGGGACAGCTGAACTGTCAGACAAATAGTGCAAAAATCTGTTAAGTTCATGTCTTGGTCTGGTTCACACTGTGAGCCACATTTAACTGGGGGAAAACAAACCCAGGGCAGGAAGGAGGAACTTGGGGCAGGAAACACTTTTCTTGTGTTGGTGTTTCTAACAATATTCATCAAATTATACCTTTAAGCAGTGTTGCCACTGAATATCTGATCCTGGAGCTGGTAATGCCTTGTTTCTGTGTGTTGGATATTCCATGTCAGTGATGTGGGGGCTCCTGGCCTACAAACACCTTGTGTTCATCTCTCAAGGCCAGGCAGGTGGGGGTTGCAGGGGTCTGGGATTGCTGACACCCTCCAATGTGCAGAGAACTTCAACTGAAACGGCAGGGCCCAGTGGGGTGAGAATGGGGATGTTGTTTCCTGGGAGAGGAGGAAATAACAAGTCCAGGGTGCAGTGAGACAGAGAGTGAGGGCAAGGGCTCTGGCAGCTTGGCTGAACCCAGGAGGTCCAGCAGGGACCCTCTCCAGGAGGTGTCTGGGTGTGCACGGTGTGAGGTCCATGTGTGAGAGCTTGGCCACAGTTAAATATCACAGAATATCCTGAGCTGGAAGGGACCCACAAGGATCATCCAGTCCAGTCCCTGGCCCCACACAGACACCCCAACAATCCCACCCTGGCCCTGAGTGTTGTCCAAACCCTCCTGGAGCTCTGGCAGCCTTGGGGCTGTGCCCAAACCCTGGGGAGCCTGGGCAGTGCCCAACCACCCTCTGGGGGAAGAATCCTGTCCTGAGATCCAACCTGACCCTGCCCTGGCACAACTCCAGCCATTCCCTCTGTCCTGTCCCTGCTCACAGAGAACAGAGCTGGTGCTGCCCCTTGGGAAGAACTTGCAGACCCTGATCAATCTCCCCTTAGTCTCCTCCAAGCTGAACAAATCCAGTGCCCTCAGCCACTCCTTGTCTGGCCACTCCAGACCCTTCACCATCTTCCCTGGTGGGAAATCTCCTTCAGGAGTGACAAGGCCATGGGCTGCCATTGGAGTTCTTATGCAGAGGGGTTACTGCAGGGGGAAGTGGGAGGTGGAGGTTGTGCTGTACATTTAATTTCACATTTAATTGGTTGTGCTGAGGCGGCTGCACCAGCTGAAGGTGCTGCCCCAGCTGCCGACCACAACCCACAGAAATAACTGTCCTGGCCCCCAGCAGGTCTATTTCTGTCAGGAGCCTTGTTAGCACATCTGCTTTGAGCTACCCTGTTTCGTTTTGACTGATGTGGGACACTCCCTTCCCCTGGAGCTGCTCCATTTAGGAGGGCACAGGGATGAGAGTCCACACCCCTGAATCCTCTGTTAAATGCAGGTTTGTAGGAACATCTACTTAAGCTCTGTCTGCCTGGCAGCCTAAACCACTGTGATTTTGTGCAGGTCTGTGGCTGCTCTCAAATCAGGGGAATTGTGATCAAGTCACAACGGAATCCCTCCTCTAATGAGCACATGTTAAACAGCAGAATAAAGGTGGATCAGCCTTGCCTGATGTAGGTTAAGACCAAAGCCTGACAGGTTTCTGTTTGTTGCTCCAAGGTAAGGCTGAGGCAGCAGCCAGGATCAGCAGTTCAGGATCCTGAGATTCCATAGTGAAAACCAAAATCCTACAGCAGCGAAGCAAAGGAAGAACAGCACCACTACAGCTCCTCCAGGCACTGTCATCTGCCTGTGATCAATTTTTTATGGCAGGCTGATATTTCTTGCTTAAATGCCATTCACCAGTTGTTAGAGGCTGATGCCCCCTGGGAGCTGCTGCTTCGTGCTCTTCAGAGCTACAAATTCCCTTTTCCCTGTTTGTGCTGGGTGGAGGGAACAGAGCTGCTCCCTCACAGCTGCCCCGTGGCACTGGTGGCTGGTTTAGTCTTTCTGGCCAGTGGGCTTTGGTTTCAAGATCAGATTGTGTCCTTAGGAGGAAAAAGAAAGCAAGGACATCTAAACCTGGGGTTTAAGAGTCAGTGTCAGGCTGAGCTCTGCAGGCAGGACCTGTCCGTGTCCTCCCAGCAGCACCAGGATGGAGTTTTGCTCTGGTTTCCCTTCCAGTTTGTTGGATTTCCTGATGGAAACACCCCTCAATTGCTGGGCTGTGGGGAGGATGTTGTGTGTGGTCTGTCGACACTTGGGGTTAATTGTTAAGGTTGGTTTGTTCTGTATTTTTGCTTTCACGAAGAAGGAAATTAAGGAGGATATTCTCTCTTTTGCCATTTTTAGTAACTTCTGCCTGCTGCTCTGGGGCACTTCTGTGCCAGTAATAGAAACGTGCTTGATCCTGTTATAACGTAAAGAAACGCTTGAGTTTAATTTTTGTAAACACGTGAGACATTGTGGTTTTGCCCCAGTCCAAGCAGTTTTTTTGACTGTAATTCTCACAGTGGTGTGGGGTGTAGTGGTGTCCCATTTGTGCTGTTTCCAGGCACAGGCATTGCTGGGAATGTTGGAAGAGCTGTCCAGCTTCCTCTTTACAATACCCAACGTGAAATAGTAGTGAAACTTCACACCCTTCTGCATAGGATGAATTGATACCACATGGGAAGCTGCAGAAAATGAAGATATTAGGGATACAGTTTCTTTTTCTCCCTCATTTTTGGTCCTTTCTTGGCCTCCAGTGGCTCCCACGTGTAGGAGTTAGAGAACACAGGGAGCTCAAACTGCATCCTGAAATTTCCTTTGCACGGAATTCTGCTCTCTCCACTTCTCTGTGCTTGACTAGTGAATATAATGGTTGAAAAAAGAAGCCATCCATGGCTGTTTTGAATGAGGATAATGCAGCAATGGAGTTTCTTTAGGGTCAGGAATGCTGTTCACCTCTGATTTTGCTGTTTGTAGGTGTTGGATGAAAGCACCGCTGCTCTCTTGAATGTTTGCTGGTGTAAGTGAAGGAGGATGAAACTTCATCCGATTTCTGAGTGTAGGAATCTCCTCAGTTACAAATTAGTTGTAAAAGTCAAAGGATGTGTTCCCTCACTCTTGTCCTCAGCAGGTCAGGCCACGGCCCGCAGCTCACCCAAAGCTCCCCTTTCCCAGGGTCACTTTTGGTTCTGCTCTGGCATTTTCCACCTTCAGCAGAGGCCTCTGGATGTTCAGGAGAGGAGGCAGGAATGTGTTGGGGTTTGTCACAGCACACTGGATGAGGAGCTGCTGGCTAGCAATGGTTGCAGCACCTGCTGTTTGCAACCCCTTTTTGCTTTGCCAGCTCGAGTGTCCTGTGCTGGAACAGGGAAGAGGAACAAGCCAGGAAACAAGGGTTTGCTTGGCTGGGCACTGAGCAGTTTTATGGAAACACTCCTGGTGCTGGGCTTGTGCTGGGAACAGGGGGAGCAGGAGGCCCTGAGGCTGGAAGAAGGTGGCAGGAGCTTGGAATCATTGAGGCTGGAAAAGACCAGTCCAACGATCAACTCGGCACCACCACCATGACCTCAAGTGCCACATCCACACGTATTTTGAGCACTTCCAGGGATGGTGACTCCACCACTTCCCTGGGCAACCTGTGCCAAGGCTTTCCAACCCTTTCTGTGAAAGAAATTTCCCTGATACCCCATCTAAACCTCCCCTGGCACAACTGGGGGCCATTTCCTTGAGCACAGGTGGCTGTTGGCTGTGCCAGGGGCCATTTACCCACGGAGGTGGTTTAGAGCTGGGCACAGAGTGGCAGGAAAAACCTACATCCGAGGTTTTCCTTGGGTAACCTTTTCCTGACAGGAAACTCCATGGAGCTTGAGGGGCTGAGCAGTGTTTTGAGGAGTCCTCTGATGGTCTGGGGGTCGCAGGTGAGGTGGGGAGCTTTGGGGTTGAGTGGATCACTGTCTTTTCTTTGATCATGGTTTGCTTAGGTGGGAGCCTGTTGTGCCCACGCAGCCTGGCACCCACTCACCCCTTCCCAAATGTACACTCTGGCTTTTCCTTTGCTGCTTTCCTTGGAATCTGTCCCCTCCCCTCTCTGAGTGGTGCCACCTGTCGCTGGGCAGTGAAGGAGGCAGAGGTGTCAGGGCAAGGAAAGGTCCAGCCTGGTGGGATTGGAGGGAAGCAGGAATTCCCAGGAGGAGCTGAGTGCTGGGTTAGCAAAGCCTCTTTTCTGGGAATGTTTCAATTTGGAGTGGCTGGAGCAGAGCAGAAGAGCTGAGAGCCGGAGCCCAGGAGGAGCTACAGGCTGGAGTGAGGGAACTGGCAGAGCTCAGACACGTTGGAAATGGGGAAAGATTAAACTTTCATCCACTAAATCCACTTTTTAAGGAGGAAAATTTAATCAGAGCAGCAAAGATGTAACTGTTTTATGTAGCTGAGAATGGAGAAAGGTGGTGAGAAAACTGGCTCTAAGTGCTCACAAATCTGTGCTGATCCTTTTTATTGCAATCCTTAGATGCAATATATTTTATTTTTAAATCTCTCTCTCTATCCATCTCTCTATATATCTACTTGTGAGATATATATATATATATATATATATATACACTATATGCCTCCAAGTAATAATCCAGATCTCCTAAGACTTAATTTGATTTAAAAAAAACCTGTTTTACCAGAATTGCCATGAAAAAGTCACATTTAGCAGTCGTCATGCAGCCTATTGACATTTATTTCCAGGCTGTAATTACAAAGAGAGAGAAAAACCCCAAGGTAATAACGTGCAGCTTTTTTATTTAAAAATTGAGATCGTGTCCTTCCAAACAGCCTGGCATCATTTGAATGTGAATTCCTCATGGTTTGGGAATAACAACCTTTTATCAGAGACCAGTTGCAAAAACCTGCACTGACAGGACACCAAATGCAGCCCTGGTGAACATTTGTTGCTCTGTGTCAGATCTGCCTCTCCCAAGCTCATTTTTCTTGTTTCAGGTTAGAAATGGAAAGCATTGGATATTCCAGGGGACTTGGGAATTCTCAGAATAATCCTGTTCACCTTTAGATCTATAAACTGAAGACTTTTAAGGGGTATAAATAGTATTGTTGAGACTGTTCGGTGCCCATCACTCCTGACTTATGATTTTAAGGGGTAAAACTGACTCAGGAGGATCCAAAATGATCTCTGGGCACTTATTTTGCTCTTTCTATTGAGCTTTTTTAAAGAAACAAACAAAGTTGGTCATAGTCCATAAGTATCTCCTGGGAGTTGGAGTTTCTGATGAGACAGTTCTTTTTGATTTAGTTGAAAAAGCAGAATGCGTTTAATTATTTGCTGAGGAGAGCAATTAAGCATTGGAACAACATATCAAAGGATGTGGCAGATTTACGTCTTTGAAAGCATTAATCCAAGACTAGATGCCCTTTTAGAAAAG
The DNA here is from genome assembly GCA_013390025.1 of Pitta sordida. Lineage (NCBI taxonomy): Eukaryota > Metazoa > Chordata > Aves > Passeriformes > Pittidae > Pitta > Pitta sordida. The sequence goes on from WEKX01011160.1 coordinate 69,999, forward strand.
CTGTGCCAACTCAGCCAGAAGTTCTGGAATCATTGGCACTTTGATGGCCTTTTATGTGGGTCATTTGTGATTATCGTTACAGCCTCGCTGTCCCTGTCCCTGACCCAGCACTGGGCACAGCCCTAATTAGGGGAATCGGCCTCTTCCTCCTTTGTTCACAAGGTCACATTACTTGAAAGCAGCGTCTGACAGTGTCTGTCTGAGCTTGGGCTTGACGCAGTGTTTTTATTGCTTCCTGCTTTTGATTCCGCCCTTGCTGTCTCCTGGATTCCTCTTGAGGTTTTGCTGCTTCAGCTGTTGCTTCACGAGTCCTGTAAAAAGTTTTTCCTGCAAGTGGAGCAGCATTAAAACCTCAAGATCACAGACTGGTTTGGGATGGAAGGGACTTTAAAGATCAGCTTGTTCCCCACCAGGGACACCTTCCACTGTCCCAGGCTGCTCCAACCTGGCCTTGGACCCTCCCAGGGATGGGGCAGCCACAGCTTCTCTGGGCACCCTGTGCCAGGGCCTCCCCACCCTCACAGCCAAGAATTTCCTCCAAAATTCCCCATCTAATCCTACTGTCTGTCAGTTTGAAGCCATTCCCCCTTGTGCTGTCTCCCCAGGCCCTTGCCAAGTCTCTCTCCATCTTTCTTGGCTCCCTCCAGGCCCTGGAAGGCCGCACTGAGGTCACACTGAAGCTTCTCTTCTCCAGGCTGGACAATCCCGACTCTCCCAGCCTGTCCTTGGACTCTGCTCACTCTGGTTTGCTGGAGCAGCTCTGCCAAAGCCTCCTCCTGCATGGAAGGGTTTGGATGCTGCTGGATCATCTGTGGAACAGACCTGAGGGCAAATCCAGTGGCAAATGTCACAGCAGAGGCAGCTTGTGCCTCCCTCACTGTTTTAACCCTGTGACTTCAGCACTTTGTCACAGTCAATGTGCCTCCAGTTCTGGCTCTTTCTCAGCAGGTACCTGATGGCTTGGATGTGACAGGGAAGTGTTGCCATGAACTGGACCAAGAGGCCTTGCACTGACCTTGACTTTCATTTACCACACTTGATACAAAAGGCACAGGAATAAAAGCACCATTAAAACCAACCCACGACTCTTTAAAGAATAAATACAGACAGAAAAGACAAATACACTCTGGGCATCTCTGAGGCTTTTGGGGTACATAACATGGAGTTAGACTGTCCTTCATGAAGGGGAGTTTTTGCTAAATTAAAGGAGAAAACATTGAAGAAACATCAAAAGCTGAGAAGTGACACTTGGGGACATGGTTTAGGATGGAGTTGGAATTGCTGGGTTAATGGCTGGACTGGGTGATCTTAGAGGTCTTTTCCAACCTGAAAATTCCATGGAGTTGTGAGAACCCTTCTTTCATGTCCAGAAGTGCAGGATGAGGCTTTGCAGAGTACAAACTGGAGCTGCCTCAGTGCCTGGGAGGGGCTGCAGGACCCACTGCACATTTCCCTCGGTTTGCAGGAGGAGGTTGTAGCCTGCCTGGCATTTGGGATTGCAGCTGCTGGAGTGGGAGCACCTGATTTTATGGAAGCTTGGACAGGTCCCTGTAGATGCACCTGGAATGTCAAGCAAAGAGTTTCTTTGCCTGTGTTTTGTTGTGTGCTGGGCTAGAGGTGGGAGCTGAGCCTTTGCTGAGGCTTGATGGTGCCAAATGCTGTCCTGAAGGAAGGATCCATTCCTGGTCCTGCCTGCTCTTCCAAAGCAGCTCTGCAGGGCTGTTCCTGTGCACTGGTGTGACAGGAGCATGTTTGGGGAATGAGTTGCATTGTCTTCTCCAGAGCCAACCAAAGGCGTGTGTGAAGTGTCTGATCCTTGTCATTCCCTGCCCCGCTGCCAGTGAGGGAGTCACTTCAGCCAGGCTGGGAGTGCTGGGGCAAAGTAGCAGGAGGTGCTGGAGGAGAGGCTGTGTGCTTCTGCTGGGAGTGTGTGGTGCTGACTTCAAATGGAAGACATCATGGTTGAGAGAAAAGAATTAAATAATTCTCAATTTTTTTATTATTTATTTGTTTAATGCAGAGGCTCCATTTAACTGCATTTTGTTTTCCAGCATGCAAGTAAAGACCCCAAAGATGGGAGAGACAGCAGAGATCAAAAAGAATCCAAGGAGAAGGAATTTGAAACCATGCTGGAGTTTGTGAAGCCGTTGTCGTTGCCCTCTCTCCCGGGCCTTCACCAGTCACTACCTCAGAACCAGAGCTATGTGGCCACCACCAAGTCGCAGACAGGTGACAATGACAGAGCCGGATCCCCCTCCCAAACCTGTGTGTGTGTGAGGGGCTGAGTGGGACATGAGATTAGCAAGGAACGAACCCTCTGTTACACCTTTTTCCCACTCAGGGTTCCCTTCCCTGCTGCTCTCACAGACCTTGTGTGTCAGGGTTGGCTCATCTGCTCTCTCTGCAGGTGCCCTGAGGTGTCCCTGCTGCTCCCCTGGGGGTGTTGGGCAGGGGACATCCTTCATCTCCTGTAAAGTCCCCTCCCAAGTGAAGGGAGCACTTCCCATACCGTTTTTCCTGCTCTACCTCATGTCCTGGGATGCAGCTTCCTCCTGGACAGGCAGGGAGCTCTTGTCAGGCACCTTCGCTAAAAGCTTTTGTTAGAGAGAGACACTTTGGTCCCTTTTTCTTGGTGGCATTCTGGAGATGTTCCTCTGAATTCTGAGTGACTTTGAATATCCCCACGACTGCTTCCCAAGAACTACAGCCTGATAAATAAAATTAATTGGGTTAACAGAGTTGAATCCTGGGATCCTGTTTTGAAAGAGCTTTTCATAGATTTTGGGTGAAATTTCATCATCATGGCAGATGAAGAAATGCTTTCCAGGAACAGGCTGTAAAACTTCAAGCAATAATGCTGGTGCTGATGCTGGCTGTTCCTAAAAGAGCCTGCACCAAACATCCTCCTGCTGTGGATCCTCCAAAGAAAGCATCAGCAGGGAGGTGTGATGGCTGGTTTGTGGAGAAGGCCAAGAGGGACACTTAACAAATTAAGATCCAATCAAAGTCACAAAAGGAATCAAACAAACTTTCCACAGTAGGTGTGAAATGAGGTTCAAACAGCTCTTTATTTAAGGTACCTTTTCCCTGTGTGTTTGTCAGTTATTGTCTGATTGCTTTCATTGTCAAGTTGATATTATTGGCCTTGCAGTGTTTATTTGAGCAATTTGGATTCAGTTCAGCCTCCTACGACGGCAGCACTGCCAAACACAGGCTAATTTAGGGGTTTGATGCTGCGTGTGGTGATGGAGGGGCCAGAAAAGATGTGGAGAGGATACTCAGGATTTGGGTGGGTTTGCAGCACTGGCAGGAAGCTCTTTGTGTGTTTGTGTGTGTGTCATCTTTTGGTTGACTTGTAAATAAATCAGTAGGAGTAGGAAACCTCAAGTGTGATTTCCTAGAATCCCAGAATGGTTTGGGATGGAAGGGACCTTAAAGATCTTATTCTACCACACCTTCCACTATCCCAGGCTGCTCAACCTGGCCTTGGACACTCCCAGGGATGGGGCAGCCACAGCTTCTCTGGGCACCCTGTGCCAGGGCCTCCCCACCCTCACAGGGAAGGATTTATTCCCAGTATCCCGTCTCTCCCTGCCCTCTGGGAGTGGGAAGCCATTCCCTGTGTCCTGTCCCTCCAGACCCTTGTCCCAAGTCCCTCCCCTGTACAACCCCTACTCTCTATCCCTTCTTTTCATTGCTGAGCAAACTTCAGCTTCCTCTGGCTTCTCTTTTCCAGCTGCTGCAGTATCTCGGAAGAAAAAACGGAGAATGGGAACCTATAGCCTGGTTCCCAAGAAAAAGACCAAAGTGTTAAAACAGAGAACAATGATTGAGATGTTTAAGAGCATAACTCATTCCTCCGCGGGTGCCAAGGTAAGGGCAGGGCTGAACCCACTGGGCATGTTTGTTGTCACACACACACATCCCTTGTCTTGGAACACCAATTCCATGTACAGGCACAGGGCTGTACTGGCTTGTTGAGAACAACATCTTCCCTTCCAAATCTACATCTTCTCTCTGGCAGCGGCTTCCTGCCCGTAGCAGCCTTGCTGCTTTGGAAATGGCATTTTCAGACTGCCTGTTACCAGCTCTTAAACAAAAGTTTTCCAGTGAATGTTCCCCTTCTTCCCGTGAATCCTGGGGAGCTGGAGGGATTTCCAGCGTGCCCCAGGTGGTAACGTTTTTGTTCTCAAGGTCTCGAGTTGCTGCTTGAGGCTGTACAGCAGAACACTTGGTTACTTACAAAAGGTTTAGACACCGACTCTCTCCTGATACAACTCTGCTTTTGCTGCAACCCGTGTCTGGAAGTTTGGGTCTTTGAGTTCAAGGAGAACAGTGCTAGGAGCAGTATGAAAGTCCCAATGTGATGTAACCTCCTTTGCCATTCCCTGGAAACCTTTTTCCATCCTTGGTGGAGCTGCTCTTCCCTGTTTGAATCAGGCCCCCCTTGTACAGCCACGAGGGTCTGGAATGACTCCTCAGTCCCCACATCCAGCAGGGTTTGGTGACACATGGCAGGCTCCCAGGCCTGGCTTTACTGGCAGCACTGGGGACTCTGGAGGGACACAAATCCAGCTTTCCCCTGGCAGCTCTGGAGCTCCCAGCACAGAGAACATCTGGGATGGATCCAGCTGCTCTGTCCCAGGAACTGAGTTGTCTTTGTGGCTCATGTGTCACAACTTTCAGAGTGACAAGGACCTGGGTGATGCCAGCCCTCATGTGAATGGGGAAAGCATAGACGTGGACTCTGAAGAGGAAGACTCTGATGAGTTGGAGGAGGAGGATGAGCACGGAGCAGAACAGGCGGCCGTGTTTCCTGCCGATGACAACAGGACCTCCAAGGACAGTGCATCCGATGCAGACAACGCCAGAAAGGTAATTCCCATGTCCTGAGCAGGGCCTGAGGGGTGGGATGGGACGGGACAGTGCTGAGACTCTTGGGGTAGGAGGAGCATGAATTGAGGCAACCTCTAGGGGGTTTTTTCACTTGCAAGATGACAGAAAGCTCAGCAGTGGTACTGAGGCTCTTTGGTGACTTGTTTCCTGCTTCCCATTGCACCTGGGAGGGTCTCTCCACCCACCCCCAGTTTCAGCCCCACATAGGTGTGTGATCCACTCCACAGAACCCCCACCACGTTTAGTTCTGGGATTCACTCAACAGGAAGAGACATCTTCCTTATCTCGCTAGTAACAGGCTGGAAAAGCACCATAACTGGTTTAGTTATAATTTTTCCCCCAGGTCATTATACATAGTACAGACACGAGGCTGGTTTTGGATTATCAAGTAAATTGAAAAGTGGTTGGAAAACTTCATTCTGGAGTTTAATTTTTTTTCAATGACCTGTGTCCATGCCCATGGATGTTCCATGACGTGATTGGAACACGCTGGGCTCCAGCCTTGGAGCTCCTGTTGGTGCATGTGCAGAGTGGGGGGTGCTGGGTGCCTCAGGATGGGGGAGGGGATGCTGTGCTGGGTGGGGGGCACAGGGAGATGCTCTGCTTTGAGAGACCCGACCTGACTGACCCGTTCTGTTCTTGGGCAAATGGTGGCTGCAGATTGATGATGGCGAGTCTGAGGAGGAACAAGAGTCTGTAGAGTCTGGGGAGGAGGAGGAGGATGGAGACGAGTCTGACTTGGTAAGCTGGGCTGCTAAATGTGTCTTTTCAGCCTGTGGCCTGGTGATAATAATTTCCCCTTTGCACTGCTGCCAGAAAGAGAGAGAGCAAAGCGGTGCAGTTGACAGAACTCACTCTCTGAAACCACCCACACACCGAGTATTGTTTTCCACAAGGTGCTTAACCCTGATCTGTGGTACAATTGCTTTCTGATGCTAACGAATGGGCTTTTGTTGTTTTCAACAAGGTGTTGACTGCTTTTAATCATTTGAATGTTAGTGGAAGTATTTAAGGATTCCTAAATCCTTCAGATGCCCAGTTGGCAACTGGTAGGAGCCGGTGGTGTTTCTTTAGCAACCTGAAGCTCTGTAGGAGATTTTGGAGCTCGGGTGGTGTTGTTCCCAAATCCATTGGCCCAGCCCTAAATGCGGTTAATTCACACTGATCTAACATCAGCTCGGTGTTTCAGATGAGCGGCTCTTGCAGGGAGACTTACAAATACAGACAGACAGACAGACCCTCTCTCTGGTAGGGGTTGGTTGTGTAGCACGAGGTCAAGATTTTCAGTAGCTGCTGGGGATTTCTACTTTTTATTTTTAGATGGTTGACGAAGAGAACCTGATGATTTTTTTCAAAATTTAAATTGTTGTTAGTTGATTGTCTCTGTCCCCCACCCTCCCCTTCACTGAAATATTTCGCTCCCTTCCCACAGCCCCTCAAGGTGAGGAGCCAGCATTTAAGGCACCCCTTGAGAAAATTCTGGGCTTCATTTTCTTGGTGTTTTGAGCTGAAGGTAGAATCATACAAAATACACCAAGTGAAGCTCTTTCGGGTCTTGTTCCCTGTGCTCTGACCCTGCAGGAGTCAGAGAGGAGCGAGCAGCAGGGGCTGGGGAGCTGCTCATTTCTTTGAGTAGCTGAGACCAGCCTGGCCTTGGCCCAAACCAAGGGTTGAGCTTGTCCAAGCTCCCGAGTCATATCATCCCATGCTAAAGTGATGGTTTGTGCTCTGGTGAGTCAGTCAGTTCCCTAGACAGGGACTGGCTCACACACAAACCTCTCTCCCACAAGCTGAGTGATGCAACTGGGGTAAAGCCACGTGTTGAGGCACAGCCGAGCCCACGCTGGGGGACGGTTACTGGGGCAGCGTTTCTCTCTCTCCCCTCACTGTGAGAACAGGGCATGGTGCCTGTGAAGGTAGGGCCTGATCTAGCTGCTGATAGTGGTAGCAGGAGGTTTTTCCTGGGCTTTACTGGGAGCTGGATAAGCACCAGGAGGTGACAGTTTCGTTTTGAACATTAATTTTAGGATTGATGCCTTGAAGGCTGCCTGACAGGTTGTGGTGCCTGATTCCCTGTTGATGTTGACTTTGAAACCCCACACCAGACGACTGCATTTTTTTAAACCAGACCCCAAACTCTCTTTAGATTCATGTTGAATATTTGCTGCATGATTAGTCCGTGCTAACCTGTGCCTGGCTGAGGGAAGGGTTGCTGTGCTGCTGTAGACTTCAGTTCCCCTGGATCCATCCCAACCCTCTCAGGCTCTGCAGGTGCAAGGCGGGTGTTTTGTGGGCATTTTCTAGCACGACTGTGGAGAAATGTGAATATTTCAGTTTGAACCCCCCCCTGGCAGAGCTCAAGGAGCGTTTGGGCAGTGCTCTCAGGCACGTGGTGGGATCCTTGGAGCTAGCTGTTCTGTGCACGACCACGGGATGGACTTTGCTCATCCTTGTGGCTCCCTTCCAGCTCAGGATATTGTGTGATTCTCTGATTCTGCAGTTATTTTGGGGAAGCTAGAAGTGTGTGTGTGCCTGCACCCTCACGGTGCTGGGCAGAGGAGCTCGGTTCCCCCCTGGGACCAGCGTGGTGTGAGGGCCTCCATGGAATGGAAAGTGCAGCCTGCACTGCTGAACTGACAGGAAATACACCCACACGTGTGCCTGGGTTTCCTTTTCAGTGCTATAAAGGCATCTTAGCACCCTTCGCTTTCAAAGCCCTGGTCCTTAAAGGCCTTTTAGCACCTCCTGAGCTGTGTGAAGGCTCTTTCCCGCGGGCACGAAGAACTGCTGGGCCACTGGTGCCAACATGCCTGACATGCCCGTGGCCTCTCTGGTTATTCAGAGCTCCGAGTCCAGTGTCAAGAAGAAGCTGCTGAAGAGGAAAGGAAAGACGGACAGTCCATGGCTGAAACCCACCCGCAAGAGGAGACGGAGGAATAAAAAGAAACAAGCCAGTGTGTTAGGTAATTAATTGTGTTTTGTTCCTTAGCTACACCCACATCAGCCTTCCCGGTGGAGGGGGGAGGGAGCTGAGGCCTGTGAGGCTGCAGGGCTCCCTCTTCCTTCCCGAGGTTGGGCTGGGGGAGAAACCAGGGGCTGAACTTGCCTCTCACTGGCAGTCGCTGCTGGTGCCACTTTAACAGCAGGACATGTTGGGGGTGGCTTTGTCCTTGGCAAGAGGGACTTTGCATACAGGGAGTGACAGGACAAGGGGGAATGGTTGTAAACTGACAAAGGGCAGCGTTAGATTAGATTTTAGGAAGAAATTTGTTAGTGAGGCCCTGGCACAGGGTGCCCAGAGAAGCTGTGGCTGCTCCATCCCTGGAAGTGTCCAAGGCCAGGTTGGAGCAGCCTGGGACAGTGGGAGGTGTCCCTGCCCATGGCAGGGGGTGGAATGAGGGATGTTTCAGATCCTTTCCTACCCAAACCAACCTATGATCGTGTGATTCTGTGGCTCATGTCCATGTGGACTCCTGTCCCATGAGCTCAGGGAGTGAGTTTGGATGCAATAAGGAAAAGCAAGAAGCACCTCAGAGTTGTGCTCTGTTGGCTTTTGTGTGGATGTTTGTGCAGCTGAACGAGATGTGCAGGTTGGCTTTGCTTATTTTGAGAGCACCTCAGTGTTTGAAATGAGCAGCAGAGTGGGCATTGTTCAGGTGCTCACTCTTGTCTGTCCTAAACACCCCAGCACTCAAAAGAAGGTTTCAGTGGCCTCTACTCAAACCTGTGGGATGGGCAGAAGTGCTTAACAATTCCCAACCAGGCTCCAAGGGATCCCCACACAACCTGCTCCCAGCAGCAGCTTTGTTCACTTAGAGCCAGCTCTTGGCTTTCATGGATTTCCCCCCCATTAAGCTGAATGTCACCTGCCTCATCCTCTTCCCGAGGTGCACCAGGAGCCAGTTGGCTCTTCCTGGCTGGAATGTTGTACCTGATCCCTGTGCAGCAGGTTGGAGGCAGGAGGATGCTCTGAGCCCTGGTTCACCCCTTGTGCCATTGCAGCTCGTGCTGTTTGGCAGCAGCCCAGAAGAACTTGTCTCATTCCTTCTCTTTTTTGTTGTTACCTGCCTGAGTGGAGGTGGAAACTCTGTCTGACCAGCCAGGGAAAGGAGCCAGCTGTGCCATGTGTGCCCAGATGTTGTGTTTCCATCGTTCCATGTGTGGGGTTTGTGTCAATCCAGGGGTTTGTTCCCATCCAGGTGCCGAAGCCTATAAACCATCCCTGGGCAGCAGGGAGGGCCCCGGCCAGGAGAACAGCATGGAGTACATGGAGGTGTCCCTGGATTCCCTGGATCTCCGGGTCAAGGGGATCCTGTCCTCCCCGGCAGGAGGTGAGTGCTGGGGCTGGGTTTGCTGCTGGGTCTCAGTCTGGGGTCTGCATTTGAGCCTGGGTCTGGGGTCTGGGTTTGGGGTCTGTATTTGGGGTCTAGGTTCTGTATTTGTGGTCTATGTTTGGGGTCTGAGATCTATATTTGGGGTTTGGGATCAGTATTTGGGGTCAGTTTTTGGGGTCTGTATTTGGAGTGTATGGTCTTCGTTTGAGGTCGGTATTTGGAGTCTGTGATCTGTGTTTGGAGTCGGTATCTGGGGTCTCTATTGGAGGTCTGTGTTCTGAGGTCTGGGGTTGGTATTTGGGGTCAGTGTTTGGGGTCTGTGATCTGTGTGTGGGGTCAGTATCTGGGGTATGGGGTCGGTGTCTGGGATCTCTATTTGGGGTCAGTGTTTGGGGTCTGCGATCTGTGTGTGGGGTCAGGGTCTGGGGTTGGTATTTGGGGTCAGTGTTTGGGGTCTGTGATCTGTGTTTGGGGGTCTCTATTTGGGGTCCCGACGGGCCTTTGTTCCACGGGCGGTGCCATTTGGGGCCCCGGCTGCCCCCTGGCGGCCACGAAGCGCGCACGGAGATGGGATGGGATGGGATTGATGGGGTGGGATTGGGATTGGGATTGGGATTGGGCTGGGGCTGGGATGGGGATGAGGAAGAGGACAGGGCTGGGGGTAGGGCTGGGCTGGGGATGGAGGTGAGGATAGGGATGGGGATGATGGTAGGGCTGAGGTTGGGATTGGGATGAGGAAGAGAGTAGGGATGGGGCTGGATGGGGCATGAGGCTGGGGATAGGGATGGTGATATGGAATGGGATAGGGCTGGGATGGGGCTGGGATGGTGATCGGGATGAGGGTAGGTATGGGGCTGAGGGTAAGTTGAAGAGGAGGATGAGAATAGAGATAGGGACTAGGGATGAGGATAGGGATAGGCCTGAGATGGGGGTAATGATAGTGATGGGCAAGGTTAGGAATGTGGCTGGGATGGGGATGATGATGATAGGGATGGCACTAGGCTAAGACTGAGGATTGGGATAAGTCTGGAATAGAAATAGGGCTGGGACTGGAGTGAGGCTGGGAATGACAGAGATGGGGGTGGGAATGGGGGAGGAATGGGAGTGAGGATGAGGATGGCAAAGGGTCTGGGATAGCACTAGGAGTTGTGTTGGGATGGGAATGAGGATAGGGATCGAGCTGGAATGGGGATGATGGTGAGGATAGGGATAGGGCTGGGCTGGGGCTGGGGATGAGGATAGCGATGGGGCTGGGGCTGAGGCTGAGGCTGGGGATGGTGCTGGGCTGGGGCTGGGCTGCAGTGAGGATGTGGATGGGGTCCCAATTCTAGTGGGACACGCTGGCTCAGAAATACACCCCCCAAGGGGTCCAAGGTACTGGCCCAGCCCTCCTGTCCCGCTCAGCAGCTCCCCTCCATTCCCTCAAGTGTGCTGAGTCATCACCCCCCAAAATCTTTGTCATCATCCCCCCAGGAATCTCTTGTCCAGCTCTGGGAAGAGAAGGGACTGGTGCTGGTCCTGGTGCTCAGCCCCAGCTGCTGTTCCCAGTGCTGAACCTGCCTCGGATCTCCCGCCTGCTCTGGATCCGCCCGTCTGTCCCTGTGTCTCGCTCAGGGCTTGTCTGGCTCCTTTGATAGAGGCACATCAAAGAGTGGGTGGGAGCATTCCCCACCAAGGGAGGGTCAGGATGGATGAGGAATGCTTTCACCACAGCCCCTGGATGTCAAACAGATTAGGAAAGTGACAGCTCGGAAGGCGAGGAATGAGCTTTGTGATTTGTGCTTCTTGAAAAAGCCCTTAAACCTTTAAGATCTTGACAGGATTTTACATGAAAACTGTGAGGGCTTTCCCTGTGCTTGTGTGGCTTGAAATACCCCTTTGCTGGGCTTGGGCTTGTGAGTTGTTGGCTAAAGGAAATTCCTGATGAGATGAAAAGGGTTTGTGCTTGGCCGGTGGGGTCAGAGCCACGGGAGAACATTGCCATTGCCAGGGCATTTAAAGAGGAATTCCCCTCAGGAATGACGTTAATATTCAAAATTTTGCAGCAAAATAACTCTGCTTTCAAAATCTGGAAAAACAGCAGCACAGTTCCTTCTTGCTGTGAGTCAATCCCGTAGCAGTGGGTAGGGAAAGCTTGGGATGCTCCAGGCTGAGCCAGCCCAAAGGATCTGCTTTTGTGCTGCAAACCTTGGAAAGAGATGTTACAGTGTAGGATTGGAAGAGGTTTATAGGACTAGAGTCAACCCTTTGTCACTAGGCCAGGGTTTTGCAATCATGGGTAACCCAGCTATTATCCACCTTTTCAGAGGCTTGTGAATGTTCAACATCTGCGGGAAAGGCAAGAACAGTGGAGCATCTCACTGCTTTCTTTTCCCTAGTTTGTTCTCTATCCAAAATAAATAATTCTTGGTTGACTGAGACCAAAGAGTCCCAGGAATTTTGTTTTCCCATCTGTATAATAAGCCTCTGCAAATAGAAGTTTGTGCTTTCCTGATTATCTCTATTTATCACTCCACTAACTATGCAAATTTCCAGCTCTGGGTGGTTTCCTATGAATTTTCTAGTGCCAGGGCACGGTGTTGTGGGGCAGGTGGGGAGGGAGAGACAGGCTGATAAAAACCTGTACCTCATCATTGCTTTGCCTTCTTGATTTTTCCTCGGAGTGTTCTTAACTATTCTTGATTTCAGTGCAAGTAGTGTGGCTGGGTTTGGAAAAGCACAGGAGACTCCAGCTGGTGTAAAAAAAAAGGGTGTTTTTTACAGGATTTAGGTAATGCCTTGAAAGCGTTTCAGGCCATGGAATGGGAAGATGTGACAGGACACGGGTGGTGTTGATGAACCGCATCCTTTCTCCTGGGAGAGAATTGGAGTTGATTTACTGCTCCTCTGTATTCCAGGCCTTTCCAATGGTCCTGAATCCTTGGAAGTGGATGGTCTGCAGGAAGTTCCCCTCTGTAGCTGTCGGATGGAAACCCCCAAAAGCAGAGAGATCACCACGTTAGCCAACAACCAGTGCATGGCCACGGAGAGTGTGGACAACGAGGTAGGAACCTGTCCTTGAGCTTCTCCTGCTGAGGGCAAAGACATGAGGAATGAAAAGCTGTGCCAGGAACACGTGTCGGGTCACGCAGGGACTCTGTGCCTGCTCAGCTGGGACCCACTGGTGTGGGGATGGCAGGGACAACATGTCACTTGTTTAGCTGAGGGCTCCAGCACTCTGTGTGTGTCCCAGTGTGGGGATGAAGCCGTGGGAAGGTGGAGGAGGAGTGTCTGCAGTGGGAGAGGCGCTGGGTGGATCTCTCTGGCCTGTCCTGGCCTGTGTGCCTGGATCTCGTTGGTGTAACAGACACTGAACGTGCATCCAAGGGAGAAAATCCAACCCCAGGAAACTTGGGGCTGGTTTCCTTTGACTGCACAGGAGCTGATGCAAACCTTTCCATAGCCAGGAGTCTTGGGAACTTGGCATGTGCTCTGCTGCCCCAGCCTTCCTCTCGCCTCTTTCTCTAAGAAGCTTCTGTTCCAAAGCTTCCCATGTCCTCATTGTGGCCTTCTGGGACCTGGAGGGAGCCTGCAGGCAAGATGGAGATGGACTTTGTACAAGAGTGTGGAGTGACAGGAAAAAAGGGAATGGTTTCACACTGCCAGAGGGCAGGGAGAGATGGGATATTGGGAAGAAATTCCTTCCCTGTGAGGGTGGGGAGGCCCTGGCACAGGGTGCCCAGAGAAGCTGTGGCTGCCCCATCCCTGGGAGTGTCCAAGGCCAGGTTGGAGCAGCCTGGGACAGGGGAAGGTGTCCCTGCCCATGGCAGGGGGGTGGGATGAGACGAATTTTAAGGTTCCTCCCAACCCAAATCATTCTTTGTTCTGGCAACCCTGTTCAGGCTCAGGTTTGACTGACTGACAATTTCACTCATTGCCTTTTGGTCGGTCACATCTGGGCTTGTTGGGCTCTGCTGGTTCCAGATGTGTGGAATTCAGTGGCAAAATGACTCAGTCCCAGGATCTGAGAAATGAGACTGTGGGACAGGAATGTACTTGGTAGATCCTCCTTTTACTGAGGGACACTTGGGTTTCTTTTGAGCTTCAGCTGAGCCACAGTCTCACTGAAATATTCTGATACTCCCTGGTAGCAGGGCAAGGAGTGAGAATATCCTTAGTTCTCCTCCAGGATCCCAGGAGAAGAGGATGGAGGGAGAAAGGGATAATCAGATTTGCAGCCCAGCTCTGCTTCTGTACGTGCTGGTACCTGTAGAAAGAGGAATTTCCGAAGAGTGGCAAAATTGATTCATTAAAGAGAGGATGCCCTGGGAGACTCATCAGAGAGTGGAGGCACCCCAGGGTTCCTAAATAAACACAAGTTCCTGCTCGTGTCTCTGATGGGTTGACAGCCCTGTCCCTGCATAAATGAGAGGCAGGAACAGCAGAGGCCATGCTTTATGTTAGAATCTTTTTCATAATGGGATAAGTGACTCATAAATGTTATAAGAATATTATATGTGTGAAGAGTGGCTTCTCCAGACTTTCATGTCCTTGGAGAGTGTTATACACAGTTCTGAGCACTCTGCTGCACTCTCTAATGCTGGGAAAACAGCAATTAATCATGGTGAGCATTTATGGAGTTCCTAACAAATAATACAGTGTGACAGTGCAGGGTCTTCCTGACATGGATAGTGCAGCTTTTCACATGTTAATCAAGTTTCCTCAGCTCAGTAGAGGAGGAATGTGCCACCCCTGGAGTCCTCGGGGTGGTGACAGGGATCAGTCCAGCCAAGGTGTCACAACCAAAGGGACACTTTGCAGCTGGAGTTTGGGGAAGCTGAATTGGAGGCCCTGGGATGAATGATGAACCCGAGTTAAAATCCATTCTGTTTGCCCACAGGGGTGTTGCTTCTGCAGAAGTGGAATTTAAAAAAAATTAGAGAGAAAGTCTAGTTTTGCTGAGGAAAAGCAGCAAATCAAAGCTGAGCTGGAGCAGAGGGACAATTTGTGGGTGATGGACGGGCTCTTGAGTCCCTGAGTGACTGTGCTCATAATGAGCAAACTCTGCTCCTTCCTTCCAAGGGCCTGTTCTTTGGAGCAGCCTTTCACCTTTATATTCCTAGTTTATGAATATCCTTTCCCAAGCATTTGGGGAAAGCAAGATTGTTGTTAAGAGGAACTCGAAACAGAACCCCAAAAGCATCATGTGGTGATGGCAGGTGGCAACTGGGATGTGACAGTGTGGCAGCTGCAGGAGTGGGGCAGCAGAGGGAAGTGCTGATCCCTCTGGTGCAGCAGAGCAGGGAACACTGGTTGGGAACAGGGAATGCCAATGATGGCACCTGCTGCCCTTAACAGAACAAGGTGGGGCATGAGCAGGCCTGGGGGGAATGGCTTTAAGCTGAAGGAGGGCAGGGTTAGATGGGATATTGGGAAGAAACTCTTCCCTGTGAGGGTGGGGAGGCCCTGGCACAGGGTGCCCAGAGAAGCTGTGGCTGCCCCATCCCTGGAAGTGTCCAAGGCCAGGTTGGAGCAGCTTGGGATAGTGGAAGGTGTCCCTGCCCATGGCAGGAAGTGGAATGAGGGATCTTGAAGATCCTTTCCAACTCAGACCTTTCCATGATTCTGTGATTTTTAAGCCCAGAGCTCTACATTGGTGAAAGCCTTTGGAAAACATGCTCCAAATGTGACTTCAGCTGAGCTCTCATGAAGGCCTGGCTCTTCATCCCTGTGGTCTGGGCAGGGGCCAGTGCTGGAACCAGTACAGACGATAAACTTCCCTGGCAGGGAGGAGCAATTATTTTCCCCTTTATCTTCCTGTGACTTATACTTTTGAACTGTAACAAGATTTAGTGTGTATGGTCTCGTCCTCTTGGTCACTGACACCCGCTTTTCCTGGCAGAAGGAGTGTGTGTGTGTTACATGAGTCAGGCCCCTGGGACTGCCCCTTCTGCCTCTGCTTGGCTGTTGCCTATTTCCAGTTGTAATTTTTATTTATTTATTTATATATTTTTCCTTGCAAGGCACAGATGACTCGGGGTGCACATGCATGTTAGTTAGGAAATGATGCATCCCTTCCTGTGAGAGCAGCTTCCCCAGCTTCCTGCTGCACCGCTAATGCTGTCTGGCACACGCCTCAACTCCTGTGAAAAAAAGAAAAAAAGCCAGGGCTCCACCATGGCAGTGTGCAAAGCCTTCCCTCCTCACGAGCACAGCGAGTGTTTTGGTCTCCAGTAATTTCATTTCCTTTAATTTCTCCCGTTCCAGCTGGGCCGATGCACAAACAGTGTGGTTAAGTATGAACTGATGCGCCCGTCTAACAAAGTCCAGCTTTTGGTGCTGTGTGAGGACCATAGAGGGAGGATGGTGAAACACCAGTGTTGCCCTGGCTGTGGATACTTTTGCACTGCAGTAAGTCCGTGCTCTCAATCTAGGGAAGGGGGTGCCTGTCGCAGTAGCTGGAAGCTGAAGGTGGAGATGGTACCTGAGGGGCTTTGCTGACTTCCTGACATCAGCTGCACCTCGTTCCACAGCACGTCAGGAGGTGTTTTCAGTAGGGATGTGTGTGAGGGTAGCTGAAACCGTCGCTTTTGTTTCCCTGGAGACCCCAAGGGGTGTTGCTGTTTCACATGGTGGAAGTCTTGCCTCGGGAATTTTTTTGATACAAGGGTTTGTCTTTTGTTTGGGGTTTTTTTTGTTGTCTGTACAGATTGATCCCACCAAGGAGTGTATTAGTTTGGTTTGGAAGTGGAGCTGTTTGCTCACCACCTGCTCATGATGGTGTAGATGGGGAGCCTGAGCGATGGCACTGGACCAAGGCAGTGTTGGAGACCTCAATTAGATTAGATACTTATTAGGAAAATAGATTAAATATCAGGAAGAAATTCTTCCCTGTGAGGGTGGGGAGGCCCTGGCACAGGGTGCCCAGAGAAGCTGTGGCTGCCCCATCCCTGGAAGTGTCCAAGGGCAGGTCGGAGCAACCTGGGATAGTGGAAGGTGTCCCTGCCCATGGCAGGGGCTGGAATGGGATGAGCTTTAAGGTCCCTTCCACCCCAAACCATTCTGGGATTCTGTGATATCCTGGTGCTTCTTCCACCTCTGTCACCGAGGCTTTTAATGGCCTTGGCCCAGTCCTTTAGTGGTCAGTGTCCTGGTTTCCCTGTTGGTAAAGCTGAAAAGCACCAATTGAGGCCTCATGGTGTGATGATGAGGCCTAAATGCCTGACATTGGTGTTTTTCAGGATGACTCAAGGCAAGATGCTGCAGCAGTCTCAAGCATTATTGTAGTAAATGGAGCCATCCTGGGTTTTCCTGCTGAGTCAAACATCATTTGAAAGATAAAATCCTTAAACCCCTTAAAGGCATTTTGCAGAGCTGAAATTGAGTTAATTAGATTGCTTGGGAGGCCTGTGAATTCAGGAGAAGGGTGGGTTTAACTGGCCTTTCCTTGCACACATGTACATCTCTGAGTGCCACATCCTGGTCCACACAGGTGACCTTGGGGGGGTTTGTGCCATCCAGCACTACCCCAGGGCACAGGAGAACTTCAGGTGGCACTGACACTGCAGGGCAGGGAATTCTGAGATCCCTGCAGGTCAGCTGGAAGGACTTTGCTGGAAACAGAGAGTCATTTTAAGAGAAGTTGCCCAGTTTGTTGCATGAGCAGTCGAGTCACCTCATTGGGGTTGAACAGCAGATGAGGCTGGTCCAGGCAGAGGAGCTGCATAATTTAGGTTTTGTTGGGGTTAATGATGGATTTAATCAGGTTCATGTAGGTCCTTGAGTGGTTTGTGTGCAGCTTTGTTAGGCAGTTTCAATGCTGGCTCAGGGCTGAAGTTTTCTTTTCCAGTTTTGGGGGCGTCCTTACAGTACACTGGCACTTCTAGAAACAGAAGCGACAACGTCAAGCGTTTGAGGAAAGAGCTGGAAATTGGGACTTCTTGGTTTCTCTTTCCCAAGCACAATTCAAAATCTTGCTTTGCAGTCCCTAACCAAGCGAGTTTTTTCCCTCTTCACCTTGGTTTTGTTCTCTTCTAAAGAAGTGGCAGTGCTTGCTTACTGTACTGGACGCAGCAGGGGCAGGAGTGGTGGTGGAGTGTTTGAGCTCTGCGGATGGAGCGCGTTGGAAGGGCTGAGGGACGCGGTGGCCGAGGTGTGAATTCCTCCTGTGTGGTTTCTTTAGGGCACTTTCATGGAGTGTCAGCCGGAGAGCAGCATCTCCCACCGCTTCCACAAGAACTGTGCCTCCCAGGTCAACGACACGAGCTACTGCCCTCACTGTGGGGAAGAGGCCTCCAAGGCCAAGGAGGTGACAATAGCAAAGGCTGACACGACCTCCACGGTGTCTCTGACCTACGAGCAGCAGAAACCGGCGGCTGTGGAAGGAAGGGCCGACACCACGACGGGGAGGTGAGCTGCGGAGCACGGGGTGGGGCTCAAACCTCATGCCAGAGCAGGATTTGAATTTGAAAATGGGAATCCTTTCGCTCCTCGTGATGAGCCAAGTGCTTCCTGGGACTGCTGGTGTGTGTTATGGTGGTGTGTTGGAGAGGAGCTCAGCAGCCACAGGGGGAGCTGGGGCAGAGGCTCTGGAGATGGGGGTTCAGGGGTTAAACCATTTAGTAAAACCTCTTATTGATAGGAATGGACTAACAGTGGAATGAGTTGCCAGGGTTGCCAAGTGACAGGGACATTCCTGCGGTACCTGGCTGTATCTCCTGACTTGCACAAGTGTGAAGAGGGGAAGAAAATAAAGAGGAAAACCCAAAGCAAGTCAATCCTGTGGTGAACTAGTGCTCTGGCTACCACCCCATCTGCTCTTGTTCTGGTGGCTTTTATGACTTGCCCCAATATTCCTGGTTTTCCTGTAGCACAAAATGTCATCATTGGACAGTGCAGTTCCTGCCTGGGATAAGTTCTTACTGAAAATGCTGTAAAATACTATATTGGTTTGTGTTTCGATTTCAGTTACACTCATTTGTATTTAAAATGCATTTGCTTTCCTCCTTTGGCATAAGATACACATTGCTGTGTATTTTTAATGGTTGTGCTTTGGCTGTCTCTCATTTTACCTCTTCAGTGCCACTGGGACACGGTTGTCAGAGGAAGACAAGCCAGAAAGTTCAGCTGCTGAGGGGTTTGACATGGCTGGGTCTTCAGTTTTTCCAAAGCCTACTACTAGCCTGAGCCAGGGACCAGTTAAAGAAACTCTGGAAAGTGCCCTGATTGCCCTGGACTCCGAAAAGTAAGGAAAACACCCCACTGAGTCTCTCCTGATTCCAGTGAAGAAAAATAGGATTTAGCTGCTCAGGATTTGGCCCCAATCAGAGCTTCTTTTGTTCAGTCATTTGTCACCCCAGACAGATTTGGGGGAACTGTTACAGCTCTAGATGTCTTACTGATTTCTCTGGAGGATTTAGTTTTTCCCTGGCAGCTGTAACTGCTGGGAGTTCCTGGTCTTGGTACAGAGACCCAGGATTTGTTGTTGGGTGACTCTGAATAGGCCTGGCCCTCATTGGAACAGGGCTGGCTGGGCTTGGAGCTGGAGGTTTAAGACCTCCTTCTGGAGACTTGTTTTTCTGTTTTGCTGTTGCTGCTGGCTTGGGTTGGAAGGGACCTTAAAGCTCATCCAGTTCCAATCCCCCAGCCATGGGCAGGGGCACCTCCCACTGTCCCAGGNTACCACAGGACAGGCTTTGTCACGCACACGGGGTGGCACTGGGGGGTGACAGGCCTGGTGTGTTCTCCCCTTAATTCTGCTCTTCTCCCCACTCCTGCAGGCCCAAGAAGTTACGGTTCCATCCGAAGCAGTTGTACTTCTCTGCCAGGCAAGGAGAGCTGCAAAAAGTCCTGCTGATGTTGGGTAGGTGCCTCCTTCCCAGGACAGGGCCTGTCTGGCAGCACTCCCAGCTCCTGCCAGGCACCTGCCAGCTTCCAGTTCCCAGCATGGCCCCACGTCATATCCCCCACTTCCCTTGGGAGTGGAATTGGAGGAGAAAGGCACTTCTCAAATGATGTGTCACTGGAAATGGCTTCATCTCTCTGTGCAATATGCACTCTGCCCATCTTGCTGCTGCATTTGAGGATGATTTTATCCAGGGGAGCTGGTTGCGACCCCAGAATGACCTATATGTGTTTTTTCCAGTCCAACGGAACTTTTCCTCTCCATGCAATGAGATTGGTGGGAATTTGCATCCAGTGGAGAGGTGAAAAGAGAAAAAATTGGGAGCCTTCAATACACAGAGCTTGCTTTGGGCGTACACAGTTGTCTGTCACCAGATGACTTTGAGCTGCTGAACTTATTTTTACAACAAATATCCCTGTAACATCTCCCCCTTTGAGGGACACAGCGTTTCCCTGGGTTCATTTCCTTTCCACTCCACTACTTTGCTGTACATTTTTGGACACTTCCTGTTCTTGCCATTTATCAGTTTCTTTTGGGGGGTTTTATTTTTATTTTTTTTTTTTAAGTTTTATTTTTTGTCTAGCAAGTGTTTGCTCCATTGTTCCTGCCTTCAATAGCACAAAAATGTTATTCATTGATATTTAACTAACCCTCATCACACACAACATGTTATCATGCCCAGACATCTTTGTCTGGCTGGCAGCATCATCTGTCAGTCTTTGCACAGCTGGCAGGATCTCTGGCCACATCCCAGACTTGTCTGAGCTGGAGAAATTCCATCCAGGTTTTATCCCTGTTTTTGCAGGGATGCAACAACAATCACTGATATTAATTGCAGTTAATAATGGTGAGACAGAAAGGCCAAGTAGCACCAACTCTTTTATTTCCAACTTCTGTGTTGCTTTAAACAAAACAGTGGTTTTTTTATCCCAGGGTTGGTTTTGAGATGAACTGTGAATCTGAGGGACATGGCCCATGTAGAAATTGTAATGCCTTAAAGGTATTGAGTTCCATGGTGTTTCTGAAGCTCCTGATACGAGGATTGTTATGTATCAGATATCCCTGGGACTGCCCTGAGAGCTTTCTGCTTCAGATGTGCAGTGAGATGTGAGGAGGATGAGGATGGGCTGGGAGCCCAGCCTTTAAAAGCCTTTAGTTGAGATGTGATTCTCCTGTTACACTTTAATCTCTCAATTGTGGTTGCAAGTGTCTCTGCTCCTGTTTTCCAGTGGATGGAATTGACCCTAATTTTAAAATGGAGCATCAGAGCAAGAGAACCCCTCTCCATGCTGCTGCTGAGTCTGGCCACGTGGACATCTGCCATATGCTGATTCAGGTCTGCCTGCACTTACATTCTTCTGTACAAACAATTTGCTGTGGTTTTTGGCTGGGAGAACACTTGGAAACCAGCACTGAGACATCCCTGCTGTAAAAACCCTCCTTGAGCCCAGGGCCTGCTAAGGGAGGAGTGATGGAGAGTAACGTGAGGTCTGGAGGATGGGAGTGAAGCTGTTCTTCCACATTGTTCTCCAGTCAAGGAGTGTGTGAGGCTTTGGTACAGGGCACTGGGAAGCAGGTGAGAGTCTGTGCCAGCTGTGCCAGCCCAGGCTACAGGAGATCTCCAAGCTGCTGCCAGGTTGCTCTTTGTGATGAGGGCAGTGAGGCTCTGGGGCCTCAATGCTCACAGATCCTGTCTTCCCTTCCATCAAAACTTAAGGAATTCCAGCAGGATTTTCCTCTGCAGGGTCTCACAAGTTTGGTTTATTGTCTGAGATTTGGGTTCTGGTTGAGGGAAGATGGTCAAAACCATAGGAGTGCTGTTGAACCTGCTCCAGGTGAAGGAAAAGTATCAAAAATATTACAGCTTTGCTTTTTTGTCCTGGCATACTGGAGTGATTGGAAGTATGTGTTGTTTATTCTGTGAGGTTGGTTCAATTTAAAGGGCTTTTGAGAAAGCAGCAGTGACATCTTTGGGGATGAACTTGCTGGGATGGTGCATTTCAACACCTGGAATTGGCTTTTGAGTGCTGGTTGAAGGTGCAGCCATGGCTCTTCCTGGCTGCTCTCACTCACTGAAATTACTGCCTTATGAAAAGAATAGAATGAGCAAAATGAGAAATATTCGTAAAATAGTACAAATAATTTAATTACCAGTGGGGTTGGTTTGTTACCAAAGTACTTCATCTGATCTCTCCCCTGATGTGTGGCCTTGCACCAGGACAATATTTGGCTGGGAATGGCCCCAGCTTGTTAAAGTTGAAATGCCTCTTCTCCAGTCTGGTTTCAATAGCTCTAGTTGGGTAAAAAGGAGTCAAAACAAAGGAATTCAGTGGGAGGCACCTGGAAGCAGCAGGGCCAACTGCTTGTGCCAGGTGGAGCTGAGTCAGCACGTGGCTGCTGTGAGCAGCTCTGAGCTTCACACACACACAGGCAGGGCCTGCCAGGGGCTGGGTCTGAGCTTTTGGGTTTAATCTTGGCTGTTTCCTGAGCTAAAGCAGGCAGGATACAGGACACAGAGCTGTTCTGGGGAGCAGTGAGGTTTGGGTTGAGGGCATCTTGTGTAGAACTGAACATAAGCTCAGAGACCTCTGTGGAAATGGTATCACTGACTTCTCCAGGAACACTGAACCAATCCCCAGGATGTTTTTTTCCAGCTCCTGCCTCTGTTGCAATCAGCAGCTTGTTCCTGCTGCTTGTGACCAGAGGAGCTGGTTGTTTTCCTCTGAATGATAGACCAGGGAAAACAAAGCTGCTGGCAAAAGGAGGAAGGTGATTTTTCCCAATTGTTTCACAAGCAATATCTAGAAAGTAGGAGTATAAAATCATGAAGAACAGGAGTTATTTCATACCAGCTGTTGGCTTCCTTACAGTTGCTGGCTGTGGAGTTACAGTGTCTCCTTTCCTGGTTTATTTCCTTTTTTTAAAACATTTTTCCCCCTTATTACGGCTAAAATTCTGGAAAAATCTTGCTACTGAGTCTCTACTCCTCCATCCTTCCTCTGCTGACCAGAAGTGACTGGAACTGTCCTTGTTCTCTCCACAGGCTGGTGCCAACATCGACACCTGCTCCGAGGACCAGAGGACCCCCCTGATGGAAGCAGCAGAAAACAACCACCTGGAAACTGTGAAATACCTTATCAAAGCTGGAGCACTGGTAGATCCTAAGGTAGTTTATTCCTTACCTTTTTCTCCTGAAGAAGCCTCTGTCCAAAGTTTCTTCCTTGGGAGGTTTTGGGTGGGAATGCACAGACCAAGGGGGAAGGGGCTGGTTTGTCTTGGGGCAAGGCTGGAGGTGTCACAATCTCGTTTTACTGCTGCAGAGTCCTGGCCATGAGCTATCTGGGGCAAGTGCTGCCCCTTGCTGGGTTAGTTTGTGGCCCTAAATGTCAGGGATATTTGGTTTCAATAGTCTTAAGTGTCACAGATTGCAGTGAATTTGAAGCTTTTCAGAATATCCTTCTCTGCAGACTCTAATAATGAGAATTTGGGGGTGATGTTTTAAAATAGGCTGGTAATTAGGTGCTTGCCAAGCCAACAAAAAAGGCAGGGGAAGCTTCCCTTTCCAAAGGACTGGGGTGTGGTTTCTTGCAGTCACGCTCCAGTGGCAAAATTGAACCCCATCTTCAGACACTACCCTTTAATTTAAACCAATACAATAAAATGCAGCTGTCTGTTTGCCTTTAGGATGCTCTGGTTGCTTTGCAATCTTGGAAAAATACAGATTGTGTGTTAGTCCCGTAAATCAGATGCTGTTTGGAGCACAGGAACCTTCCCCACGTGAACTCCTCATTGTCACACTCTGCTGCTGTTGGCTGGGTTTGGGAAGGAACTGGCAGGATTCCACAAGGAATCCAGTGCTGCCCACCCCAAGGAGAGCCTTGGGAGCCTGGTTCTCACCTGGGAAGGGGGAAGGGACAGGCCAGGCACCAGTGGCTTCATGCTGGACATTGTCCCAGGTGTCTCAGAGCAATCCAGACATCTCTCACCTGATTTATTCTCGTGGAAGAGAAGAGAGGGGAAGTTAGTGCTTCCAAAGGTGAAGGGAAGGAGAAAAATTCCAAGCTTGCAGAAGCAAGTTAGAAGCCTGAGAGCACGTCTGAAGTCTAGACTAGTTTATTATGTTAATTAGTTTCTTGCACCAAATTAGTCATCTGTTTGAGAGCAGCCACATGGCAGTTTGGAATCGACTCCAGCCATTTCCATGAGAAGTCCAACTTTTTCTCGGTGTGGGTGTTTGCAGAGCCCACCCAGCCTTGGGGCTGCAGTGGAGAGGTGCTGAGGACAGGGTGGGCTGGGTGGGGGCTTCTCAGACCCCAGGGTGAAGCTGTTGACCCAGTTAACTCCCACCTCAACCCCACTTAGAACTTGGAAGAAGTTTCCTTTTAATGTCTCCACTGGGCTGAGGAGCTGCACTTGGCTCTTGCCAATCCAAGGGGGAAGCTGTGGCATTATCCAGCTGGGGCAGTTTTGGGGGTGTAGAAACTCCTGTATCCCAAGAAGGTGCAATCTCTGGTCTGAGATGTCCCATCCTTGCTCAGACAGCTCCTGCCTCACCCTGTGCCCTGCTCTCCTCTCAGCTCCATCCCAAATCTCTCACCTCCAAGTGCTGTTTCCAGGGGATTAACTGGAAGGAGTCATTTGCTTTTCAGTTTTTCATTTCCTCCTGCTCATTTCCTGCTCTCTGGGCCTTGTTACGTGCTAAGCTCTTGGGATATAAATGCCTGATAAAAATCAGGCTCCAACCAGTGAGATCTTTGGTGTAAGTGAGGAAGCGTCTCTGGCATGACTCACAGCCTGTCCTTCTCTGCCAGGCCCTGCATTCCCAGCTCCCAAAGGCGTTTTTCCTTTCAATCTTCACGGTTGATCTTTATCTTCTGACTGGGCAGTTGGCTGTGGGGACTTGGTCTCTCTGGAACCTCCCAGCCCTGTGTCAGGGACACAGGACACCCCTGTGTCCTGCTGCCAGGTGCTGGGATGAGGCCTTGGGCTAAAAACCCAAGTGGAGCATTTCACGTTGACACAAGGCTACTTTTCTCATGTCAAGTGCAATTTTTGCCTCTTTAAGGGATTTCTGCCTCCCATTGACACTCCAGCATATGGAGACGTGTGGGAAAGGGTCTGCTGGGGAAGGGTTTGGGGCTTGTACCTTGCCTAAGCTTTGCCAAAGCCTTTGCACTCTCAGCCTTCTTCTCTGTGTGGTGGCACTTCTGAGCTTTGTGTGAAGCTCTTGAGCTCAGCGTAGTGCTGCTCTTGACTCCTGCAGAGGACAGGGGCCTTTTGGAGTTCTCTGCTCCATCTGTGAACATCCCTGGTGTTCCTGATCTCATGCAGACATGGGAAACACCGGGCAGGGCTGTCCCTGAGTGCTGCTTGTGTGGTTGTGTGCAGGATGCAGAGGGTTCCACGTGTCTGCACTTGGCAGCCAAGAAGGGGCACTACGACGTCGTTCAGTACCTGCTCTCCAACGGCCAGATGGATGTCAACTGCCAGGTGAGGCCTGTGCCCAGCTCAGGGACTCTGCTCAGCACTGCGCAGTCACTCAAATACAGTCCTGCTGCTGGGGGACACTTGGAAAACATGAGAGGGTGGCAGTACCGTGAGTCTCACCTCCACTGACCTCATTGAAACTTCACTTCCACCTGTTTTGGTTTGGAGTGTCTCCTTGACCCTGAATTTGCTGGCAGAGCCTGTTGCTCATTCCTGGTGAGGGTGGTGGGATCACGGGCACTCTGTGGGATGGGTCAAGCCTGGCACTTGCCAACACGGACTTTATCCATTTCCCTGGAGTGAGGCAGTGTGCTGCGTTGAGGTTCCTCATTCTGAGGGAAGGACAGTTCCCCCAGGCTTCTCAGGGGTTTTTTTGAAGGGCTTTCACATGAGCTGATGTTCACTGTGCCCTTTGGACAGTCACAACCTGGAGATCCATTGCCAACGTGCTGAGCTGGATTAAACTCCAGCTGGCTGAGGTGGTTGTGTCCAGTCATGCCAGGCTCTGAGGGACCTGCAGCGGCACAGACAGAGGGAGGGGGATGAGAGGGACATACTGTGAAGCCAGCAGCAGTCTGTGACGCCTGCCCTGTGTTTCTCACCCTTTCTTTCTCCCCCCCAGGATGACGGGGGCTGGACGCCGATGATCTGGGCCACGGAGTACAAGCACATTGAGCTGGTGAAGCTGCTGCTGGCCAAGGGGTCGGACATCAACATCCGTGACAATGTAAGGCTCCTCTGGAACCTGTTCCAGACATGAACCACAGTCTCTGTTTACAAACCAGCCACAGGGACAGATTTTGGGCTCAGTGCAGTGGGGTACAGTGGGGCAGGGAGTGGAGAGTGTCTGGTAAGAGAATTTCACACTGTGTTCTGGGAAGAAGTTCATAAGCTGGCAAGGATGTCCTTTTCCTCCAGCTCTCCTGTCACAGCCCCTGAGGATTCTGTCTAGAATTTTCAGGCTCTAGTCAGCTCTGAGCCTCACTGTGTCCACTGTGCTGCCACTTGGATGCTGTGCCAGGCACATCCCCCCTGAGTCCAGACTCACCAGCTCCACAGGGGTCACAGGCCAGTGAGCTCTGGGCATGGATTAGGG
Organism: Pitta sordida; assembly: GCA_013390025.1. Classification (NCBI taxonomy): domain Eukaryota; kingdom Metazoa; phylum Chordata; class Aves; order Passeriformes; family Pittidae; genus Pitta; species Pitta sordida. The sequence goes on from WEKX01011160.1 coordinate 95,695, forward strand.
GCACCCTGTGCGTCTTTTGAGCGGCACGAGCTCCTTCTTCCGTTTCTGGGATGGACTGGGCAGACACTGCCAGCAAATATCACAAGCCTGGCTTTTCCAAGGCACCACTGGCACAAAGCCACTGATGTGGACAGAGCATGTCCAGGCTGGCAGCTCAGCAGAGCTGGCTCTTGGCCTGCTCTTCTCCTCCATAAATCCTGCTCAAGTGGGATGGACTCGGTGCCTGAGTCCCTGGGAGCTCCATGGGCCCATGGAGGCTGTGCCAGCTGGTTTCACTGCAATTTCTAAGGAAATAGGAAAGATACAAAGGAGATATTGTCTCCTTTTCCCCCAGATTTCTTCAGGAGACTCATTATATCAATGCTGCTCCTCTTCTTTTTTTCTTAATAATACATTTCTCATTTTTTCCTTTGAGTCTCAGAGGATATTGACAACCCAGAAGTACCTTCAAGGCACATGTGGTTGTGAACTGGGGTGTGAGATGCTGCCCCAGGCTCTGGCCTGTAGATGTGAGAGAATTTGGTTAATGAAGGGTAACTTATGAGGTACCTGCCTCACCATCAGCTCAAGCTCTAACACGCCTCATGGCACTGTATGTTCTTGTCCAATGATCCTGGGGATTTTTTAATCCAAGGGATATAAGCAGATTTCTCTCCCTAAATGCCTCATTTGTGTCTTGTGTGCAAGCAGAGGGAGGTGTTTGCACATTTGTCTCCTGGGGCTCAGAGAGGCTCCAGCTGTTCCCAAGGATTTGCTGTCCCAGTCTGAGAGCTCCTCCTTGGCAGGACTCTCAATTCCCTTGGTAGCTTTGTGCCATGTCTTGCCCCATCCCTGGAAGTGTCCAAGATCAAGTTGGACAGGGCTTGGAGCAACCTGGGATAGTGGAAGGTGTCCTTGCCCATGGCAGGGGTTTGGAACTAGAGAATCTTTAAGGTCCCTTCCATCCCAAATCAGTTCCATGATTCTATGGTTTATCCCCATCCAGCCCCTAAGCTGGAGCGTGTAGAAAACGGTCTCCCCACTTGCTGGTGCAGCCAATACTTCCCCATTTAAGGAAGGATCTTAACTGAAGTGGTAATGACTAAAACATGTGCTTTGTTTTCGTTCTAAAAAGGAAAAAAAAAAAAAGAGCCAAGCGAGGTGATCATTACTATCAGTGCACTGTTGTAATGGGTGTCTTTAGAGCTTGTCATGGGGAAAGGTTTGACTTGTGCTGCAAATTGCACCGTAACAGAAAACACAGGATCACTGCTTAAAATACCTCCATCAGAAAGATGAGTGTTCAGCTATTTCTAGTGCTGCTAGTGAGAAATGAGTACATCCAGTATTTAAGAGATGCCTGGAGTTGGATTGATTGCCTTCCCTGTGGCTCACGCTTCGCCTTCCAGCACCTTCACATCCCCTGCGTGCTCCTTGCCTCCTTCATTTTGTGCTGGGCTCTTCTGCTCTTTAATTTTGTAGAGACACACACTAGCTCTCCTGGCTGGCTGGGCTGGGGAAGCTCAGCTTCCAGCCTTTTCCAGCACGTTTCTTCGTGTCTGTCACCTTTCCTGGACTGATCCAGATTGGTTTGTGTCTTAGAGGCAGATGAGTTGTAAGGAAGGTGATGGATCACTGTGTGTGCAGCCTCCCTGTCCTGGGGAGTTGAGGGACATGGAAACCTACCTGGAGGTTTCCCTGTCCCCCCTGACATCCCCAACCATGAGGAGCAATGTGAGGATGGAGGCTGCAAGCCACGTGTTGAACCACAGTATCACACAGTATCACAGTATGGATAAGGTTGGAAAGGACCTTGAAGATCATCTAGTCCAACCTATAATCCAACTAACCCATCATCTACATCTCGATCATCAACCCTGCAGGTGCAGAGCTAAGGGAGGTGACATCCCAAAGCAGTGGGGTTTCAAGGCACTGAACAGCCTCTGCTCTGTGCTCTCTCTCTCCAGGAGGAAAATATTTGTTTGCACTGGGCTGCTTTTTCTGGCTGTGTGGACATAGCAGAGATCCTGCTGGCAGCTAAGTGTGACCTACACGCCGTCAACATCCACGGGGACTCGCCCCTGCACATCGCGGCCCGAGAGAACCGCTACGAGTGCGTGGTGTAAGTAGAGCCCAGCCCAGCCCTGCTGCCTCCCCTGCCCACTCCTGCCTGCCTGGGCCCAGCAGAGCCTCTTGGAATTGAGGCAAACACCAGGATTGGGATGAAGAGCTTGTTTTTCCACTGCCCTGCTCCCAGGAGCGGTGGGTCTGAGGTACCAGCTGCTGGTTAGAAAACGTGCAGTGTTCCTGGAGTTTTGGGTCAGGGCTGTGCTCAGCCTGGCCTTCCCAGCAGGACAATGTCAGGATTCCTTGATTAAAGCTTCTTTTCCCCCACAACTAGCGTGGCATGGCATGGTAACAGGGCTTTTCCTTTGCTTCATCCCTGCTCTGAATAAGGCCACCGTGTGTCCTCACCAAACGCTGGTGACTATAAACAAGGCCTAAGTCCAATTCCAGTTTCCTGTGGGACTCTTCCATTTCCAGTCTACTCTTCCCACCACGTATCTTTCCCTGCCAGAGAGAGTTTCAAGCCTGTCTGAAGTTAGGCTGGTACCAGCAAGGTGCCTTTTCATGCCTGAAGCAGGGTGAGGCTTGCCCAGAGCTCCAGTCTGTGGCTTCTGCCAGCGCCTTCACGTAGAAGGATTCATTGAACCATGCTTACAAAACAGCACTCAGGTGATTATTCACTACTACAGATTGTTCCTCGTCCCTTAAGGACTGGCTGGAGGATGTGATTCAGCTCATTTTCCCCTTGCATGGTTTCTCCTGGCGAATCCTTACCCTTCCTTGCTGTTTTGCAGTCTCTTTCTTTCCCGTGGCTCGGATGTCACTTTAAAGAACAAGGAGGGTGAGACTCCGCTCCAGTGCTCCAGCCTTAACTCTCAGGTCTGGGTGGCCCTGCAGATGAACAAGACTCTCAAAGAATCATCCACTGAGAAGCCTGTCCAGATAGAGAAGGTGGTGAGCAGGTGAGAATAGGGCTGGTTTGCTTGGGGGTCATGAAATTGAGCCCTTGCATGGGGAAGGCAGGGGGCCTGGTTTAACAAAGGGCTGCAAGTGCAGGCTTAGATTTTTAAACTGGTGTGAAGGTCAGTTTGAGCTTAGCAAGAACTAAGCTGATTCAGTCCAGTTTGTAAATTCATCCTCCGAGTGGAAATATTCACAAGCACAAAGAACAAGTGGAAATATTCGCAAGAGCAGTCCGTAAGGCAGGGTGGGAGGACATGACCTCTGTTCTGGTCTGAATTGCTTTTAGGCTTGGAGTGCTCAGTATTTCTGCCCCAGCATGGCATCTGAATGGCCCCTTGTTCAGGGAAACTTTCCTTGTGTGACAATTGTTTCTCCCACTGGCAGAGACATTGCCCGGGGTTACGAGCGGATCCCGATTCCCTGTGTCAATTCCGTGGACAGTGAGCCCTGTCCCAGCAACTACAAATACGTTTCCCAGAACTGTGTCACCTCCCCGATGGACATTGACAGAAATATCACTCATTTACAGGTGAGGGATTGTGTAGCCCTGGGTTTTGTCCTCCTGCTGTGTGCAGCTCAGAATGGGTTTGGAATTCAAAATGGGAATGTTGGGTTCTAAACTCCAGCTAAGCCCGTGTCCCTTGTCTCTAACTCTTAATGTAGGGGATGGGATGGTGATTTTCTTTGGGTTTGAGGTTTAAACTAAGCTCTGTGCTGGCTGATGTGGCTCCCATTTATCCTTGTCCTCTGTTCTGAGGCTGGAGAGTTTGGGATTTGTTGGGAGACCTTCCTCATGCTGCATTCCTACACCTGCAGCACCCAGGCCAAGGCCTTCACTGTGGTACTGAAGGCCTGGAAGGGCTGGCTGGTGAGAGCAGAGGTGGGGTGAGGTGACCCTTCTCTGAGCCTGACTCAAGGGGCTAAATTGAACATCCCAAGGCCAATCCCTGCTGTGGGACTGTTGACCTGGGGAGTGCTGGGGAAGCAGCTCCCTGGAGAGCCCGTGTGGGAAGGATGGAGACAAGATGTTGTGGTGCATCATCTCCCAGCTCTGGTCCCTCTTTGGAGCTCTCCTGGTCCACAGGTGTGGAGAACAGCTCATGGGACATGGGGGAGGGTCAGTGACATGGGGACATCCTCTCATGAGCAGTGGGGCTGGCTCAGGATGAGATCCTTCCCTGGAGCCAGAGTCCTTTGGTGCTCACTGCACACAGAGTGTGGAATGGAGCCCAAATGCCACAGAACAATGAAGCTGATTGTCTCTGGCTAATGAGACGGCCACGACTTGTGGTTTCCTCCCTGACCCGATGTCAGAAGCTGCTGTTTCAGTCGTGTGAGTGGTGTGGAGTTAACAATTTGCTTCTTTTCCAGTATTGTGTCTGTATAGACGACTGCTCCTCCAGTAACTGCATGTGTGGCCAGCTCAGCATGCGCTGCTGGTATGACAAGGTGAGGACACACACTCTCCTCCAGGGCCAGGCTGGGCTCTCAGAGCTGAACTTTGCGCAATTTGGGGTTTATAATATTCCTATATATATATTTAAAATGCTCTATAACAGTTCCTTGCCCAACTGGACAGGGCTTGGAGCACCCTGGGAAAGTTGCAGGTGTCCCTGCCCATGGGAATGAGATGAGCTTTAAGGTCCCTTCCAACCCAACCATTCTGGGATTCTGTGATTCTCTTTCTTCATGACTTAAAATGCCTGAAGTGCAGTGTCAGCTCTGTGAGCTAAGTGAAATACAGAGTGTCTGCTCAGGGCAGCTTTTCCTGTGTTATTTATTTGTGTGACTCTCGTGCCAACTGAGCCATTAATTACAGCCATGTGATAGGGAGCATTTAATAATCCAGGCGTGAAATCAGCTTCCATTTTGGAGCAGCATGGGAACTGCTGGAATATATAAACAAGGGAAGGGGTGTGGAGAGAGATTTAGAGATTTTATTTTTTTTTTTTTGCCTTCTTCTATTTGTTGTGATTCTTTCTGGATGAAGGCAAAGCAAAGGTGTTTTCATTGCCACATAACCAGGAGCTGCGTTTGTTTTGGGTAACAGTGTTCAACCCTCCCGGGAGGTTTTGAGGTTCATGTCTGAGCAGGTGCTGCTCAGATCAGAAGTTCTGTGAATCTCTGCAGGTTTCTCCCAGGGGGAAACGTCGGTTCTTTGCTCTGGAGCCATTTTTATCTACATGTTAATAGGTGATTACATCTTTCAAGCATTAAAAGCCAAATTTGTTAGATATGATGAATTACTTCTATCACTTCCTTACTCCTGTGTGTTGGTGGAATAATAGAATTGTAGCTTTTGGGGGAGTGTTATTTGGGGAGGTGATGTGGTTCACAGAGCTCTGGTGTACTGGCCTTGGACTCTGGAAGTTCAGGCTTTATTCCAGACACAGACTAAGCATTCACTTCTCCCCTCCAGCACTGCAAAATGATAAGAATAGTGGTGATGCACACCAGCTTTCTGCACAGCTCTGCGAGGTATTTTTTTGGTGGTGCACAGGGTGATGCCAGGCAGCCAAAATCTGGGCAGTCTCTTGCTGTGTGTCAGCTGTGGGTGAATGTGCTGCTCTTAGGGAAGGGCAAAACCACTGCAGAAGCTGAGGTCTGATGCTGGTTTTATGGAGGTGACTCCACCTTGGGGTTCTCTGCCTGTTTTTACACTTGGGGGAGGTTTGGAGGGGTCCCAAGGCTGTGGGTTCCATCCACATTCAATCCAGGCCATTCATTAAAGAGTTGGACTCGATGATCCTTGTGGGTCCCTTCCAACTCAGAATACTCTGGGAATATCTGTGAATATCTAACCCAGTTTTGGATGCCTCTTTTCCCTCAGGATGGGCGACTCCTGCCTGAATTCAACATGGCAGAGCCACCCCTGATCTTCGAGTGTAACCACGCGTGCTCGTGCTGGAGAACCTGCAGGAACCGGGTGGTGCAGAATGGGCTCAGGTGAGAAAGAGAAGCCAAGCTCAGCTTGTCTTGGCAGACCCAAACTTCTGGTTCTGTAGTCTGAGCTCACCCCTAAACCCACAAACCCCAGGGTTTGCTGAGGTGAGGCAGAAGTTGGGGCAGGGCCACCATGCAGGGGTGTTCCTGATGGGGGGAATGCAGCAGCAGAGACTCAATTAATATCTCGGTTAATATTTGCACCTTGCCCATCAGGTGGGAGTTGTGCTGTTCTTTCATCAGCCTGACCATAAAACACACAAATGCTTTGTGGGTTGGCATGAGCAGCCCAGGTGTGATGTCTCAGGAGAGCTGAGATCACGACAGCAACAGAATTCAGAGCCTTGATTTAGAGGATCTTGTGCATCAGTTAGATTAGAAATACAACCCAGTGTGGCCAGGCTTAAAATTTCCAAATTTTCCAGTTTTTCAGGGCATGACTCCACCTGAACTGGACACTTGAATTTAGGATGATCTTGGAGGTCTTTTCCACCTGTTGGCCTCGGTGCTGCAGGTGACACTGTTGGGATTTTGGTGTCTGGCTACAAATGTCGGTGTTTTAATGTGGACCTTTGCTACGAAGAAATTTGCCACTGCACTAAGATCAAAGGAATCCCACTGGAAGAAAAAAAAAAAAGACTTTTAAATTTTTTGTAGTACTGACCACACTCTTTTTGCAAGCTTTGTAGTTCCAATGACATTTTACAATGTTAAAAATAAGTAAGGGAAGAGCTCGATGTATTTCCACAGAACTTCACCTCTCTCTGGTTTTCCCTGCCAAGCTCCCAAGCTCCGTTGCCTCTGTGGGTGTTGATTTAGGAGGTGTACATCCAGGGCTGTTCCTTTTGCACTTTTGCCTTGCTGAAGGGTTTTTCTGAAAGGTGGGAAGGGTTGGAAACCCAACCATAACCCCGGGAGAGCAGCTGGGTGAGGAGCTGGGCAGAGCCATGCTCGTATCCCTCAGGGATCAGTGGGAAAGGCTCCTGCCTTGGGGCTGCAGCTGCCACATGGGTGCTGCTGCTCCAGTTTCAGTGCTTCCCTTCTCAGATTTGCTCCAGATTAACTCCGCTCGGCAGCGCACACGGATCCATCTGGCAGCCGGGCCCACCTCAGCTGGCAGGCCAGGATGGCAGCCTGAACCTGAGCCTGAGCTGAGCTCTGCTCTGAGGGATGAGGCAAAATGTGGGGGAGCTTCCCCAAGCCCAAATCCCACTTCGATAGCTCCTCACTCCCCTGAGGAGCGTCAGTGGCTGAGTGATGCTCTGCCTCACCTGCAATATTGGGGCAGTTGGGGCACCACAATATAAGGAAGATCTTGAGCCATTGGAGAGTGTCTAAAGGAGGGAAGGGAGATGGGGAAGGGCCTGGAGGGGAAGGTGTGAGGAGCAGCTGAGGGCACTTGGTGTGTTCAGGGGGAGCAGAGGAGCCTGAGGGGAGCCCTCATTGCAGTGACACCTTCCTGGGGAGGGGCAGAGGAGGGGCAGGCCCTGATCTCTGCTCTGGGGGCACCAGGGACAGGAGCCAGGGAATGGCCTGGAGTTGGGGCAGGGCAGGGGCAGGTTGGAGCTCAGGACAAGGTTGTTCTTCTTCCCCCAGAGGGTGGTTGGGCAGTGCCCAGGCTCCCCAGGGCAGTGGGCACAGCCCCAAGGCTGCCAGAGCTGCAGGAGGGTTGGGATGATCCTCTGGGGACAGGTGGGGACTCTTGGGGATGGGCCTGTGCAGGGCCAGGGGTTGGATGGATGGTCCTGGTGGGTCCCTCCCAGCTCAGCACATTCTGTGATGATTTGCCCCAGTTAAGGGGAGCCGTGGGCAAATAGGAGAAAATTCAGCCCATGGTTTGAGCTGATGGTGCAGGAGGGAATGAGAAGTACTGGAAAAAGCAACAGGGTGCAGTTAAGGTGAGCATCAGATTTCACTTTATTCCGATAACAGCACTGCTGAGAGTGGGTTCTGCTTCCCTCAGGGACAGAGGAAACCTTCCTCAGCCCTGGAGACTGTTCATCCTGCACTTAACTCAGGTTCTGGCTGAGCACGAGGCAGAATGACTTACAGGATGGTTTCTCTGTCTATAAACTCCATCAGTAAAATTCCACAGAGCAGCTATTACACCAAGAAGTTTCAAGTTGCAGTGTTTCTTCCTTGTCTTTCAGCCAGGCAGCTGAATATGATGGAATTGCTAAATGCACTGGCCTCAGCAGAGGGCAAAGGGGTCAGAGCACAAGGTGTTCCCAAGGCCCTGGGAGCTCCCTGCCTTCCCCCTCAGAACCCTCCCTGCACAGCTCTGGTGCCTTAATTCTCCTTCCACCTTCCCTGTGGGAGAAGTGTGTGGAAGGGAAAGGGATTCTGCTTGTGGGTAAATCATCAGGGTGTGAGCACACAGAGCATCCTGTCATGTCCCCTTTTCCCCAGTCCCTAGATGTGCCACCTGGGCAGGGACAAGGGGCTGACTGGCACCTGTCCCTTGTTTCCATCCTGGTACCTTCCCACAGCTCAGAGCAGTGGTGGGAGCAGAGCATCCCCACAGTGATGGCAGTGTGAGAAGGGGAGGGTGAATATCAAAATCCCCTCTGGGTGTGTGGTGGTGAAGGGGTCTGGCTTTTTGCTCATCTCTTGCTGAAAATTCCCCGTTTTCCTGTGTAGTGCTGCCACCAACGTGGTTTCATTTCCTCTCTTGCAGGACTCGATTGCAGCTTTATCGGACACAGAAGATGGGCTGGGGAGTGCGGACGATGCAGGACATTCCTCTGGGAACCTTTGTGTGCGAGTAAGTTGTTCACCTTTCCTTGGCTCAGCAAACCCAGCCCTTCCCAAATCCATCACCTCTCAAGGGCTCCTCTTTTAGGAGAGGTTTTCACACAAATCCAGTTGGCATCGAGCGGAGCTGCTGTCCTCAGTGGGAGGGTTCTGACTCCACTTCCTGCTCACTTTGTCCTTTTCCTCACAGCTTTCTCCACCCCTCTCCATCTCCCTGGGAGCTCTTACCCCTTGGAAACACAAGAGATGGGAGGAAAATGTATTTGAGTTGTGCTGCAGATGTTCTCAACTCAACTGTGGGTATGGGACACTGCAGGCCAGAGCAGTTGGGACCAACTTTTTATGAGGGATCCTTTTCCATTTCAATCCTGACTCCTCCAAAGGTTTTCCAGTGCCACAGCTCTGGCTTTAGTCTGATTCAGCAAAAGAGTGAAGCACTTGGCCTCAAGCACAAGTACTTGAGAGCAAAAACGTTCATATTTGTGTCAAATGAAAAACTTGCTGTCAGACCCCACAGTTTTAGACTATAAGGTGATATGTGTACTTCATTAAATATTTTGGCAAATATTTTCTTCATTTAAATGCTACAGTCAATGAAGACCTTCTTAATAAGGCTGGACTCATGCCCATCATGGAAAGAGGTGCTGAGGGTTTTAGAACTAATTATTGGTGTTCGATGGAATTGGAGTGGGGATTGAGGAAGATTACTGCAGTATTTAAATGAAAAAATAAAGGAAAAGATAAATCTGCAGCAAATTGGCCAAGTATTTCTTCCATGTCAGCAGCTGCCAGATGCTAAAATGTTTTTCTAGAGATAAAGCCAAAAAACTGCTGTTTGTGGGGAGCGCCTCAGGCCTGGTCGTGGTGTCCTGGTTCAGTGCCCAGAGACAAGCCAGAGCCTGTGAGGAAACTGCTCCCAGAGAAAAAAAGGCCCTGACTTTAGCAAATCCTGCTGGAATGCTGACACACAGGAGGGACAGGCAGTGAACGCACTGTGGAGCACATGGAGCTGATGGGCTGCAGAAATCCCAGCCTGACTCTGCCCTCCACCCTTGCCAGGAGCTGCTGACACTGTTTCAGTGGTAGGCACTGTCTCCATTCCCTCAATGAGCTGCATATTAAGTAGCTAATTAATGTCTTGCCAATGCACATTCCTCCTTGTCCTCATCGCTCTCACACGTATTTACTCCCTCACCAGCTCTGAGACCTCGGGCCAGGTGCACTGATGTCATTCCCGTGATTCTTTAAGAAAAAAAACCTACAGACCTGATCCCTCCCTTTCCTCCTCTGTGTGGTGTTTGGGGCTGCTGCACATGGCAGGTCCTGGGATCAGCTCCTCTGGAAGAGCATTTTGTGTTAAACACCTGGATTAGAGCCCTGAGTGATTAGTTGCTTTGTGTACAGTGGTTATTACTATCCTTTTTTCCCCTCCCTTAATTATTCAGTGGTTATTATTATTCTTATTATGGCACTTGGCACCGTGTTTCAGTGGTGATTATTGGACTCATCTTGAAGGTCTCTTCCAACCTGGATGATTCTGGGATTCTCTACCAGCCTGGGGTGCCTTCAGTGCAGTCCTGGAAGCAGCAGCTTAACCAAGGGAGGTGTGACAGTGTCACCCTCCCAGCCCTGCTGGGCTCCCCCAGAGATTTTAGGCCCTGCAAGTGGTCAGGGGTGTGTTCATGTGCAGGATTCTCCCTGGCCTCCCAGTTTGTTGCTGTGGGTTGTGGTGAATCTGTTCTGTTCGTCCTTAGTTGGGAGGTGGTGGAGCTGCTCATTCTGGCAGTGGCACAGCTGGTGCTGCTTTTGTTGGAGAGCCTGGGAATTCGTGGGATGTGGAAACCAGAGGTTCGTGAGCACCTGGTTTGTTCCTTTTGGTTTTGAATATTTAATTTCTGCACAAAGCAGTGATGCTCTAACAAGGTACCATCTCTGCTGAGCTGGGTATTTTAGCTACACTTTCAGCCCCAGAAGCCCCAGTGTCCTGTCTCCCACATCTCCACATCTGTGCAAAAAACTGGAGCCTGTGCCAGGGATTTCTTATTGCTTTTGATTTTTGCATGGAGTGTGCTGTGATCACAGCATCATTAAGGTTGGAAAAGACCTCCAAGATCATCAAGTGCAGCCCAAATCAGGTCCAGGCTGATGGAGTGGCCCTGCAAAGCTCCAGGATGGAGTTACTTGCCATCAGTGTGCTGAACATCTGGCTGGGAAGAAAGACTGCAGGAGTTCTTAAATGAAGGGGCTGATTCTCCTGCTGGTTTTTGAGTATTTCTTGCACACCCTTCCCTAACTTTGGACCTGGAAAATTAGGGAACCACTTGTGTCTGTAAACAGTCTTAGAAAGGAAATGAGTTACAGGAGTAGTCTTTAAAGGAGCATCAAACCAGCCATTTTTAATTAGATTGTGGTATTTTGTTTCAGGGAGTTGTAAACCTGCAGTGGCTGTCCCTGAGCAGGGAACCTCTCTGTGCAGCATTATTCAGCTTTTCTCAACTGCTGGGCCATGCCACAGCAGTTCTCCTCCCTCTCTTGACCATCACCTTCCTATGCTTTAGGTCAGCAAGGAGCTTGTGATTTCCAGTAATGCTGCAGCCTTGGGAGAGCTCTTAATAAATAACAAGATGCAGCGAGGGCAGACAGGAGGCTCGTGTGAGGCTGCAGCCTCTGCTCTGGCACAGCAGCTTGGCCACCTCACTCAGATCTGGGAGCTGCAGCCAAATGATCCCTCATGGTGGAGTGTGTGGGCCCTCTCCAGGTTCATGTTTCATGGCTCTCTTCTTCCCCAGCTTGGAGTTAAAAGCTGCTTTGAGCCCCGGGGGGGTTGGAGATGCCTGGTTAACACTTGGAAAATGCCTCAGAGCTGCAGAGGAATGTGGTGGTGGCTGGCTGCTGGTCATGGAAGTCTCTGTTGGTGCTGAGAAGAATCAACCAGCGAATCATAATTTGCTCCTATTGTGAATCCTTTGATAATTAATTAGTGTTCCACTGCAGGCTGGGAAGACTTAAATGCCAAAATCATAGAAACACAGACTGGTTTTGGGGAAGGGACCTTAAAGTTCATCTCATTCCAACCCCCTGCCACAAGCAGAGACACTTTTCACTAACCCAGGTTGCTCCAAGCCCCGTCCAGCCTGGCCTTGGACACTTGGAAACCTGCTGTGCTGTTGGTGCTTTCTCACATCCTCCCTTGGAACTGTTTAAAATGGAGAACATGTGGGAACACCTCCTGCAACGAGGGGGTTTGCATCAAACCCAGCACCTCTGTGGGTGTGAAAGGTGGGGGTTTTAGTTAGTCCTTCTCAGCAAACCCAGCCTAAGCAGCACCTGCTTCCTGCTCCTTGGAGGACCTGCCTTGTTCCTGTTCACACCAAGGGGGTTGTACCTGGGATCACAGCTCACGTTCATTCTGGTTCTGGACTGAGAAAGAAGCTGAGATGTTTCCAGGGATCCTGCCAGCTTAGAATATTAGATCAAAGGCTTTTAAAACAAAACTTTTTAAGGTGTGTAGCCTGTGTGACTGGTGAAGATAGTCTGGAACACAGAGGAAAGGTGGACACAAACGTTCTGCTTTGGGATGTGAACAGCACAAGCACTGCAGTGGTTTTAGGAGAGCCTGAGTCTGGCCAGGAACATAAGGAAAATCAGATTAATGTGTTGATCTTCACCAAAAATGCCATTTGCAAAAGGAAACATAGTCCTCAGGAAAAATGTCAATTCTGTTGGAAGTCAGACTCCATTTTTAATATTGTAAGTGTAGCCCTGAAAAGCCAGAGTTTGAAGCCAGACTTCAGCTGCTGTAACCTGGCAGAGCTCTGGGCGGCTCAGAGCTGACCAGCACTGCTGGTGCTGTTGCCATCTGGACTATATCCCCTTTTTTTCCCTTCCTTCTTCCCAAAAAGAGATGTTTAACCCCAAGCTGAGCATCTTTTCTCTGCCTGTGCTGCAGGTACGTCGGGGAGCTGATCTCTGACTCCGAGGCAGATGTCCGTGAAGAGGATTCCTACCTCTTTGACCTTGACAACAAGGTACTGTATCCTAGAGTGTCCAACGAGACAAACCCAAGGTCTCCCCTCTCCAAAAGAGCAAAGAGAATATTTCCCCCCCGTCTTTGATGTACAGAATGAGCTGAAAGTCTGCAGAGAGCAGTAAACCAGTCAACAGTCCAAATATAGTTGAGGGAAAACTTGGAACAGCAGGTGAAGACTTAGGGCTTTGCACCACTTTTGATTCAAGATGCTCTTCTGTCAGACCCCTCTGAGCACCCTGAGGTGGGTTGTTCAGTTTTTGGGACCCCCATATGTCAGGGTTGTGTTGTTCGGCAGCTCTGTAAATTCTTCATGAAAAGAGGGGCTGGAAGACTGAAATAAAACCCCTCAAGAAACCCTGTTCAATCCTGAAGGGATCCATCAGATAACGTGGCAGGGACCTGAGGTTTGTTCTGCTGCTCCTTTTCCTGCTCTCAGAGCAGAAATCTTGCTTTGAAAAGTACAATCGAAAACTTTTAAGCAAAGCCATGACTTCAGACTTCCCTTGGGAGAGGAGAAGAGGAGAAGGGTGAGCTGGGGACTCAGAGGAGTGGGGTGGCTTCCAAGAAAGGCTGTAAAACACTCTCTGCCTTGTTTCTGTCATCAGCTTGTGGCAGAGAAGCTTTGCTTTATTTTTTGCCCACACTCAAAGCTGAAAAGAGATAAATAAAGAGTCTGGTAGTTGGTCTGAAAACAGTGGAGTCAAACTGTAATTAAGAAGTTGCAAAACAGCAAGGACTTCAACCTGGTTTGTGCATTTATGAGCAAGAGCCCACCCAGACCTTTGCCTTGGCTGCCCTGAGGGACAGCCTGTATTGGCTCTTGGGGAGCCTTCAGGGAAGTGAGGAGGGACCCCAAGTGGAGCATCCCTAGAAAACCAGGGAGGGTTGAAAGCTGCCCATCAGGTCAGGGCACAGCAGCAGGTCCTGTGGCCTTGAGTGAGGGAAGATCACTCAGGGTGTGGATCCCAACCCTGGAGGGGCCTTGGGGTCCTGGGATCATGCAGGAATGGCCTGACTGGACTCACAGAAGGGTGACTGAGTTGTCATTTGTGTTGTCCCTGTTCCTTGAGCTGTCACTCGAGGTAGATCATTCCATATTCCAGGCCCTGCGCTCACACCCCTGGATGTGGGAGTGGGTGATCCCTCACCCACCGTGGCACTTCCATGGATGAAATTGAAGGAGTGATGGGAATTCTTTCTTTCTGAAACTGGAGCTGTGTGTGATCTGGGTCTGTGTGGGGTGATGTCTCCTCCAGTTGGGATGTTTTTCCTGGCCTCCTGCACCCCTTGGGTGGTGTGACCTGGCACAGCTCATCCATTAACGATCCCGAGGTGCTTGTCCAAAAGGGACTTTGAGCACCACTAATGGATCCTTCTGCTTTTGGCCTCTTTGCAGCTGAAATTACCTTCTGTAATTAAAGGCTCTGCTTTGCACAGTCATTCTCTGCTGCAATAAAAAAGCCCTGAGGGGGGTTCTTTTATTTTCAAGGAAAACAAAATATTACTGCTCTCTGGAAAGGGAATGTCTGTGTTCTCAATTTCACTCTTATCTGCAAAAACCTGTGTTTTCTGGAGGCTCTGGCTTTGTGTTTCCTGGCTGTCATGTTCCATTAGAGGACAGAACAGCTGCCTGTTCTTCTCCCCCGTGGCTGGTACCCCTGAGGTGTCTGCATTGAACATCATCCCACTCTGCCAAACTGGTGCTTGGGCAGGGCAGGGCTGGGAGCACTGGTGTGCCAGGCAGTGCCATGGGCGTTTAATAACTCTTTGGGCCTGTAGGGGCAGAAAACTGTATTTTCAGGGTACTGTTGAGTATAAAAATGTATGTTTGTGAGTGTTTCCAGTCCCTTAAACCCACAGGAAATGTCTTGCTCTGGTCATTCTTCTTGGAGTTCTCCAGAGGAACGAGCAATAGTTTGACCATTTGTTTTCTTTGAGCAAATAACAGTGATGATCCCCAAGCTCTTGGAATGTTTCTCCTGCAGGATGGAGAGGTGTACTGCATCGATGCCCGTTTCTATGGCAACATCAGCCGCTTTATAAACCACCTCTGCGAGCCAAACCTCATCCCGGTGCGGGTGTTCATGTCCCACCAGGACCTGCGCTTTCCCAGGATCGCCTTCTTCAGCACCAGGCACATAGAAGCTGGAGAGGAAATTGGGTAGGTGATGTCCCAGGGCTGCCACTATCTTGCTGGGGATGGGCACAGTGTGGGGGGGTGAGAGCTCTGCTGTCCCTGAGCTGCTCCACTCCACACTTCAGGGATCCTGCAAGTGCTCCATGCCCTGAAGCTTTGCAGAGCTCCAGGCTCAACATGCCCTGGATGTGTCTCCACTTGTAGCCCTGAAAGCTCCTGTGCCCTTGCCTGATTCCCCAACCTGGGCAGCAGGGGAGGGGGCGGTTTCTGCCTCTCAGGTGAGACCCCCCTGCAGAGCTGCTCCAGCCCTGGAACAGCACAGGGAGGACATGGAGCTGCTGGAGAGAGGCCAGAGGTGCTCCGAGGGCTGGAGCCCCTCTGCTCTGGAGCCAGGCTGGGAGAGCTGGGGGTGTTCAGCTGGAGGAGAGAAGGATCCAGGGAGACCTGAGAGCCCCTTCCAGAGCCTAAAGGGGCTCCAGGAGAGCTGGAGAGGGATTTGGGACATGGGATGGAGGGACAGGACAAGGGAAGTGGCTTCCCACTGCCAGAGGGCAGGGTCAGATTAGATCAGAGAGGAAGAAATCTTTTACAGTGAGGGTGGGGAGGCCCTGGCACAGGTTGCCCAGAGAAGCTGTGGCTGCCCCATCCCTGGAATTGTCCAAGGCCAGGTTGGACAGGGTTTAGAGCAACCTGGGATGGGTGGAACTGCAAACCTCAAAGCATCCCGTGACTCCCAGCTCGTGTCTTGCCGTCCCTTGGTCCCTTTCTCTCCCACTGCTCTGCACTGACCTCCCCTCTCTCTCCCTCTCTTGCAGCTTTGACTACGGGGACAGGTTCTGGGACATCAAAGGCAAATACTTCAGCTGTCAGTGCGGTTCACCCAAGTGCAAACACTCGAGCTCAGCGCTGGCCCAGCGGCAGGCGAGCACCGTGGCCCAGGACACCCCTGAGAACGGGCTCCCCGACACCAGCTCTGCTACGGCAGCCGGCCCCTTTTGAGGCTCTGCTTCCCCAGAGACTGACTTCTTTTAACCCTATAGGTTCACATACTGTCTGAATTTCCATTTAAAGAGATTAAAAACAAAAAAGGCAAAAAAAAAAAAAGGTAAAAGAAAACGAAAAAAGGAGATTAAAAAAAAAAAGACACAAAACCCACTCAAGGAAAAGCCAAGGGTTCGTGACACTTAGGGCTGTGCCACCGACTGTTGCTTGAGGAATAAGTAAAAGCAAATCTGTGGTGTTGTTCTCCCCTTCCCAGTCACAGGTTCACAGGTTATACTGGGTCGGAAGGGACCCACAGGATCATCGAGTCCAACTCCCAAGCAAACACCCACCCAGGGATCAGGCCCACAAGGTGGAACCACGGGCCTGGGAAGCTGCTGGTTTTCACAGTTGTGTGTGTGGAGGGGTGGCTGGTGTGGGGTTATTTTTTTTGTCCTGGCCTCCGTCTCTGAGTGTGCCGAGTGTTGCCAGAGCCAAGGCCCGTCCTCCGAGCGCCGCCGATGGAACGGATCAGCTCCAGTCCGCTTGGAAAACCTTGGAACACTTGATGGGACTTTGGGAGCGGGAGGTGCTGGCTCTGGGTTTGCTCGGCACAGCCCCGGGGCAGCTTCTGCTGGTTGGTTTTTTTGTTGGTTTGCTTGGTTTTTTGGTTGGTTGTTTTTTTGGTTTCCCCCCCCGTTCAATCCCCCCCATCTCGCAGGACGTTGTGGTGGGGCCTTTCCGACAACTCCCTCCACCAAATCCCACGGCTCTTCGTCTCATCTGATGAGAAGAAACCCAACTCCTCCCAACCCCTGGCTCTCCCCAGAGCCCACCCCGCTCCTCCCTGGCCTGTCTCCCTTCAGACCAGCTCTGTCCACGACACTTGGCTGCGTTACTGTCTCAGTGTTGGGTTCCTCCATGAAGGATTGCCACCCTGTCCCGTTAATGGTTTTAGAGAGGGAAGGTTGAAGAGGATTTTACAAGACACTAATTCCTTAAGGAAAGCGAGTTTTTCTTTTTTGTCCTTTTTTAAAAAAGATAAAGTGAATGATATATATATTATAGAGAACCTTGGGGTGAAGAGCAGGCGGGGACATGTCACGGTGAGAAGATCCCAGATGCCACCAGCTCGTCTGTTCCCATCACTTTGCTCAACCCTGGGCACCTTCAGTTGATTTTTAAGCCACACGCTATGAGGTTTCAATGAATTGATTTATTTTTTACCATTATTGAAACATTGGGGACAAGCATTAAAATAAAAAAAAAAAAAAGAGAAAACGACAAAAAAAAATTTTAAAAAAATAAAAAACGCCACAAAAAAACCCAAAAAACCCCAAAACGACAACAAAAAAGAAACCACAAAACAAAACGGTGCTGATTCTGGTGTGATTTTTGCTCACCACGTGAATATAAACTTATCAATTGTATAAAAAGAACAAAGTGATTTTAGTATAAAAATGCAGGAAAAAAACCCTTTTTTTAAATTGTTAGTATTGTAGTGTGAATAAATTTGCCATCACCTTTTGTGTGGTGGCTGGGCAGGTCATTATCTTAATTTTTTTTTTTTTTTTCATATATCTTTAAATACTGTAATTAGTGCAGTAACAAGTTGGGTTTTTTTTTTTTGTTGTTTGTTTGTTCATCTCTTCTAGAACATTCATAATGCCATCATGTTTATTATTATTTTTTTCTGTTAATGTTTTTGACAGTTTTAAAGGAGCAGCCTTTTGGCTCTGATCATTTTCTTGTTCTGTTTTCAATGAAATCAATAAAAAAAGGAAAAAAAAAAAGTGCTTTAAACAGAGTTTGGCTTTTTTACTTTTGTCTCCTGAGGGGATGGACCAGGATGGGGGTGGCACCTCCAGGGCAGGGCTGGGTTTGAGGGGGGAATTTCCTTGTTGGAAATCCTAGAAATTCCATAGATTGATGTAAATTTTCTAATTTTTTTTTAATTACTGGGTTTCTTTTCGCAGACTCTTGGGGGTTTGATTTTTATCTCTGATGAGCTTCAATAAACAGGAATATGAAAAGGCAGGAAATTGAAAAAACGTGAATTAAAAAAATGAAATTAAAAAAATAAAAGTAAAAAAATAAAATTAAAAAATATAAACCAGGAATTAAAATTCAATGAAATAAAATAAGTTTGAGAGAACTGAAGCTGGGATGTCTGGGGTCTGAAATTTATGGTCCTTCAACATGTTGGAATAACCAGAAGGTCCTGAGGGGATGAACAAAGAGAGTGACAGACTCTTGTCTGAGGAAGAGACCCAAAGAATCTGGGCCAAATTAACCAAGAAATGAGAAAACACTAATTAATAAAGAGAATTGTGCAACTTAGAACCAATGAAGATTAATTTATTTGTTAAAATGTCCAAATAAATGTCTCTAAAAGGGCCTGGATTTGCTCCCCGGGGCCAGGCCAAAGCAATTCCAAGGTGGGGTTGGAGGGTTTAGGTGATTCCTGACAATTTTGGGTGAGCTGGGGGGGGCTGTGAGGTGACTAAGCAGAGCCACCGTGTGCCCTCAGCGTCACCTGAGACACTCTGAGTCACTGCCAGTCAATAGCTCATAAAAATATTCATCAAGGGGAGCAAAAGGCCGGCCTGGTGCCAGGCGGGATGTGGGAGCAGGGCGGGCTCGGCCTCACCCGCTCGCCCCAGGCAGAGCCCTGGGGTGCCCTCGCCGCCCTCACACAACAATACAGCAGCTCGAAGGCAGGTCACCAATAAACCCCGGTGTCCTTTTGGTGAGAAATGATGGATTTTGCTGCTGGAATTGCAAAGGGATTCCCTCAGGAACAAGCCAGAGCTGTTGGGGACATCAAGACCCTTAAGGCACCCACGTGTGCCCTCACACGTCGAGACCATTTAACTACGGGCTAATTATAATAATACAGCTCAATATTGTATAATTAAACTTTGTAATGAAAATTACGTGCTTTAATTGAAGGGGAGAGGTGGAAAATCCCCAGAGAAATCTGCTCTCTGAGTGTAACTTTCCCAAAATCCATTGTTTTCCTGGGGTGGAGGGTGGAAAACACTTGTTTTGGAGGACAGAGCAAGGATTTGGGCCTGGGGATGGGTGGAGGTCCTAAACAGGCCCAGATAACCCCCAGCACCTTTGGGTGATGCCTTTTCTGTGCAAATAACTGCAGATTAAACACACACATGGAATGCCCCAGCACATCCCCGCAGGAAAGGATGAGCTGGAAAAGGGCTGTTTGTTTTACCAGGCATTTCTGCAACGCCCACCTCAGGGACAGGGAGGTAAAAGGGGCTATTTCTACCTCCTCAAATGTATGTTTGAGGGGTCTGGAATTGAGGAATGTGGGCTGTGGGGACTCAGCTACTCTGCCAGCCCCACTCAGCTGGCGGCAGTGGCTTGTTGAGGTGTTTCATGCATCGATTTTATTGGGAATATTTTACCCTGAGGCTCAGCTGCTCCATCCCTGACCCATAACCTCCCCAGGGCTGCCTGAGGTGTTTTCAGTCCTGATTTTGCTTTGGTTTGAGGGAGATACTTCTCTTCCTTTAATGCAGTGACAGCATCTGCTCTGGGCTTTGCTCTGGATCATGCAGGACTCGCTTTGCTCCTGGCAGTGTGTGGGGACTCAGTGAACAGCCTCCCCTCAGCACTGCTGAACATGCACAGAGACTTTCAGTCATTCATTGGCCTTTCCCCCTGGATTTTGGCATGATTTGGGATGCCCCCATGGTCAGCCAGACATCCAGGGGAGTGGGATCACAGCTGGATTTGGGAGCTGAGCTCAGGTGGGTTGTGGGGCTGAACTGTGGGGGATTACATCCTGCATCCTTATCCACATGCTTGGGATGGGGGTACCAAGTCAAACCCCTTGATTTCACAGGAGCTGCCACTCTTTCCACACATGGAACATCCCTGCTTCCCTTCTTTTTCCCACTCTTTTCCCTCTCAGTGGAGGTCAGGGACCCACAGGCCAAGATGGGCTGGCACGGGGGGTCTGCACCAAGCTGCAGGACAGGCTGGGATGGCCTTTTTTGGGATAATTTCCCACAGGAGTGGCAGCCACCACTTGGGGTGCCTTGGTGGGGATCAGGCTCCTTCAGGCACAGCTGTCCCCCTGCCCCAACTCCTGGTGGGCATCAGCCCCTCTGGAGCTGCAGGAGAGCATCACCCAGGGCCTGTCACCTGCTCCAGGGGATGAGATGTGGCTGGCTCAGATCCAGGGGTGTGGGATCACAGGGAATCTCCCCCTGCAAACCCTCTGCTCCCTGAGCAGGTCATGGAGCTGAGGATTTTGTGCTCCTCTCTCTGGGGGCTGCTGGACATGGAGGTGTTAGAAAAGCCACACAAAGGCACCCAAAAGGCAACATCCATTGCCCTGAGCTGACCTAGGCCGGCAAAGCCATGAAATTATCCTGAACTCCTGGAGCTCATCTGGCTTCTCTTTATAGATTCCACCTCTCCCTTTGTCCCACAGCGCTGACCTCTCTCTTACTGAAGAGATGTGAGTGAGGATGATGGTTATCCTGAGTTATAAAATCTCTATAAATGTGGCGTTTCACCCCACATCTCATTCCTGAGCCTTTGCCAGAGCTGGAAGGAATCTTAGTTTATCTCTCCTCTGGCACAGCATATTCCCTCTCCTGCCGGAGGAGATTCCTTATCACCCTTTTAATTTCCTTTCTAGTGCTATAGGCAGGATGAAAAGCCATGGCTGCTATCACTGGTGACAGGAAAGGCCTCGATGTCCTGGCTGTGAGAGCCTTGCACCAGGCTGAGGTTGGAGTTTGGAGGCTGCAGGTGGAACGGGAAGGATGAAGCAGGAGAGGGGAGAGGTGCTGCTGCCAGGGGAGCTCAGGTCAGCCCCGTTCTCCCTCCCCTAAGTATTATTTCTAACCCCCAAATGCCCAGAAAAAGCAAATATTGCTGAACACTCCCTGTGAGCAGAGGTGTGTTTCAGCTGGGAGGAGATTGGACGAGGTCAGCCCTGGAGTTTTCCTGCTCATCTCTGCCTTTTAATTCCTGTTTCTCCAAGGTGAGAGTCATTAGAGGACCTGGCACCTCACGGCTGCATTAAGCACCTGCTGTGGGTGCTGGCACTGGGCAGGACACAGGGGACACACATCATGTCCTGCTGGAGGCACCTGTGTCCCCTGGCACACCGTGGTCCCCTCAGCTCTCATTGCAGCCTCAGAGGTGCCTCAGCAGCCCCCACAGCAAGGAAATGCTCCTGTGCCTGCAGAGTCTAGATTTTTAACCAATAAATCCCTTGGGGAAGGCTGAGGAAATGGAAGGAAGGAAGTTCAGGCACCAGGAGTGTCCCCAGCACGTCACACCCTGCTCAGCACCACCACAGCAGCTGGGCTTTGGGAAACAGCTCTTCTCCACCCTTTCTCTTGGAGGCTCCAAAGGTTTTGTAGGAGGAAGGTCCTGCCTCCTCTCCCCAGACCTGTTGCAGCTGGAGGGGTTTATGCCTCAGGGCTCCCAGTGCTTGTGTGAAACCCTCAGAGCCTGATTTAATCTGGGATTAAATCCATCATTACACGAAGTTCCCCATTAGACCTGGTGGGAGCAGGACATCCAAGCCAAGGCTTATTTAAATCCTCGGAGCTCTGCTGTCTAACAAGAATGACAAGAGATTACATCAGGAAAAGGGCTGGGATCCGTTTGCCCACTTCCCTGGTTGCAGAGGTCCTTAATCCTGGACAGGAACAGACGGAGCAGGACTCATGGATCCTACATATCCATCTCCGCTCTGAGGGGGGGTTTCAAAGGGCAGAAACCCCCTCCAAGCCCGGACAGAGCCAAGAGCTTTGGGACTGAGCTCATAAACAGGAGGTGGCTGGGGAGCAGGGCAGGGAGCTCTGGGGATACCAGGGACCTCCAGCTGCATTTTGCATTTGGGATGCTTTTCCCTTCCCCAAGGAGGTGGGGGACAGGGTAAATGTCACCAGTTTATCCCCTTTCCAGGCCAATTTACCCCATTTACAGCTGCCTTTCCAGGCAACCCCTCGAACCCCCAGTGCTGGGAACTGGGAGCTGGTGCCTGAACTGGGCTCTGCTCTACGAACACAGGATTAGGGGATGCTCAGTCACTAAATAAGCTGGAGCAGAGGTAAAATGAGGATTTGTGGTGTTAATAAGGTAGAAAACATAAAGATTTTTGGACTAGAATGATCTTTGCTATGGGGCTGCTCCTGCACTCTGCTAATCCTTGGGGATCCTGGGAATGTGGGAGTCTGGAGCCCTCTGTGCTGAGGATATAAAGCACCTGGTTATGGAGAGCTTCCCCTCTGAAGGAGCCTCCATCTGTGTTTTCAGAATGAGGTTGATTTAAATGATGATTTATTTGTCTGTGATGTGTAATAAGCGCAGAAAAAAAAAATCAGCGATCCTTGTTTGAACAGCAGAACGACTGCGAGAAATCATTGAGGGTTTTCTTCCTTCTTTCAGAAAATACAGAGGCAATGAAACAGCAGTGATGGGTGAATAATAAAAACCTTCTGTGTGGCTCACTCATGCTAGATAAAGTATAAAGCCCCACTGATGCAGGGCTCAGGGTGAGCAGAAAATATTCCACCTGAGCAACAACAATTAGTGCACTTGGCTTTGCCTTTGTTGTGCTCTGTAAATGTAATTCTGAGCAGCAAATAAGCAGATAAGCTTTACCCAGACATAATAAGACAAATATCCTTTTCTTGTGCCTCTGCTGGGAAGAGAATTTCTCTCTACTTGTGCAGCTGTTGAGGGAAAATAGCTGGAATAAATTGCTTGGGAGTTTGTGAGCAGCAAACGTGGTCTGCACCATTAGCAAAGTGCCTCTATAAATGAGCGAGGAAGGATTGGGGGGAATATTCTCATTTATATTGTGAATAACCCTTTGACACAGGCTGGAGTTGGGAGAAGTTCAGGAACTTTTGTGGCAGAGAAGTGTTTTATTTTCCTGCTGTTTTCTGTGCTTTCCCTTCCTGCTGCAGGAGCTGCTCTTCTGCCACTGTGCAAATCCCTGGAGCTGCTCTGGGGAGAGTCAGGAACCCACAGGATGCCCCAGAGTGGAGACAGAGCAGGAGCTGCTGGCTCAGTGGGCAGGGATGTGACACTCAGTATCAGCACCCAGGGCTGAACTGCTGAATTGGAAGGGGAGGCAAACCCCAATTCAGGTCCTGCCTAAGCTCTCCCTGCCTTTTATTTGGATATAAATCTTCCTCTGGAACTCAGATGCTGTTGAATTGCTCAGCTGTGGGACCTGGATGTGCCCCAGGGCTGGTTGTGGCTGGTGGTGGGTGAACAATTCCCCTCTCCTTGCCCCTGGCTCACCCCCCAGGATGACTTTGGATCCAAGAATTCCTGGATAATTCTGAATAATGTCATGGATCCTCCTGGCCATTCTCAGGAGCTGGAATACTTCTCTTTGCCTCAGCTTCCCATCAGGAAAATGGAAATAAACTTCCCAGTGGGTTGTGTGGTCCTTTGGGCTCCTGACTTTGAAACCCTCACCCCAGATTTTATCAGCTAATGAGGGGTTGCTGTGCTGGGTCCTGGATGTGCCTGTGAGAGGAAACATAAATGGATAAAAAAACCAGGGATTTGGGGACAAACTTGTGAAGATTTTAGTGGAGATAAAGAAATAGCCTGGTGTGATATTGTTTTGTAAGAGGGCCAAACTGCTTCTGTAAGATTCTCCTGGAAAACATCCTTGATTACAGTATCACAGGATTAGCAAGGTTGGAAAAGACCTTTGGGATTGTTTGAACAGATATATACTTCTATTTATTTATTTATCCTATGAAAGCACTGCTGTGAGGAGGAGGGAAAAGAACACCAAATGACCTGGAAATTTCCATCCTTGTCTCTCTGTGGTAAAGGTGGTGCTGTGCTCAGAGTCCTGGGGTCTGGCTGCTGCTCACAGGGGAATTTGTGACACTCAGTGACCTCCCACACGCTGTGCTGGGACACACAGACTCCCCCAGTTCAGCTCCAGAGAATCCATCTCCCCAAACACAGGGATTTCTCCCTCAGGATGTGATGCTTTGAACGGTTTTTCCAAGCCAGGTTTTGACTTTATGCAGAACAGTTGCACCTCCCTTTGGGTGGGAGTTGTCCCCATGCCCCTGGGACAATCCCTTCTCCTCACTGGAACTGCAGCTCTGTGTGTCTTGGAAAAGCTCTTTCCTGACCTTCTGCTGTTGCCTGAAGTTGTTGTTCGCTGCCTCTGAGTTTGCCCTGCTCTGGGTGGAAACCTCCCCTGAGGGCAAACCCTTGCTTTGGATGGCTCCTGGATCTCAGGGTCTGCTGGCCTAAGCAAAATCAGGTTTTTCCAGTTAATTGCAACATCTTTGTAGTTCTTCACATCAAAAATCCAGACAAGGGCTGTGTGGCTTGGTTAAACCTCAGAGGAGGGTCAGGTTGGATCTCAGGACAAGGTTGTTCCCCCAGAGGGTGGTTGGGCACTGCCCAGGCTCCCCAGGGTTTGGGCACGGCCCCAAGGCTGCCAGAGCTCCAGGAGGGTTTGGATGATACTCTCAGGGCCAGGGTGGGATTGTTGGGGTGTCTGTGCAGGGCCAGGGGTTGGACTTTGATCCTTGTGGATCCTGACGTTGAGCCTTTCCAGCAGCCCTGAGTGATCCCAGGGTTGTTCTATCCCATGGCCCTGGCTGCAGGAACCTCCCTGTGCAGTGCCTGGTTCCTGCTGGTGCTGGACACAGGCTGGGGACAGCAAAGGGGTCCCTGAAAGCCCCTCAGGGGAGTCCATCAGCCAGACCCCAAAATGTTGCATTTCCCTGGAACAACAGTTTCGCTGCATATTGGATTCTGTTAAAGGAATTCAATTTAGAAAACATTATGCCATGGAGAGTAGGAGAAGGGCAAAACATTACGGCTAAATAATTTCAATTAACCATTCCAGACCTTCCCTGCTAATTCAGTTGAAGTAAGTGTTGCCTGGTGTCCAGATCTGCAGAGATCCCCACACAGCCTTTGACATCCACAAGGACTTTTCCAGCTGAGGGCTGGAGCAGAGGAGATGCTGTTTTGATGTTCTTGAGCCTGATTTCTTGAGACAAAACAGAGAAAGAAAAATCTGGGCTGGGAAGCAGAGCTCAGATACCTCTTGTGCAGTCAAGGCCTCGCTGCCCCTTCACTTGGCACATCACAACCATTTCCAAGCTAATTCTTCAATCAGTGTAAACATCAAAGCACTGCCTGGAATGAAGCAAATGATCTAACTCAGTTCTGCTTTGGAAAAACAACCCAGATCTGCTTTAGCAGAAGTCTGGCCATCGAGCCTGTGTTTTAAAGCTGGCAGAAATTCCTGTTAGGGAAAGTGGAATTCATTCTTCAGGTTATTCCTTGTTCTTTCTGGACCTTCTAAGCAGCTGCCCTTGGTATTGAGACCAACAAGTGGCAGGTTCTTTGCCTTTCCCAGCTGCATTTCAGGCCAGTTATCAGACTTGGATGATAGAAATACTTACTCATCAACGAGAGCTGAAAATTCGACGTTTTTCAGCTCAAAATCAAAGGAAACTCAAACCCTTGGAGGTTTGGGAAGAGCTGTGGAGCCCTGCCCAACATTCTGCCCTCATCAAATCTCTGCCATCCGTAGTTTTATAGGATCACAGAATGACCTGAGCTGGAAAGGACCCACAAGGACCATCAAAGTCCAGCTCCTTGCCCTGCACAGGACAGCCCCAAGAATTCCTGTTCCTGCAGGGAACATCTTCCCTGAGTTTCTAATTCCTTCAGCCCCCTTCTGTGTCTAAAAAATCCTTCTGTCTAAAAAATGACAAGAAGGAGTTGAAAACATTTCTGGGGTTGTTGGTTGGTTTTGGTTTGATTTTATTTTTTCCAAGGATGTTTACATGCCTCCCCTGGTCACTTGTCTGAAAACTCTGGTTGTTTTCCTTTCTTGTTGGAAGCCTTAATTTGGATTATGAGTTCTTTGGGTCGAAGCCCCTGTGTTTGTTTAAGTTCATGAAGTGTGTGGTCACTGCTTCAAACAAGCCCTGAGGAGCCACTGTAAACTCAAATCTTCTGCTGCCTTTGGTTTTCAGCACCGTGGGAAATGCTGTTTTTTCTGCTCAATCTCTTTTCTTTATATTCTTTCCCATTTTTTCCCTATTTCCATACTCGGCTTTGATATTTATCTCACTACTCTCCCCTCTGAGGTTTTCTCCCCTTTCTGGCTGTGTAGAGGGAAACAAAAAAACCCCAACTTGGATTTTTTCCTCTCCCAGCCAGGAGTGACCTGACCTTGTGCTGCTCAGGCTCTGCTGGGGCTCAGTGTTTGAGGACATACTGTTGCTACAGTTCAACATTAAAAAAAACAAGTGCCATTTGCTCGTGGGGTTTGGCTGTTCTGAGCCCTCCAGCTCCCACCACCTCCCCAGCTGAAGGTACCCAGAGGTTGAGTTTCTTTTTTTTCCCCCCACTTTTTCCTTCAAAAGCAGCAGAGCTCTTGATGTTGGTTTGTGCATCTTCTCTCTGCTGGAGAGATGCAGGTCTGGAAGCTGTCAAGGAGGTTCTTTTATGAGCACTTGAAAGCAAAAAATAATAAAGAAACCAGTGCTTGAAGAGCAGCAAGGACTAATGAAGCTGTTTTATCTTTGCCATTTGTATGTTTTACAGGGTGGGGGGGAAGGGAATCCTACAGAGTGCAGCAAACCCATGGAGGGCAGAGCAGTTAATAGGATGAAAATCAAATCAACATCCAGGACTTAATTAAGAAGCTGTTTTTATTCACATCCAAGGAAAAAGGCTCCCCCCAGATCAGGGACGGCAAACACTTGCTGGATTTGCAGCCTCACGCAGGCCCTGCAGGTCACTGACAACCCAAGGGCCTCAGGAAATTCGGGGTTTGGGCTGTTCCTCCAGTAAATAACAGGAGGAGAGGAAAAGGAGGGAAGAAATGAGGATGCAGCTTAATGGTAACCCAGCAATGGCTTCAAACTGAAAGGGAAGGGGTGAGATTGGAGACTGGGAAGGAATCCTTCCCTGGGAGGGTGGGGAGGCCCTGGCACAGGGTGCCCAGAGAAGCTGTGGCTGCCCCATCCCTGGGAGTGTCCAGGGCCAGGTTGGAGCAGCCTGGGACAGTGGAAGGTGTCCCAGCCCATGGCAGTGAGTGGAACAAGATGATCTTTAAGATGCCTTCCAACCCAAAGCAGCCTGGAATTCTATGACTCCACGAGATTTGAGGTTAATCCCAAACCCCCAAATCCTGTGTGTTTGTTTCCAGCTTCCTGCAGGGGAAAGGTCCCCTCCTGGGCAGAGTTTGTAAAGCTCCAATGTGGAACGAGGAGGGAACAACACTTCACTTGGAAAGTATTGAGCTCTTTTCTGCCACTTGCAAAACGAGCCTGACGTGTTTATTTCTCAGTGAAGTGGAAAATGCAGCTGTTCCCAAGAACTAATCCTTTAATAAACTGAAATAGGAACAGCAAAGACCCACTGAAGAGAAATATTCTAAACAGTGACCTGGGCTGCTCAGATATTGTGTGCTATCAAAATTTTTAGGACTAAAGTAAAAAACTAATTTCTAATTAAAATACTGGTTTTGTTTTTTTCCCCTTTTGTCCTGGTTACATATAAAACGAACAAGGCACTGGGAAAGTTTGGGAAATGGGGGGATGAAAACCATGCCTGGCATGTGAGCATGGTGCTGGTCTGGCATTTTGAAAGGTATTTTTGTGTCCTTCCATCCTTCCCACTGGATCCAGCTGGACACCATTGCTGCCTGTTCTTTGCCATTGCTGAATCAGGCCTTTGGAACTGGTTTTAACATTGTTCCAGTTCACCTGTGTGAGCTTTGGTGAGCACAGAGATCTGGGAACAAAGGGCAGACAGGGAAAAGAGCTGCTGTTCTGGAGGGAGAAAAATAAATGTTCATCCTGATTTATACCTCTGGAATTTGTTCTCATCTTTCAGCAGCATCCTGAATCCCAGGTGGGAATGGTAAATGTAAGAACTGGGTTTGTTCCTGACCTGCTGGTCTCTGAACATCAGTGAATCCCACATACATAAGGGATGTCCAGAACTTGCAAATCATCCACAGAGAGGTTTGATAGGATTCATTTTGCTCGTGACTTTCCTCTGTTCGTGCCCCTGCTGCTGTTGGTTTCCCAGCAGAAAGACTGAGGTGCCTCCTTGTTTTTGAGACCCACCTTTCCTCTGAGGTGATCTGTTCCTCTGTGTGGTTTTTGGGTAGAAATCTCAACTGTGTGGCTCTGGCTGCCTGCTGAAATGATGTGTCCCCTCTCCCTCCCCAGGGCTATGTCATGGATGGGGGTTCAAAGGGGCTCATCCGGCCTCTGTCCCCTCCACACCCCCTACCTAAGGAGCTATTTAGGAGCAGGTATGGATCCTGGAAGCTTTGGGAGCACAAGGACGTACCATTCCCCTTTGTTCCCACTCAGCTCAGCCCACAGAACCATGTGGTGACTTGTCAGAGATGTTCTGAGGACGCTGCCAAGACCTTGCTACCCATGCAGGAGGTTCCTTGCTCAGCTCAGCTGCCCCACCAGGCAAGTCCTGCTCCCACAGTCACTCCTGTTGCTCTGAACTCTGCCCTTATTGCCCTAAAATCTAAAGAACTCACTTTACTGCACACCCAACACTTCTGGTGGTCAACTGACTCCTGGTGGTCTTGGCCCTCAGCCCTCCCTGGACAAATGACCTGTGGGGAGGCAGGATGGTGACAGTGCTGGGAGCTGAGCTGACCACCCTCCCTGGCATTAATTCACATTTCTGTTCCACCCAACTGATGATCCTTCAAATTTCCATGTTCCAGGAAGTGATGTGGATGCTGAATGCTCCATTCACTGACAGGGAAACGTGTCCCTCCCCTGAAGGCCTGGGAGCTGTAATTTCTGTGTTTGACTTGTAGAGATGCCAGGATTGAAAATCCTGGCTGTACATCTGTATTTCTCCAAGGAATAGCTGGAATAGTGAGCACCATAATTTGACAGGAACGTGGGGACTCACTTCTTCGTGGGGAGGGTGGGGGAAGAGACCCTTGTGCTCCAGGAGGGAAAGTGAACTGGGCAGAGGAGACCTGGCTGCATCCAAAGGTCCTGGAGGAGTTAAGTGAAGAGCATTTGGTGTGATGAACACAGAGGTTTCTTAGATCTCAGAGAAAACATCTGGGCACGGAAGGCAGAGTGCCCAAGTTGGGTGGTTTGGCCTCCGCCTTCCCCAGCTGGGCCTGGAGAACCAGTTGTCCCCAAATTTTCCTTTTTTCCTTTCTCCATGAAAGGTCCAGGTCCTGCAGCAGATTGAGGTGGGGTAACTGCCAAAGAGAGAGAGGCTGTGGGGTTTGGATTTTTTGGTTCTGCTCACAAAAGGGTTTCTGTTATTTTAAGGCCTTGAACAATTGCTCCGATGGCAGAAAACCAAGTGATGGCACAGAGGTGTTGTGTCATGGGAATAATGCAACCATGGGCTGGAATTGAACCTTTAAAAACATGTTTGACCTCCCTGTGGATTCCCACAGCTTTTCTTAATGACATTAGATTTTGTCTTGCACAAAACCTTAAGTGCAACCAGCAGGAGAAAACCTTTGAACTCCACGTGAGTTTAACCAGTGACCTGGGGGAGGAAGGAACCTCAGCACCTGAGGGGTTGTTGTCACTGTGTTTGGTGATGGAGTGTCACTTTTGGGCTGCCCCAGTCAGGAAATAGGGTCCCTGTGCAGTGTGGATGGTTCCCATCACTGTGTCTTTGGTGTCACTGTCACTTTGGGAACCACCCCTCCACCAGCAAATGTTTCCACCACATGTTCAGCTGCTCCTGGAGATGAGAAACATGTTGCACTCAGTGCTGACTTCATCAGGAGTTGGGTGAGGAGTCCATGAGGGTCCCACAGGGCTCTAAACACTTCTAGAAACTTTGCCTCTAAGTAATTTTTAGAGATGGGAACACTTCAGAGACGTTCAGAGTCTTGTTTGCCAGAAGCTGGCAGTGGGTTTAGTGGCTGTGAAAAGCTGCCAGACACCTTCAAGGCCCCACTCCTGACCACTAAACTCCACTTACTGCCAAAGCTCAGCCAAGAAAATGGGCTTCCTGGTCCTAAATCTGCTGTGCTTTACTTTCTTTATTGTTTTTAACCCCTGTTCCTGCCAGTTCTTGTGATGTGCAATTGTTAGCTGCAGATTCTTCCTCTGATTTCCCATTTTCTGGCGTTGCTGGGCCTCTCCTGCAGCACAACCCACCAAAAACTTGCTCAGCTTTGCTGCATTTGGGCAGTTTCCCTAATTTGGGGGTCAGGCTGTGCAGTTCAGGCCCAAGCAGATGTTTACAGGGAGGCTTTGAACTACAAATACAATCCAAACACATCTGACTTCCCTTGCAATAAATGTTTGGTTGTGACGTGTGCTCTGTTTGCTGATTAAAATTATTTTCTCAGTAACAGAAGCTCTCAGTGTCTCCTCTAATGTGAGGAGGAATAATTAAGTCCTCTCAGTAATGCAGATAAATAATGCCTTTGGAGAGTCCTGAGTGCATCATAAATCAGCAGAGCCGTGTTCCTGAGGTGCCACCTCCTCGTGTCCTGGTGCTGAGTGATTGCAGCGGGGTTGGATCATGTGGTGGGTAGAAATCACCTGCTGGCCCCTAATGCCACCTGTGATGGCACTGCCCGAGGGCTCTGCTGATGCCCTGGTGCCCCCAGTGCCTGCTTGGTATCTGTCACTGGTTTATGTAACCTGGAATTTTGGGAGTTTGACTCCAAATAGCCCCATCACAGAGAAACCAGAATGGAGGTGGAACCCCACGAGTCCTGAGCTGACAGAATCAAATATCAACCTACAAACTTATCAATATACATTTACACGTATCGATGTGAAATTTTAAATACATCTACATTTAAATCTCCATGTATCTAACATATGATTTCATTGTTTGTTTCCTTAGTTCTGTTGTTCTTGTTGAACTCTGGGAGCCTGTACTGAGCATCTACCAGGGGTCAGGGAAGAGATAAATGCCAAACAAAGGAATTCCCAAAGGAAATCTGGGGGAAATATGATGGAGACAGATGCAACTTTTCCACTAACTGCCCAGCAGGACATGGCTGTTGAATTTTGAACTTGTTTTTTTGAGTTGTAACTTGCTCTCTCCTCGAAGTTGATCTCAGAAGGCTGAGAGGAGGTGCTGGTGCCTCTGTTTTGCAGTATCCCAGGATCTCCGGTCAGGGTGCATTCCATGAGGAAGGAATCCCCTGATCCATGACACTTGCTGACTGTGTGAGCATGTGATGTGTTCTCTTGGCATTGCAGGGGCTTGGGTGGCTTCAGGCACCACCAGAGGTGGGTGTTTAAAAATGTAAGATAGTTTTCTGGTGGAAACTTGGAGCCTTAAAGCCTTGAGGTGATCCCGAGGTTAGGGAGGAGCAGGGCAGGGGGTGTGAAGCTTTGGGTGGAGGTGTTCAGCTGTCCCTGTCACCCATGTGCAATTCAGAGCTGCTCCCAAAAGAGCTAAACTCTTTCCTTAAAGGTTTTAGAAATGTTTAGTTTGGCACATGATGACCCAGTCACCTACAGCAAGTTCCAGTGCTGGAAACCAGTACGTGGATGAAAATCCTTCATCCCTGGGAGTGACTGAAAGGACAAAGTCACCACTGTCCTCCATCAAAGGGAACAGAGCAGGGGGGATTTGGGAGGCTGCCTAAAGCTGTCCCGAGGGAATGGGAGTAGCATCCTCTGCGGGGACACCGTGGTTTGTTCCGTGTGGAGCCACAGGAGCCGGGCTGTGCTCCAGGAGCATCCCTCTGGCATGTGGACAAGGATTCTCAGCATCCAACCCTGGGGAAGGAGAAGGATCTCCCAGGTCGCGTTGGGGGTGCTGGACCCTCGTGAAGGGTTGAGAGCCCTGGCAAAGCTCTGGCTTCCCTCAGAACAGCACCCACACAGGAGGAAGAGCTCGTGGAGGGCAGTGAGAGCTCTGCCCCCGGTGGGAATCGGCAGGAAGGGGCCAAATACGCGCAGGAATATCTGAAGGAGCCGCGTGTGCCCGTGCCGAGGGTGGAGGAGCTGGCACATGGCACCGGCAGCTGTGTCCTGATGGAAGCGCTGAGACACCCCTCCCCCGGGAATTGCTCTTGCGGGTCATTAGGCTTTCACAGTCTACGACACGAACCCTCTGAATTGGTGAGGCCGCTCTGCTGGGGGACAGCGGGCCAGCCGGGGGTGACAACCAGGGTGACACAGGGGTGGGTGACACAGGGGTGGGTGACACCCCCTGCCCCGCGTGGGCCGGAGCTTCACTTCTGTCCGTGCCGGAGCAGAGGGCGCTGGAGCCCCAGAAAACTCCCGAGGATGCGGCGAGCGGCTCCAGACCCAGCCCGGCTCCTGCCGCCCGATCCCTGCCGCTCCCGCCGATCCCAGGGGGCTCCTGTGGGATTCAGCTGCTCGCTGTGGTGTGACGGGGATGGGCGGTTTTCCCCTGGCAAAGTCACGGGTGGTACCCGGACGGCGGAGAGGCGGAGGTTGCAGGTGATGGTTTTCCTTGGACTCAGCTTCCCACCCTCCCCCAGCAGCTCCGGGCAGTCCGAGGAGCCCAGAGCCTCGTGGGGATTCTGTCCCTTGACCACCAGCTCAGGGCAGAGTGTGCCCTGGCTCTCCTCGCCTCTTTTCCTTGACATCCTACACCACCAGCTCACAGCAGCTGCAAATTCCTGCTGAAGGGAAAAGCACCTTGAAATGTCAGTGACAACCTGCTTTCGGATTTGAGACTGACATTAATAACACCCTCTTAGCCTGTCTGTGCTCTATAACCTGGAAAAAAGTCCCCACTGCTTATTTACCACTTTATTGCAGTGATCTTGGTCCACTGACTTGGTTTTCCCCATTTCCAGGACCCTGGCGGTTGATTTTGAGCTTTCCCACATTTCTGTTTGACTGCACAAGACAAGAGGAAATGGCTTCAAGTTGCTCCAGGGGAGGTTTAGATTAAATATTAGGGATAATTTCTTTTCCCAGAGGGTTGTCAAATGCTGCCCAGGGCAGTGGTGGAGATACCATCCCCAAAGGGATATAAAATCCCCGTGGATGTGGCACTTGGGGACATGGTGGGCTTGGCAGTGCTGGGGGATGGTTAGACTCAATGGTCTCAGAGGTATTTTCCAACTTTAAAATTGTGTGATTCTGTTTTCAAGAGAGCTCTGACTCCTTCACTCTCCCCTCTGCAGTGACTGGGAAGGTGGCCCCTGCCTTGGGCTGCTGCTGCCCTGGATCCATGGCACTGCCAAGGATGGGGATTCTCGGGTGCCCCCACTGCCCTGGGCATCCCCCAGGAGGTTCCAGGGCTGTGGAAAGGGACAGCAGAGCCCTGTTACATCAGTACTTCTCATGCCAAAGGTGGGGCAGGTCCCTCCTTCCCATCCTCGGATGTTCCCATGGGCTGTGCTTTGTCCCCTGTCTGCGGCTGGGAAGGGTCTCACGGGCAATGAGCTCATCACACCCGGAGAGGTTTGGCTGCCTTGTCATCCAAATCTTCTCCCAGCAGCCAGAGAGAGCAGCTGCCCCTTCCCCCTTCCCCTGAACGCTGGTGCAGTGGGGATCAGGGATACGCTTAAAGGATTAACTCCTGTTCCTCAGCCTCTCTTCCCTTTGCCATGTAAGCCAAGCCAGTGGGGTAGAGATTGCTGTATCGTGTGTGTGACCACGAGAGATTAATTAAACAGTAAGCCCTAATTACTGAGGCTAAGGCTGACCGACTTACTGTGCCTGTAAAATAGCTGAATACTTAATTTAAACTAGAATGTGGACATAACTCTCACCATTAGCTGGATAAACAACCAGCATCCAAGTTAAATGGATTGGCTGCCTGATAGATGTAGGGTTGGATCTCTCCTGGCTCCACTTTTGGGTGCCCTCCAACTCTCTCTGCCTGGCCAAAGACACACAGAGTGTTTTTATGAGGGGGGACTGCTTTCTAATGCACCGACCTGCCTCAAGCCTGGGGGATTCCCTGCCTGTCAATAGCATTCAGTTTTCAGGCTGCTTATCACAGTCGTTGTCATTTGCACTTCACTGAAGGTTTGGGGTATAAAACCCCAACCAACCAACCAACCAACCAACCAACCAACCAACCAACCAACAAATGGGGAAGACCTTGAAAGGCATAAAACAAAAGCAAAGCCCAAGTCCCAGTGCAAGGCAGTGGAAATAGGGCATCCAGCTCCTATTGCTGCCTTTCAATACCTTCCTTAATAACAACAATAGATTCTGAGAAGTGAAAGTTAATCTGGAGCTCTGGAGCTTTTTATTGTATTTCTCCCTTTCCGTGTGCATTAACCTTTCAGCTGTTAGGAGGCTGTGGAGGGGGCATTGCTTGGTTTAATTCCTGTTATTGGTGCTCCCTGCATGGTTCCTGAGCCCGTCCTAGACATTGGAGCCATTAAGTGGAGCTCATTGAGCACTTCATCAGACTTTCAGTCTGCCACTGGAATTTGTCTCTTAGGTGGATTGGAGGTCCCTGTGTTGGGGGAGGGGTTGTTGAAGCTTTGCTGAGCTGAACACTTTGCAAAGGAGGAGGAGGGAGCATCCCAAGATCATGGGGATGAGGAGTGAAACAGGGAAAAGACAAGCAAAGGACATCCTGATGCCTATTTGGGGATGGGATCCTTGTGGCTTGAATGGAGTCCAAAGAAATGGAAGGGAAGGCGGGAACTTGTCTTTCCCTGCTGGCTGGTCAGTCTTGAAGACCAACTGTGTAGAAATGATCTTAGAAATGCCAAGGAGGATAAAAATATGGAGCCTGATCTAATTTTTTATCCGTCATCTGGACAGATAAAATCTGCACTGGCACAGGTTGTGATGCTTTCTGAGGTGAGTTATTGAGCAACCTGAGACATAAAACTTCCTTCCACAGCCAAGGAGTGACTGTTGTGTTCCTTGTCTTGGTCCTTGGTCTCCTGGGGCTCACTCTTGGTGGACAGGAGAGGTGGAGAAGGTGCTGGGCTGGAACTCCCAGTCCCTGCCTTCCCTGCCTGACCTGCTGTGTGGCTGTAACATTGTGCCTCAGTTTCCCTTTCCCCCAGATCTGGCAATTTAGACTAAGCCTTGTACATAAGGCCCAGCTTGATGTGTCCTGAGCTGCTAGAGCCGTGTGGTGCCATGGGATTGGGCTGCCTTTACCCTGGATGTTCATGCAGAGGTGGAGTTGCTGTGCCAGCCCTCCCAGCCCAGCTGCTGAACTCTCAGGGGCAGGGTCTCTCTTGCTCCACATTTGTGCAGCAGCTGAGGGTGACTGACCCCAGGGGTTTAGGATATTTTATTACAGGCAATACCACACTCATGAGAAGAGCTGTATCTCCAAGGGGCATCTTTTCCGTTTGCTTACTCTTTTATCCTTGATAAAACCGATGAGAACATTTTACTCACTGCTCTCCCTTCTCTGGCTTTTGCACGATGCCATTCTGCATCCTCTGGCAGATTTGAGCACAACCTTTAACAATTTTCTCTACCTGCAGCTCAGCAGGATTTTCCTCCAGCACAGCTGGTGCAAAATGAGTGCATGGGAGTGAGGAGAGCAGGAATCAGTGGCCAGGAACGCCTCAGTAAGCTGCTTTTCTTGGCCCCAAGCTCTGGACCTTCCTGGGAGCTGGAAGGGGATGTGCTGCCTGTGTTGTTTGTTTGTGTTTCAAAGGAAATGTGCTCCTGGGAGCTGCTCTGCTTGGCAATAACCTGGGTCCAGAGCTTCAGGATGAGACTACAGTGGCTGCTCTGTTCCTCAGTTTTGCAGATTCTGAGAGCAAACAATCCTCGGTCTGCAGTTCTCTGGCCCCTGAGCTCACCTGGACACCAGGAGCTCTGGGAAGCTTTGACCTTCCCTCTGAGCCACTCCAGGGGCAGGGCAGGACCAGGGAAGTCAGGACTCTGTGGGAGTCCTTTCCTCTTTGAAAGGAAAGAATCTGCTTTTCTGCTGCTGTTTCTGACCTGCTCGAGGGGGATGAAAGCTGAGATGTTCAGATTGTATTACTAAATTTTAGCCAGTGTCCCTCCTGCTGGAAATCCTTTATGATTTAACCAGAACCCCCCACCAGAGATGGATCTGGACTGTGCCAGGAGTTGCTGGGATTTGCTGTACCAGGATAACTGAACAGTTCCATGGGGTGCTCGCCATGATCCAAGTGTCCCAGTCATGTGCCAGGAAAGGACCTGGGATATTGTAGCGTTTCCTCTGCCCTGCCTTTGCCTGCCAGATGGAAGTGCTGCTCCATTAAGCCCAGTCACCTGCCTCAGGCTGGGGATGGAGGTGAAAGTCCAGGGAAACGCTTGGTTGCCTGGCAAAGCTGCTGGAGAGCAGAGTGATTTGCTCACCCCTGCCTTTGGGGCTTACAAGGAGGAGTTCCTCATGGCTGAACCCATTTTTAGAATTTGCCATGGGATGCTCTTTGCCCTCCTGGAATGGGAGATTATAGTTGTCCGACCTGTTTCAACACTCAAATTTTTTTTTTCTTTCTCTTAACTCCCCTGCTTTTCTCATAATCTTAAAAAGCCCAACTAAATCCTGACGCTTCCCCTCTCAAAGCTGAATAATCCTTGCCATTGCAATCTCTTTAAGGCTTTCATTGCTTAAGATCTGTGTGATGTTCCTTATGGTGTGAAAAAAAACCAAACCCACCACCCCAACAACCAACACTCAACTCGGAATAAAAAAGCCCTGAGCACGCAGATTGAGGAAAGGGCAAAGTGTGGTTTAATAGAACATCCCCACGACACGCTCGGCTCGTTTTCTCCTCGTCACAAACACCCCCACCACCCTGGCTGCTGATTTCACTGCAGTGCCGTGCTGGGGAGGCTGTTCCTGGGAGAAACACGATGGTTTGGTGGCTGGGGGAGGAGAGAAGGGGATGTGGAGGTCAGAATTTTACCTGATGCAAAAGACAACAAATTTATTTATTTATTTTTTTAATTTTTTTTTTAATTTTTGGACTTTTCAGAGCTGTCAGGTCATTCCTCCATTCCCCTGATCTGTGAATGCAGACATGAAGATTTGTGGAAAATAATATATTTCTTTCCACCCTCCACAAGAAGTAGGAGATTATTGAAGATGATATTTCTTCTACTGAGAAAAATAGATATTTCCACTGAAAAAATGCCACAGGATTAGATATAATAGATAAAATAAATAAAATATATAAAAGCCACAGTATTAGATATAGTGACCAGGAGCAGAGAAGTGAAAAATTGAGACATTGAATAAATCAGCTGAGGGAAACTTGATTTTCAGGTGAAAGATAAATTCCCCATAGGAAAAAAGGCAGAGAGGATGAAAATGAAAAAAGGAAAACGATCATTCTCCTGCCCTGTTCATCCTGTGAACTCCCTGCACCTTCTTCCCCACCCACGGAATGAGGAAACTTTCCCTGAAGATAAATTCGTGTGGATGAGCCCAGCAGCGCCCGGCAGTGAGGAGGTACAGGAGGAAACTCCCGGTGTAGCCTCTGCCCAGGCTCTGTTTGGGTGCAACAGGGGTGCTGAGCCACTTCAGCGTCTCTCTCCAGGCAAAGCTTTTCCCAAAGCCTCCAGCACTCGGTTTAAGCTGCAAATTATCCAAAACTGGGGTGGGGGAAAAGTCCTTTTTTATTGCGTTTCTAGCAAGTCTCGTCGAGTTCAAGCCTCTCCTGGCTCACCTCGGCAGCCTCTGCTGTCCCTGAGTTGTGTCCTGGCTGTGCTGCAGTGTGAGAAAGCTCCTCAGACACCAACCCCGAGGTGAAAAGCCAGTTCCTTCCATCCGATCACCCTTTGCATCTTGCCAGCCCTTATTTGTGTCACTTGTGGATGCTGCCAGCCCTCTCTCCCCGTCTCCTGAAGCCAGCAGATGTTATTGCTACAGCCTTGCCTGGTCGGTGGGTTGGTTTTGAACTGAGACAGCTTGGATGACTAAGGCAAAAAACACATTAGCACCAGAGTCCAGGGTTTCCTTGCTGTGGGGGAAGTGAAAATGTCCCCCCGTTGACAGTCCTGACTTCTCCTGAGGGTCCCTTCCAAAAGTTAATGGCTTGTATCCCAAATTTAGCCTAAATGCAAAAGCATTTCCTCACCAGCTACTGCAGTGACTGTTGCCGTGCGGCGCTCCAGGAACAAGGAGGAGTTATCTCTCTGACTTGTGGCGGAGGGAAGCAACAGAGGGTGTTGGAATAAACAGGATTAAAGGATTTCGTCCATAAATACAGGATTAAAGGTATCCAGTGCTCTGCAGGAGTCATTCAAACCAAGGAGAAACAAAGTAAGTTGTCCAGAAGGGCGCAGCTCCGTTTCAATCCAGGCTGAGCGAGCACCGTGTGCTGCTGTGGGGGCTGCACATCCATCCCACACCCCCCGCCCCTTTCCCTGTGCCCCGGGAACTGGGAACCGACCCTCCATCGCCCCCCGCCCCCAGGTCCCTCCGAGCCCCCCCAGNGCCACCGCGGCCACCGCGGCCACCCCGGCCATGAGGTGGGGCCGGACAGGCGGCACCTGTGCGGGAAGGTGAGCGCAGCCCCGGCGCCTTCCTCCCACCCCCGGGCAGCCACAGCGGCGGGGAAGCGCAGGAGGTGGAGGAAGGGAAAAGGATATTTTTTTTTTCTGTAAATTTATTATTACTATTATTATATATCTGTGTATTTTTGCTGCGATCAATCTCAATCCCGCAACTGAAGCCCCCGGAGGGAGAAGTGCTGCGCGCTGTGATGCGTCTTCCTCTCGCCTCGGCTGCCAGTTTGGATTGTAGCGCCCGGCTCCGTGCACTGCGAGGATGGCTCGGTTTGGGGATGATCTGCCGACCCGCTATGGAGGTGGAGGGCCGGCCGGGGCTGGAAGAGGGAGCAGCCGGCAAGGTGGCCCCCAAGCCGGCCAGAGGATGTATAAACAGTCGATGGCTCAGAGGGCCAGGACTATGGCTCTCTACAACCCCATCCCTGTCAAACAGAACTGCTTCACAGTCAACAGATCCCTCTTCATCTTCAGTGAAGATAATGTTATACGGAAATACGCCAAGAGAATAACAGAATGGCCATATCCTTTCAGGGAGGGTGTGTGGGCACCGTGGGGAAGGTGGGGAGGGCGAGAAGGAGATTGAGGGGGAGAGAACCCTCCAGGCAGCGCAGGGTGAGTGTCTGGGGCCGATGCAGACGTGCATGTGTGACCCAGGGTGTGCAATGGGGGTGTGTGCCATGGATCCGTGTGCCCGACATAATGAATGGCCGTGCTGCTGGGATCATCGGGAATTGCTTCTGTGGGAAGAGCAGAGTGTGTTTTGGGCGTGCTTTAAGGCAGGGCTGTGTGTAAGCCATACGTGGATGTCAGTGTTTCTTTAGGTGTGAGATGGGCAGTTGAACAGATTTACATTTCCTACAATTGAAGACTATTGCAAAGGGTTCGGAGAGATTTGTGCCAGTGAATCCTGGTTCTTAATTCCACCTTGGAGCCTTCCAACTCTTCTGTCTCACTCTGAATAGAGGAAGGAATGTGGGATAAAAATGGTGACACCTTAGTATTAAAGCTGCATTGATAGTAGGGCCATTGACAGCCCGGGTACCTGGCGAGCCCAGTGAATACAATCATTGCAGCTCGGTTTTAGCACATCCCCTCCTGAATCCCTAAGAATCAACATGAATCATGGCACTTTGATTCAGTGCGTAGCCTAAGCTTAGGCTGTACTAAAAAAAAATAATAAAAAAAAAAATTAGCAAAGCCTTGTGGCAGAGGGAGGCAGCAAGTGGGGAAAGGGATCATCTGCTGTATTGTGAAAGGGGCAGATGCTTTCTGTCTCAGAGCCGGCTCCCAGGCCAAGTGAGCTGGAGTGATCGTCCTCACAAGGGGGATTTGCTGGGAAGGAAAGGATGCACACAGTGGGTTGTAAACTGTGAGCAGAGGGGAACAGAGTGTTTGAGGCTCCCAGGGAGTAGCTCGTGTGTGTGTACAGGATTGATTTACACTGTGGGTCTCAAGGGAGCCGGTTGTTTTCTTTTCCTTTGATATCACACCCCTATTAATCCTCAGCTCGCAGCAGCAAGGCCTCCTCCCAGCCTCCTAGCAACACTTTCTGTTGCCACAGAGGCCAGCTCCTGTTTAGGCTTCCCCAGGTTCCACTTTCTGAGGGGCTAACAGGGAAAATGCATCCACAGAGTGAATGTAATTCCCTTCTCTCACGATACACACGTATCGTTCTTTCTGTCTGTCTTACACAATCCCAGGGATCGCTCTACTTCCTCATCCATTTCTTCTTCCCAGCATTTAAGTGTGGATAAACAAGCCCCAAAGCCCCGGTGACGGGCAGAGCATCTCTCTGCCTGCGAGGCCAGACGCAGCCCGTCCCTCTGCCACCTCTCGGGCGACTCGGCTGCGCCTTTCCCGGGGTGTGGGGAGGGGACCCACGGCTCTGCAGAGCCGCCGGGATCGGCTGAGCCCCCGGAATCGGCTGAGACATTGGGATCGGCTGAGACCTTGGGATCGGCTGAGACCTTGGGATCGGCTGAGCCACAGGGATCGGCAGAGCCATCGGGATGGGCTGAGCTGACCAGGATCGGCTGAGCCCCCGGGATCGGCGGAGCCATCGGCCCTTCCCCAGGGGCCGGCGGGCGGGCAGAGCCGGGCGCTGTCCGCGGTGCTGAGCCGAGCTCTCCGCGGTGCTGAGCGGAGCTGACCGCGGATCTGAGCTGAGCGCGATGTTCAGCTGAGCTCTCCGCGGTGCTGAGCCGAGCTCTCTACGATGTTTTACTGAGCTCTCCGCAGTCCTGAGCTGAGCTGTCTGAGGTGCTGAGATGAGCTGACCGTGGTGCTGAGCTTTAGGTGATGTTTACCTGAGCTCTCAGCAGTTCTGATGCTGTTCCGAGCTCTCCGCGGTGCTGAGCAGGGCTCCCTGTGGGGTTGAACAGAGTTCTCCACAGTGCTGAGCCGAGCTCTCCGTGGTGCGGAACCGATACTCCCTGGTGCTGAGCAGGACTCTCTGTGATGTCTAACTGATCTCTCCACAGTACTGAGTCTCTCCGTGGTGCTGAGTCCCCCCGCGGTGCTGAATCTCCCCGCGGTGCTGAGTCTCCCCATGGTGCTGAGTCTCTCCCCCGCTATTGCCTCCTGTGTCGCGGCTCCGCCCTGGCAGAGCTGGGACTCGGCACAGCTCAGGGCTGGAGATGACAGGGAAAGGCAAAGTGGGACCTACTGCCGGGTTTGGACTCTTTCCCCGGGGTCTCTTCCCTCCTCCATCCCGACAGGGCACTGGTGGTTTTATTCTCCCCAGGAGAATGGCAGTCTGGCACTAATTCCTGTTTTGGAGCCTGGTAGACGCTCTAAATCAAACTTTTCCAGCTCATCACTGATTTACACCGTGTACTCGGGTGAAACATTTCTGAAGAACATTTCAGCAGTTGGTGGGCAGCTGTATAAACTATTTTGAGCCAGTTGAGTTGATCAATCTCATTAAAAACCAATAATTATTCAAAGTTTTGTGTTTCTTTTGGACCTTTTGCTTTCCTGCTCCCAAATTCCTCGAGCAGCTCAGATTCTCTGCGAGTCTCTAACTCCCTCCAAGAAGGGAGCTGATTGCTTACTTTTCTTCCAAACACCCCAGAAAGAACTGAGAAAGTCAAGGAGAGTAAATTGTCTTTAAAAATACCAGTAATCCTGGAATGCTGGATTCATGTAACTGCGTGGGTAGAAACGGGGTTTGGATGAGGTTTTCCTTGTGTTGGCCAGTGTTTTCTTTAACTTGTGGTGCCCACTCCATTTGAATACATGATTTTAGCTACAATCATAGCCAATTGTATTGTGCTGGCTCTGGAACAACATTTGCCGGATGGAGACAAGACGCCCATGTCAGAGAGATTGGTGAGTTGCATTTATTTATTTTCACTTTTTATTCCTGGTCCAATACACAGAGCACTCAGCCACCGGCTGTTGGGAGTGCTGGGATCTATTGGAAAGATCCACATGTAAATAAATACAAATTGTTCTGACAATCAGAAAAAGAAAAAAATCAGTCAGTGGCAACAAGAATAACTCCCCCCTCCCAATCCCATCTGCACAAATGCTTCATCACTCCAGCCAGCCCTGCCCAGCTGCAGCAGAGGACATGGACCTTCTGTTCTCATCAGAAGAGCTTCACATTTAAGTTGCCTCTAAACCAAGATTCAAATCTTTAGAATTATGTCTAGAACCAGATGAATTTCTGTGATGTTTTTCCAGGGAGGGGTAGAGCAGGGTAACCTTCTGGGCTCCTGCATCTCCTCCTGCCACAGAGCATATCAAGGAACCTACAGAGACAACTTCGGGTTTAGATTTCCCCCCCCCAAATGAAACCAGTTTACAGAGGAAAATATTTTACCCACAGGCTTTATGGGAATGAGCCCAATTATGTTATTTCAAAAGAAAATAGAAGAATACCTTCAAAATAATTCTTTCATCTATCATCACTGTAGGAAAAACGTGGAATACTCGGTCTGATTT
This sequence comes from Pitta sordida, assembly GCA_013390025.1. Classification (NCBI taxonomy): domain Eukaryota; kingdom Metazoa; phylum Chordata; class Aves; order Passeriformes; family Pittidae; genus Pitta; species Pitta sordida. The sequence goes on from WEKX01011160.1 coordinate 137,951, forward strand.
TTCTCCTCCTGTTCATGATCAGGAAGTTGCATGTCCAAATGCATCAATCCTGTTGCATGTTTAAAGGATAAATAAATATGGATCCATATGTGTTTGCCATGTAGATACTGTGTTATGCAAACAAAGATAATATTAGGCTTGCTGCCAAAAACTAGAGCCTCCAAACACTGGTTGCTACAATTTCTCAGGGTGGTCGATGCCAGTGGGCAACTCTCACAATCTCATCCTTCAGAAGCAGGAAAAAAATGTGCTGATGGTGGATCCAGAAAGAGCATCAGGGTCAGATACTTGATTTGGGAATGGATCCACTCCCTTCCCACCCCCAAGGGCTTTGCTTACTCTCTCTGTTGGAATGATTTTGACTTTAGAAGAGATGAGGATAAAAGGAACACATGGATTTGTGTAGATCTTTGTGCCATGAAACAGGGCTTTGTGTGCTTTGGAAGTGCGTAGCAAGGCCAGCCTGGGGTGGGGAGCAAAGCACAGGTTTAGACCCAGGGTAGTGGTCCAGCTTGAAAAATGCCTTCCATGGTTATGGACTAGTGGAGGGGCAAAGTAGTTTTGTGGATATTTTGGCCTGATAACCCTGAGGTGACATTTTAAGCAGCAGTAGCTGTGGTTAACACGTTGGTTTTATGTTTCTCTATATCCCCAGGTTTATAAGGGGATCCCAGAAGCATTTTATTGTCTTTTCCCCCACTGTATTAATTCCATTTTACAGCACAAACACCTTCAGTTCCTGCCCAAATGATTCCAAAGGGGGCACTGGCGTTACCATCAAATAGTGTAGGACAAGTGTGTGAGTTCAATGCACAGTCTCTGCCTTGTTGGCTCTGTCTTGGCGAGAAAGGAAGAATTAACCCCTGATCTTTGTCCCAAACACTGTTGTGCACCATTGCCTTTGATCCAGATATTCTGAAGCCATTTTAGCTACAGCACATTTGTAACTCTGAAGTGTAAAAGGGTTTCTCATAGAATAACAATGAGAACCTTTACAAGTCATGAAGTATTTTCTATTTTCAACATATACTGGAAAGATTAAGCGCTGTGAGTAAGAAAAGCTGTCTTCTAGTTTTTGAAATGAAACCTCTTTAGAATGCTCCTGCTGCTTGCACAAACTGGAAGTTGTTACATTAAAAATGTTACAAATCCATGTTAAACCAGAGTGGGTGAACATTCCCATATATTTACAGGTTTGTTGAGCCAAATTCTAAGTCTATGCAGAACAGCAGGTGCTTTTTCTCTGTCTTTGGCAGGAAAGGAACTGGCCTTTTTTTTGCTTAATGATTGATGGTTATATATTTCCTTCTCCTGGGTTCATTAAAATCTCAGATTGGAGTGAGGGCTCATCGTTGAAGAGTTAATCAGATGTTAAGGATGTGAGATGCACATCACGAGCCTTTGATGACTGGGAGATGTAGGCAGAGTTGCTGAAGGAAAACCAGAGCTGCCTGGATACTTTGTCCTACAGACACAAAGACAAAAAAACTTAAGATTATCTGTTTGTTAAAGCTGAGGAAAAGAAGGAGGAGCCCATAAAAACATTTCAATGATTTTTGTCTTTTAATCACGATTTTCTTCTATTTATCTCCTCTGAGACCCAAGATACGAACCAGTGCAATCTCACTTGGCTGTTTGTGTTACTTGTCAAACAGAGCTAATGGAGCACATGGAGAGAGCAAGTGATGTCTCAGTACGTCCAATATTTCAAGATTTGGGATGGCTGAGTTAAAAGTTATCCTGCTCTGCCCGTTTCTCTATATGTAGTTTGCAGCACAGAACAACATTTCTTGGCTCTGGGATGGAAATTCTGGTCAAACACCAGTTTGGTGCACGGAGTATTTAGTGATGGAGTATTGATTTCAAATCTTCAGACAAGAGAAATAAAACTTGTTCTTCTACCAGCAGCAGACTGACCTACCCTGAGGCTCCTGCCTGCTCTGAGCTGGAAGTCTCACATGCTTTGGTTGCTGGAAGTGTTTCCTTCACATCAGGAATTGTCCCTGGACCAGAAATGCTGCAGACTTGCTGCTGCCCAGCTCAGCTGAGAGCCTTGGCCAGGCTCAGTCTCCCTCTGCCCCAATAAATATTGCATTGTTTGTACACACTGGAGTGATGCCAATGGAGAAGATGCTGAGAGAGTTGTACTGAGTGGCCAGAGCCAGAGTGGGAATGTGAACTTGCCTTGAATGGCCTTGGGGGTGGATGCTCAGGATGCTCTGGCTGTCCAGGCCATTCTCTCCCTGTCTCCTTTTTAATGGATCGGTTTGCCATGAGAAGCTTCTGGAGACTAATTTTTTCTCAGCCTTTACAGAGATGATTTCAGACCCTGCAGGACCAGAAATCTCTTTTCTGCCCCACTCTGGGGCAGTCTGTGTGAAGACATCAGAGGGTCTGTGGGGTGTTCACTGCAGAGCTCAAGGGGGTCTTGGTGTGAGGACAGATAAAATTTTTCTCAGATATCCAGTACGAGAGCTCCTGTGATTTCCTAACGGATTTAATGTCCCATCCACAGGCACTCTGTGCACTCACACTGAGCTGTTCATATTAACCTTTGCTTGAACCTTTCACACCCAAACCTATCAAAGCCATCACGTCCAAAGGCCAAGGAAAGGCACGAGGACATGGACTAGGAATAGTAACGACTTTCCAGCCTCAGAAGTTGTTTCTGATCTGAAACATATTGATTAAATGTGTGTTTGGCCCAGCCTCAAGCTCTGCTGTGTCCACAGCAAACAACTTGCTGGCACAGCTCTGGCTGCTGCCCAAATTCTCCGCCCTCCTTCCAAGCTCTCACACTGACACTCATTATCACCTGCTCTCCCACTCTTCACTCCAAGCAGGGCACAGCCTCCTGTCCCGAGGGGGCTGCAGGATGTCCTGGCAGCAGGGAATCTGTGCCCACAGTGCCCTTCCAGTGCTGCACAGGGCATCTCACCCATGGCCTTGCCCTCCTTCTGTCACACAGTCATGTAAATCCTATTTTTTTTCAGCAGCAGGACTTCTACCCAATGGGGCATAAATTTATTTTTCATCTCATTGTTACCGCCTTGATTCTTGGGCTGAATCAGAGTAAATTTAGTCAGGCTTTAAAGAAGACCCTCTTTCCATCCCCTCTTATTTCCTCAGCCTCTCCCTGCCAACCCTACCGATGACAGTTTTGCTTTGTAATAAATGCTCGAATCCATCTGTGAGCCTTCCTGCTTCCCTAAAAGCTAAGAACTTCTTTGACCCACTTCCTAAGAGCTCTGTGTAGTCTTAGCTTTGGGAAGAGCATATCCTATGAAACCTTGGAGTACCTGAAGGCTGGCTCTTTAAAGCTGGGAGCTGTAATCACAAGGTACCGGACCTAGATTGAGCAAAGACTGGGAGCAGAGTAGATATAAGGATTCTAGGAAGTGAGGGAGTGTAATGTGGAGGAGTGGATGTGGGTAAAGGTAGCTTTTTTTGTGTGTCTTAGAGAAGCTATTTTTAGAGCCAGGCTCGTAGTTGTGGGATGGAAAATACGGGCTGGGCTGGGAGGCCTTTGTTTGCACAGATTATCCGTGGCTGTTGAACTAGGAGGTATTTTGGGGTTGAAGAGCGGTCCCTCTGTGCATGAAGAAGAGCAGAGGAGCAGTAACACAACTTCTGATGATTTCTGACCTCTTCTTCCCTCTTTTCTGTACCATCTTGGAGCCCTGGGATGCTTCCAGCTCTCGCTGTGGGGCAACTGCTGGAAGAAGATCCTTATTGTAGGGTTTCTGTGGAAGGTTATAGAAGGTCTGACGACCTTTGTTGCTGTTTGTCTGTGGGTAAATGGCACTGGGATGGGCAGCTGGAGGTCTGGCAGTGATGGTTTCTGTGGCCTCTGAGCAGGTTTGAAGGGACAGAGAGTTTGGAGGTGCTGCTGCTTGTGGAAACATCTTGACTGGAGGAGAAGCTGCGTTTGGATGTGGGGTTTGATTTTCTCCTCTCCATTTCACTCCAAGGCCTACAGTGGATGCTCAGCAGCCCCTTGCTTTGGTTTTGTGTCACACAGCTGTGTGTGTGACCTGCAGGTGACTGTCACCTTGCCAGACCACAGGAGAGCAGGAGATGGAGTTGCTGGGGCTGTGAGGTAGGAAAGGCAGTGGGGAATAGACAGGTGAAGGATGAAATTTGTGGAAGCTCTGGACTCCCTGAGCTATGTAGGTACTGCTTTGTAGGAACCAAACCTTCATTCAGCCACTCATGGAAATCCTGACCAGGGGGAGCATTTTCCAGCAGCTTGGAGACATCTTCAGTGGTCAGTGCTCTCTGGGGACACACCCCCAGCCAAGCCCCTCTGGGGGCCAGGATCACAGTGGCTCATCTGCTGCCACCTCCCTGCTCCAGCAGGGCCATCCCAGAGCACACGGCACAGGATTGTGCCCAGTTTCTGGAATATCTCCAGTGAGGCAGACTCCACACCCTCTCTGGACAATCTGGACCTCACCATCTTCACAGGGAACAAGTTCTTCCTCATGTTCAGGTGGAACTTCCTGGACATCAGTTTCTCCTCTTGTGCCATTGTTGGGCTCCTGGTCCATGACACACAGGGATGGGGCCCTTCTCAATAATTTCTCCTCAAAGCTGAAGAAACCCAACTTTTTGGGGTGAAAAACTTGGCTTTCTCTCCCCAGTGTGTCTCTAAGCCCAAAACGTGGGTCTGTGCCAGAGCTGGGCAGGAGTTGCTGTGCTTGTCAGGTACAACCTTGTGTCAAACCTGCTCCTCCTTCCTGTGACCAAAGCCTTGACACTCCTGCTTTTTTTTTTTTTTTTGGTAGAAGAGGCCAAACAATCCCTTTTTCTTTTTAGAATTGTAAACTGTGCATCAAACAGCAGCTGAACTCTTTGCCTCTGGTGGCCAGAAGTGCCAAAAGCACCGGGAAAATAATAATAATAAAAAAAAGATTTCTAATCTCTTAATTTGGAAGTTTGCCTCTTCTTGGGTAGGGCTGCTTTACTTCCATTGAATTGAGTTGAAAACAGGGATCTAAGGCACATTTGGAAATTAGTTACAGGTGCCAAAGTTAATTAACGTGTTTTTGAAATCGATCTCTGTTGCTTTTACTTCTTGCTTTGTTTCCATTCCTTGCCTACATTTTCCTTCCATTTGGCACTGAGTTTGTGTTGAAATTCCCGTCAACAATGTAATATTAAATAGGATAGAATAAATAAATATAAAATATTACCTGTGTTATATGTAAATATAATAATGAAATAATAGAATCCTGGGAGATCTTCTACCATAGAAGTTTTCCTCTCCACAGTGAAAGGAAAACAAATGAGATTTTAGCTGTGGAAACTGAGAAAATGGAGGAGGAAGAATGAAGGAAGAACTGATGGAATAGATGATAAATAAATAAACAATTTCCTGTCAGTGTTCCCAAGTTTTCTGTACTGTCACTCTCAGGTTATCCTCTTGTTTCAGGTTCCTGGATAAATTGTGAAGCTCATTTTCCTCCATGTCAATAACAACCTTAAATATAACCTTATAACATTAAATATAACCTTAAAATAATATTTCAGCATCCAAATTTCCCCCCAGAATATTCTGTGAGGGGGAAAAAGTGTGAGGTGAAACAATCCAAAGAACAGCAACAAGAATTCTCAATTTGAAACAAAAAATTACCTTCAGAGAAATAATAATAATAATAATAATAATAATAATAATAATAATAATAATAATAATAATAATAATAATAAAAATTCCTGCCTGTGTTTAATTCCAGTCAATTTAAACCTTATTTTTCCAGCCCTGTTCAGGTGTGAACTTGGTGCCTGTAGTTTTTTATGGCAGGAATTCCTTGACTCCTTTGGTTTTTATTCTCTTTCAGGATGACACTGAGCCGTATTTTATTGGAATATTTTGTTTCGAAGCTGGGATAAAAATCATCGCCCTGGGCTTTGTTTTCCATAAAGGCTCTTACCTCCGAAATGGGTGGAATGTGATGGATTTTGTCGTGGTCCTCACAGGGTAAGTGACCTCCTTCCCCCCCCTGAACTGAAGGGGGACTCTCACCCTGATTTCTGGTGGCTTTTAGCTGTGGATTGGGATTGATTTGAGGGAAATAACACTAAAAAATTACATTTGTGGCTGGAGTATCTTTAAAGAACGGCTGCTGTGGTGAATGAGTCACTTCCAAGGTGTTTGAACCAACTCAAAAAGTGGTTTGGAGGGGATTTATTTGGAGATATTCTGGTTTTTATCTTCTCCAGACTCGTCCTGACATTTGTGTGGCTGTGCAGGTTCTAATTGCCACCGGTACTTGAACCTGATTTAAGCCAATCTATTTTCTGCCATTACAGGGTGACTTTTAAAGTCAACATGGAGTGGGTTAACAAATTAAATACATCCCATTTTTAAGCTATTACAAAACTCAGCGAAGTTTCTGCAGAAATTGATTCATTCAGCTATAAAATACAACATTTCTAAACAGAATTTGAAGATGTTTGAAAAGAATTCAAGATGTATTACCAAAGCAAATGTTACCCGTGTATTTTATCCCCTGGTTTGAAATGATGTCACTGATTTCTTTCTTGGAAATTACAATATTTTACATGATCTGTTCCAACAGTTTCTATCTATTTGTATAAAGGGAGGGTATAAAGGAAACACAATATTAAGCAACACTTAGGATGTGTTTTAAAGGGCGTTTTAATTGTGCTTTAAAGCTCCTAAGGAAATGTTCCAAAGGTCTGGAGCTTGCAGCCTTCAGCTGGGAAGGATTTCAGCTGGTTTTCCTCCTTTTCCCCACACCTTCCCTGCCCCTGTGTGTGCTGAAGGTGTCTCTGCTCCCTGGGCTCTGGTGCAGAGGAGGGAAATGCTTCCCCACATATCCAAATGTGTTCATTAGCCACATTATCACTGGAAATCTATTTGCATTCAGGGCACCACGTGATGCAGCAGCTGAGAGGCCAAAGGGAATTCTTTCTGTATAGAGAAGAAGAGAATAAATATGCAAGGTTTGATTCTCCTGCTGCTGGGGCTGGTGTTTAATCAATAGAAACTCCAGTGGAGTCACGAGGAGAATCAGATTTACATCCTTAGAAGCACAGGGGGGACCAGGATGAAAAGAGAATTAGCACAGATGCTACAATTATTCCCACCCATGGTGTGTTCTGATTCCTACTTAGTTCTTCCACCCTTCTGTGGGTTGGAAAAAAAAAAAAAAAAGATAAAATCAAGGTCCTGATTCTGGAAAGGACTTTGGAATGTGGTTTAGTTTATCCTTCAGCAAAGCATTCAAGTACACCTTGGAATTCAGCTGACTCCAGTGGTTCTGTAGTCCACACAAGAGCTTTTCTGAATTCCAGCCACATTGTTTAGGCAGGGATTGGATTGGATTTTTTCCCCATATGCCAAGTTTCTGGAGATATATATTTTTACTTTTTTTTTTTTACAACTGAGATGTTCAAAGTTTTTCAGCAGCAGCTGAAACGTTGTGTGTGCCGTGACTGTGGAATCACCACAGAGTGTGGGATGTTCTAGGTGGGTGCCATGACTGTGGAATCACTACGGAACGTGGGATGTTTTAGGTGGGTGCCTTAACTGTGGAATCACCACAGAACGTGGGATATTCTTGGCGTGTGCCATGGTTATGGAATCACCACAAAACATGGGATGTTTCAGGTGTGTGCCATGGTTGTGGAATCACCACTGAATGTGGGATGTTTTTGATGGGTGCCATGACTGTGGAATCACTACAGAATGTGGGATATTCTTGGCATGTGCCACGGTTGTGGAATCACCACGGAACATGGGATGTTTTAGCTGTGTACCATGACTGTGGAACCACCATGGAATGTGGGATGTTTCAGTTGTGTGCCATGGTTGTGGAATCACTGTGGAATGTGGGATGTTTCAGGTGTGTGCCATGGTTGTGGAATCACTATGGAATGTAGGATGTTTTAGGTGTGTACCACGACTGTGGAATCACTGTGGAATGTGGGATGTTTTAGGTGTGTGCCATGACTGTGGAATCACCACAAAACTGGTGCTGGTTTCCCTGTGGGAGCTGTTGGAGCTCTGTCTGATCTCGCAGCATAATTGTGGCCTTGATGAGGCAGCTGTAACGAGGAACCCTGTTGCCATCTCCAAACAGGCCTGTTCTCCTGCAGTAGCATCCTGGGAATGTGAAAGCTGCTGGTTTCCAATGGTGACACCAGCTGGGATCTCTGGAAGCTGCCGTGTACATGGGCTTCCCACAGGCAGTGCAGGGGAGGCAAAGACTAAACTCAGCACTAATTCCAAGAGTCATCCCCACACTCCTCTCAGCCTCTAATTCAAGGGCTGGATTTACCAAGGTGTTTGTGCCCAATTTTGAGTGTTTGGGGGAAGGTTCCCAAAACCAACAGGGTTCCTCCTGTGCTTGTGTAGGTGCTTCCCTGAATACGGGGCTGTATTTCCATCCCAGGATGAGGGACCTACAGCAGAGGAACAACACTGAAAGATCTGCAGCTTCACAGAGGGGATTGAATTAATGTTTTCTCTGCAGCCTGTTGTGTTTTGCTCTGCATTTCCAGGATCATTATTATGTTCTTAGCTCACTCCTGTGTTGCCATGGGGCTGTGCTGGAAACAGGAGCTCCTTCCTTGGGCTCCCTTCGCTGCCCAGAAACCTTTTCATCCGCCTCCCTGAGCTCGGGAAAGCCCGAGCAGAGCTGTTTGTTTGAGCCAAACATCCTCATTTCTGCTGCAAGACTAAAGGCAGGATGAGTTGGTCACATTTAGTGCTGACAAACACGGCTGGTTCTGCAGGGAGGGGCTGTGAGGTGGTGACATGAGTGGGACCTTAATTTTCACTTCTGGGGAAGGTGGACTCAGATCTGTGCGTTTCAAAAAGGATCAAGCTGTAATTTATTAGAGAATAATAAAAGAGGACAGTGCTAAGCTAGTGCTTAATGTGTTCTTATAAATATAGATAGGTAGGACATCAGTTTTTGAAATATCATTTTATGACTCTATCAAAAGCTTTCCTTTGCCATATGTGCCAGATTTCTACTTGAAAATGTTACTTCATGTTTCCCAGGCAGTGCTCAGTGCTCAGTTCCCAAGCTCAGTTTTACACTGATCTTCAATATTATAGAGGCATTTTGATTCCTCCGTTTTTAAAAATTATTTTATTTGTGTGTGAACACGAAAGATCATGAAAATGTGTTTCATGATACCACACAGAGAGTCACCTGCTAATCCTGTCGAGTGCTCATTTTGATCGAGGGAAATGGTGAATGTCAGAAAATCTGATCTCATTTTCAGCTTTGAGCTAAAACCTCGGAAAAGCAAAGAGCAGCTTTTGCTCTCCTTATCTGTTTCCATAGGAAAAAGGGCAGAGTCTGGGTGTGTTTTGGAGGAGGCTGTGGGGGAAGGCTCTGCATTGATTGAACTCACCCTTCTGTAAATATTACAGTGATCATGCAGCAATCCTTCCCACCTGTTTTTTACCAAGCCTTTCCTATTATTTATTTATTTCTTTATTGCTGCTCAATGCCTGCACCCTGCAATTATTGACAAATATATTTTTTTTTAAAATCTCCCTGCAATGATGGAGATTTTTGTTTGTCAAAACTAAACGAAAGAACTTGTTAATCAGCAAATACATCAAGGCTGTGTTTTCTGCAGCCAGGATCAATATCCCATCGAGCTAAGCTGGAGTCGAACAGACAGTGGCCCAAAATGGTTCTTGTTCCAGAAGACACTCGCTTGGTTTCTTTCCATAGTGGTGCCTATTTCTCATTTGCTTCCAAGGAATCCTGCTGAGCTGCTCTTAATAAAGGCCTGGGAAAAGAATAGATTGCTGCTTCTGGAAAGATTTTGGTTCCCTTGTAATTTTTGCAGTGATTTCTCATGGACTCCTTCAGTCGTAGAAGGGCACCAAGGAAAGCTGCCCTGTTGCTGTTGTGGAGGGGAACCCACGTATTTTAGAGCTCCTGCTTATTTTATTGCCCTGTTTTTATGGGTTTCATTCACTCCAGTGATGACATCACCCATTAGAAGCTCCAAATCACACAAAATAAGCAGTTTCTCAGCTGGCCTGGGGCTGTATGATCTTCATGCAAAGGGACTTTTTAACTCTGTTGCTGTGATGTGTCGTGGCTTGGGAACCTCAGAAATTCCTATTTGTCTTGGGAACAAAGTCATCCTATGCCCAGGATGGGGGTATGAGTCTGGATGCAGGGCCTGGAGGGTTCAGGCCTGTTCCTCTTGGAGTTCAGGGGAAGTTTTAGACAATAACCCAAGGAACTGCTGTCCTGGCTTTACCTACAAACACCCTCTTCCAGCTGGAGTTGGTGTCATGGACTGACTGCTGAGGACAAGGCATGGAAAAAATGATTCTGAATTTTTTATTCCCAAAATTCAGAGGTCTAAGGATTTTTGAAGTGACAAAAAAAAAGGGGGGGGTGTGTTTAAGGCTTTTAAACTGTGTGGTCCAAGGGGATTGTCCTTGGCTGTGTTTTGGAGCTTATTTATACTTTTGGTTTCATCTTTTCGAGGGTAACAGGTCTCATGGTTTAATCACACACCTCAGGAGAGGTGCTGCTCATCCCTTTTTCCCATCACCATCTACCTGTGCCTTCCACTGGTGCTTTTTGGGTTTTGTACAGTAGAGTTTGAGGAACATCAATTCAATTTTTTTTGTGCTTATGGTTTAATGAAACTCCAGCATTTCCCCAGTCAGAGATTTATGCTCCCCAGACTTTCTAGACCTGAGTTTTTTGTGCTGTTGCTCTGATCTTTTCCTGGTCCTGTCATGTCCCCTTGGGGTGACCACAACTTCATGTGGTGTTTGTCCAACACCAAGGGTTGCTAAAACTGCCCTGAAAAAAGTGTTCTTCAAAGGATCATGCCCTGTCCTTTATGAGCAGAATTAATTCCTTTTGGCTTCCAATCAGCCTGGATTAAACACTCTGGGAGAGTCCTGGTCGTTCCTTGAGCCAGTTGGATCAGCTGCCTGGATCTCTGGGTGGCACTGGCAGAGACAGCCTGTGCCAGGCCTGGAGCTGCCAACCGATGTGCACAGAGTCTCTGTGCTGCTACGGATGTCTCAGGCTGTCTGGAACAAATTACAAAAGCTAGAATTATCTTGATTGTCTGAGAAATGCGCTCCCAGCTCCTGCTGATGCCGATAATTTGGAAGGTAACTCATTTAGCAACATAACAAAGACCTGCTCCTCCTTGATGTTCGCTTTGCTGGTTACCAGGATCATCCTGGTATGTGGGCAGTGGGAGCTGCTATTCCTGGTGCGGTGGATGAGGAGCAGAAGCCTTGGTTGCAGTGATGGATGTCAAAGTGGGAGGCACAGGAACCACCCAGTGCTGCAGGTTCTGGACCTCTGAGCTTCCCATTTGAGGTGGATGTCCCTCCTGGACAGGGTGTGGGGTGGGATGTGAGCACAGGAGTATTTGGAAAATACACATCTGATTGAGGGCTGGGATTCTTAAAGCTGCCAAATATACACAGATACTTAAGATCCAGCATTTCTTTGTCTCCATGTGCACATTCCTGGGCATTCAGAAGAACTTGGATGAAGATGTCTGGATCATGGGTCTTGTTTGGTTGGGTCCTGTGAATTCTACTCATAAGGGCCTTGAGCAACAGGAAAAAGGGAATGGCTTTAAACTGCCAGAGAGAAGGTCTAGATGGGATATTAGGAAACAATCCTTCCCTGTGAGGGTGGGGAGGCCCTGGCACAGGGTGCCCAGAGAATCTGTGGCTGCCCCATCCCTGGAAGTGTCCAAGGCCAGGCTGGATCCACCTGGGATAGTGGAAGGTGTCCCAGCCCATGGCTGGGGTTTGAACGAGATGAATTTTAAGCCCCTTCAAGCCCAAACCAACCTGGGATTCTGTGATCAATACTCCCCCAAACACCTTGATCTTTCCACCTGCAAATAACCACTGAACATACTAATTTCAAAATTGAAATTCTAATTAAATAACCCCTCCTGGATGCCCTGCAGCAGCACTTTAGGTTGTATTCCCAATGCTTTGTTTATAAGCTCTAGATCCAGAGACCAAAGCAATAAAGGGGTTGGCAAGTGCTGATTTCTTTCTGCTTTTCCAATGTGCAGCTTTTGGCACTTCTGTGCTGGAAAGCAAAGCTGAGGAGTTGGGAATGAGGATACTTTAAGAAGGAACAAGCTTCATCTTGATTTATTGTCACCAGGAAAAAGAGTCAGTGTCTGCATGGTGGTACAACATGATGGAGGACTGACGTGGCTGCTGTTAGAGCTGGGCCTGAGTCATGTTAAGAGCAAAACCTTTATGGATTTTATCAGAGCAGATCCTTGTTTGCAGTTTCTTTTATGCTCCAGTGATGGGTATCTCCTTGCTGGCTCAGGAAAGCTAAGGGCCCCTTCTGAAATGAAATCATAAAATTAAAACAGACAAAGGGTATTTACTTGTTTTCCTGAGAGCAAGATGTCAGCTGGTGACGTGGTGTGTGAGGGCAGGGAGGGAGGAGGGCACACACCCGAATTTTCTTGTTTGAAGCAGAAAAAGTTTGTAACTGGACAGGAGGAGGGTGTCTGAGGTCTCAGCTTGAAGAGAGATTTCCTCAACCTTCTGTCCCTTGGCTCTGTGGGCTTTTGGGCAGCTGAAGAAGCAGTTTCCTTCAAAGAAAACTCTGGATGGGGAGGAAGTGTTTAGGGTCTCTAAACCCATGTGGCAAATGCCCCCATTTCCATTTTGCGGTTACACACAGGTTTGCCCAGTGGGGCAGCAGCTTCCTTGGGACTGGAGCTTGTTTTTCCTCTGGGAATGTTCCACCTACCAAAGGAGGAGCTGGGCCATGCTGAGCCTGTTGGAGTGTTAATCAGGGCTCATGCTTTTTTTGTCCCTTTCGGTGGCTTTTCTGCCTCGGTTCTGGTGGGGGTGGGCAGAGGCAGGTTGAGTTAAGCAGGTGGGCGTGTAATTGTGTGGCTGGCTGCTAAATTAGAAGGAGACTTTCCTGGGCAGAGGAGGACTCAGGGCTGTGCTCGGAGGAAGGCTGCAGATGGTCCCAGGAGCTGGGGGTGGCCACAGCCCCTCCCCTGGAAGAAATTATCCTTGAAATGTGGCTCTGCTCTGGTGGTGGCAAAGTGAGTGTTTCAGGTCAGGGCACTTCTCAAGGGCAGACGGAGATAATGAGATTGATGTGCTTTTCTCTTACTTTATTAGAAGGCACTGCAAGGTATTGAATACCTGGAATGTGGGTTGATAAATGATGGAGCTGCTCAACCTGAAGGCAGAAAGTTGAGGCACAAACAAAGCCTTTCTCCAAAGAGAGAGGAAATGAAAGGATTCAGGTTTCTCTGTCTTGTGGTACTTTCTGTGGTTTTTCCCTGTTTGTGCTTTTTTGAAGCTTTTTCTCACAAAGCGGGGGCTGTCAGGCAATATCTGTGGGTGCTCACACTCCCTCAAGGCTGGGCAGCTGGGGAGTACAAGTGACCATCCCAAGTGAAAGAGAGAGATGTTTTCTCATCCCCAAAGCCAGGCAGGATCATTAATCCCCAGGTCAGACAGCATTTTTAGCTTTTTATGGCTCTGGAAGGGAGGGAGATTTGGTGGCAGGTAAATCTCATCTCTGGTAGGGAACCAGCTGTACTGTGCCAAGACACTCGTGGGGACTGCGGGTGGGCAGAGGACTCTGGACCTTGTGATCCCCTCCTGAGGTGTGATCCTGCCCTGGGAATCATGGAGTGTGGGCATCTGCTTGACTCATTTCTCTAGAGGTGGAAAGCTGCTATTGGAGCTGGGTGTGAATACCAGGAACTAAAAACCACAACAAATAAAATTGCAGATATAAAGTGCTCTCATTTTTTTTTTAATGCTTCCTAGTTTAAAAACAAGCAAAAAAAAAATCCCCAAGCCCAAAATACCCAAGTCCTCTGTGTGGTGTTGGGTGCTGTCCCATAATTAGATGAGGAGGAGTGTGCAGGTTATCTCAGACTCCTGGTTCTCAAATGCTGCTTCTACTGCTGTGTCCCAGTTCCCAAGGGACCAGCTTTGGATGGCAAAGTGTCTGCTCCTCTGAGATGGAAAGAACATGCCTGTGATGGTTGAAAAGAATGAAGATTTAGAAAACTAGCTCAGTTTCAGTTGTAATTTAATCCTGAGTGCCAACAGCGTCAGGTTTGCACACACGTCCTTGGATCCACATCTCACCACAAAGTGTGCTCTGGGACCTTTGCCTTCCTAAGGACTCGCTGAAAACATCAGGAAAACTTCGTGGAGTTGGAGAATTGATCTTCCAGTTTGTTGTTGCTGGATCAAGGTGTGTGGCCAGGGGCAAGGCCTCGGTGCTGGAAGCTGGAACCAGGAGGGTTTGGGATCCAGGTCTCTGTGTAGGTGAGCTGAGCCCTGAGATTTGCACCTGACATTTGTAGGTCCCTGGAGCTGGTTTCCACACCAAAGTTCGATTTTTGCTTAACTTCAGCTATCCTGAGGGATCTGACTGAATTGGGATGGAGGGAAAGGCCCCTGAATGAGAGCAGTAGCCATGGTGGGTGCAGGGTGATTACATTGGATGGACTCCTGAAATGGAAAGGCCATTTTCTGCCCTGGGAAAACCTGGCACCTTTGGCTAAGAAAGTCCTGCTTTGTCTGTGTGGCACAGGTCAAACCTATTTAATCTTAGAAGGTTTTGCAAAGTTCCCTGACCCTCAGAAAGGAGCTTGGCCACCCAAATAATGTCCTTCAAATACCCACGAGAGACCTTTCCTCCCTGCCATGGTCAGCACTAACAAAACTGAAGGCTCACAATAAGACATTTTCTCCTCCCTCCTCCATTTTCCTGCCACCTGTACTGGTTTTTGGTTACTAAATAAAACAAACTCATTCTCTTGGTGATCTCAGGGTGGAGCATTTAGGAAACAGGTCAGGTTTTCGGGTGGATATTCTTATTCTGTCAGTGCTGGGGATGTGTTTTTTCAGGAGCTGGCTGCGTGTGTGTAGGTGGTTCTCGTGATCAGCTGTTGATTTTAAAAGCATCCCTTTGGAGCAAGAAGTTTGGGTCATCCCCAAGTTAAACTCAAGGTTTTAGGCAATCATGGGTTTAGCTCTTGGCTCAGTTCAAGTCAGTTCATGCTGGAGTGATTTAAGCAAGGGAAGGATCAGAAATAGAGCCTGGAAATAGAAATGGTGCTCGGGGGTCTCCATAGAAGACAGGGCTGCTCCATCCTGTCACACCTCTGCCACAAATCTGTTGGCAGAAGGTTGTTCCTTATGGATTTTTCTAGAGTTGCCCCTCCTTTGGTTATTTACCTCTGTAAAAATTCCCTATGAGGATTTGCAAAATGAGAAGCTTCCAGAGCCAAACTAAGGCTGCAGGCATAAGCTGATGGTCCATGGGATGATGCAGAAGGACAGAAATGAAGGACAGAATTGAGCTGCTTGGAGGTAATTGAGTCTTCTTCAACTACAAAATGTCCCTGTGCTGAAGAACTCTCCAACTGAACTGATAATCAGGAATAATTAGTTGGAATTAGCTTGTTTCTGGTTCAAAGAGAACTTAAAAGAACTTAAATTTGAGTTCTCAGCTTATTTTCTAATTTAAAAAAAGACTGAAAAATTGAACTGTCTTTTGGCTTAGTTCCCCAGCTCAAACGTCCTGAACCAGCCTCCTTAAATAAAGTTTGGGAACTTAGGACAAAGGCTGTGAAAATCACTGAAGGGATGAAGAAATGTCCATTTAAGGAGAAATGAAAAGGCTGAGAGAGTTAAAATTAAGAGCAGAGTCTCATAAGGGCGAGCCAGATAAAGGCAAGCAGAGAGGAAATCATGTTTCCCTATCTATTTTGACGGGATTCAAAAAAGCATCAGCGAAGAAATTGAAGTTTTAGAAGTTCTTTACTAATGGAAATGTAATTAACTCATGGAAATCTTCACAAGAACTCGCTTCAGCTGAAATGGTCTGCTTTGGGTCTTGAGACCAAAGGAGCCCTGAGATCATCTACAGATTCACCAGAGAGGAAATGGGTTTTTGAAGGAGGATGATTAGACCTTTTTCCTGGTGCTCCTTGAAATGAGTTAGGTGGAAATGTGAACAGGCTGTTTCATAATTGTCGTTTTCTTTATCTTGTCATTTCTTCTGGATCAGGAATCTAGAGCAGGAACCGGGCCTGTTACAGCATGGCCTGTGAAATACAGCAGGATATGTCAAAGCTCAGCTTTGTGGGTTTACACATGAAACAATACCAAGGGGAGTGGTGGTATTTCATCACTTCATGTCTGATTTAAAGATCAAACATCTTCCTGCAACGGTTTGGGGAGAAACTTCAATACTCCAGTGCTACATGTGGCCTCAAAACCATGTGAATGTGCTGAAACTCAGAAAGTTTGAGCTACAGGAAAAGACCTGGGTTTGAAAGCTTAAAATGAAGCTAAAATGAAGTTAAAATGAATCCAAGGTGATTTTTAATAATGTAGATGTCACTTGGACCAAGGAGTCCTGGTTTTGTAGAGGATGGGGCCTGTGGTGCCCTCAGACCAGGTGGAACATCTCCTTGATCTTGGCGTGGGAGGAGAAAGCTCTTCTCAGCCACGGCCTCCAGCCTTTGCAGGATCTGGAACGTTGAAGAAGGTTCTGGCAGGTGAAATGATCTGATCAGAGGGTGGCCCTGTCCTCACTGAGGCTTCAGGCAGGCCTGAGAGTACGTCCAGCTGCCAGAAGTCAGGCATGGAAACTGTCACGCCGGGGAGGAGAATTAACAGCCCTCCCTCCTGATGCCAAAGACAAACCTCTGCTGCTTTTCTGGCCTCCAGCGCTGGGGGAGGGATGGAGCCAAAAGCTGTGGGAAGTTGCAGCAAGTTATTTCTGCACTCTGGTGGCTGGGGGAGGTGGGCAGTGCTTCCCTTGAGGGTCAGCAGGAGTAGGTCTGGAGAAAAGATGAGATGAAATCTTGATAAAGACATGGACCCTTCCACCCTGGCTGCTGTGGCTGCAGGACAGACCTGAAGCCCAGCAGACTCCTTAAATGTCTTTTTAATCCCATTCTTTTCAGAAGCTCATATCCACGTGCTCCAAGGAAGTGATGCTGTATCAGTCCCAAGACATTTAGCTGACAACATCTCTAACCTCAGCACAGATCTGTACAGATTATCTGTACCCTGAGAAATGTGCTGAAACGAAAAATGTTACTTCTCTTCTGATGCCAAATCTCAGCCTTATTTACCCCCTTCCTGGGCAGAAACATTCCAAATTCCTGACTTTCTGTGACCAAACTTATCTCCTGGCCTGGCTGGAGAGCTTGTTTAAATCTCTTTTTCTATAGTAATCAATAAAGTCCTTAAATAGGTCAGGTATAAGAAGATTTGGAAATGCTCAACTTGGCAGCCAGTTGTGGACAAGACAAGGCCAGTCCATGACCCACCAACTCCATTATTAAAAGAATATTGTAATTTTTTCTCTCCCAGCTTATAACACTAAAGCTAATTGCAACAGGTACAAAATTATGGTAACCACTGACTTTGACAAGAGGTGAAAAGGACAAAGGAAGCTCAGCATGATCCAATTTCCTTGTTTTAATTGGAAGGCATGAAAGAACATGAGACTGTGGCAGCACTTATTGCTCTGTCTGAGACAGATCCAGGATAAAACAGTTTTGGTTCTCCTGTCCAGCAAACTGAGCAATGGAGTGGGATTTTGGGGGTCTTGTTCTTCAATTCTGCCTATATCACTGGCTAATAAAGGATTTTATGCCATTGATGTTTCTCCTTGTGTCCACATTTCTACCTCTTTAAACATGAAGGTAATACTCGTTCCAGACTTTGTAACGTACAAGTAAAAAAGGTTGGTAAGCAGTATTGAAAAAATTGAGTTAAAAACAACTCAAAAGAAGTAAAAATAAGTCCTTTCAAACACTGAAATGAAGAGAATTTGAATCTGAAGTAGATGGGAACAGCATATTCTCCTAGAAATGCAGATGCTCACTCCCAGCAGGTGGGAGACTCTTGCACGGAGCTCAGTGTTCGTGTTCCAGGGGGAATGTGCTGAAACGAGGCCATGCCACACCCAGGGAAACTGCAACTGGGGGTGTCTGTCAGCCTGAACCCCCAGGAAGGTTGGACCTTGGAGTCAAAATGTCCACAGATGTTGTCACTGCCTTGTCAGAGCATCAAAATGAGGGGTTCTGCTTTTGCTGAGTGGAGAAAGAGGAATATTCTCCATGATGAAGTCAGGCTTCAGGTTAATAGCCTGGCTTTGGGTTGCTGGAAGTATTAGGTAGATTTTGAAAAGACGTGGTTCATGATGCATTGCTGAATTGAAGGGAGAAGGTGGAAGTGTTTTCCTTCTTTTCCCTGGAGAAGGATGAGGCTGTGATGGTTCATGAGCCTCCTCAGGAGAGCAGCACTGCAGATAGAACAAGACTTCATGGTCTTAAGCTCCAACAAGGGAGGTTTAGACTTGACATTAGGAAGAAGTTTTTCACTGAAAGAGTGATCCAGCATTGGAATGTGTTGCCCGTGGAGGTGGTTGAATCGCCGTCCCTGGAGGTGTTTAAGGGTGGACTGGATGAGGTGTTGAGGGCCATGATATAAATGTTATGGCTGTTAGGTTTTAGTTGAATTATAGGTTGGACTTGATGATCTTCAAGGTCTTTTCCAACCTTGTCAACACTGTGATACTGTGACATCAACTAATTATGGGCCAAGTTCAGGTTTTTGGCTTTCAAAGGCCAGATCTGAGCAATCAGCTGATGCCTCTGGTGCCCAGAGGAAAAAAAATCAAGCAGGACTTGTGGTTTATTTTTCTATTTGAAACCTGGAAGACCTGCAGCTCATCAAACTCTGCTTCTGCTGCTGATGCCTCCAGGGCTGCTCTCTGGTCTTGCTTGCGTGGGAAGGATGAGAAAACCTTCCCTTGTAACTACAAAACTCTGGTCTCCAGCAGTGGTGGGATCAAGGGCATGTGGGCACATGGAAAATGTAGGATTAGTGTCCCTTTTCCCCAGGTTGCTGTAGGATCTCCTTGCCTATTAGCAGGAATGGAATAGCTCCCCTGGATTATTTTAAAACTTTATTCCTAGGGGGGAAGGTTTGGGTGAGGCTTAATTTCCACCTAATAGCCTGTTAAAATCTTCATATGGTTTCTTTGAGAATGCTGTTAAAAATCAATAACATTAATGGGGCTCAGTTGGAGACGTGCTGAAATATGGATGGGATCAAGGAAAGTGACTTTGCAAAACAGGGCCCTTGGAGCTGCAGCCATTTGCTCCACCTGATCTTCCCAGTCATTTTTATGGACCGAACCTGGCCTTTGATGCTGTCAGCTCTGCAGAAGCTGAGCTTACTCTTCAGGAACAAGGGATCAAGGGGTTTAGGAGGGAGTAATTTCCTTGATGGTGTTGGGCTGCTTCCTTAAAATTACCCCAGCATTCCTGTGATCTCCAGGAGCTCCTCTAGGCCCTGCTGACCCAGCTCTGACTGCACAGCAGGTACCTGTCACCTCAGAGATGGACCAATGGATTTCACACATCTCTTCCCTTCCTACAAATATCCCTGCAGAGGAAGAGCCAGGAGCCTCAAACTGAACGGAAAGTGCCCAGCAGAGACGCACCAAGGCCTTGACTCTGCCCTGGGGAAGTTGCTCTGTCCCTTTCCTGAGTTTTCTTCACCCTAAGTCACTGTTGCTACTTCAGGCTCCAAGACTGAGACAAGGCCTTTTATGTCTCTACCGGACTCTTTCCATTGTACTTTGAGACTCCTAGCTCTTTTTTTTTTTTTTTTTTTCTGGAATATTAGTAGAAAGGGAAGGGATGTGTGAAATCCAGCTCCCTCATGCCAGCGTTTCCCAATGCTGCACGGGCAGATGGCCTGAGGGACTCAGCCATGAGACAGAATCCTGTGGTGTTGGCATGCCAGTGCCAGGCAGGGTGTGGGTGTTTGTGAGGTGCAGGGAAAGCGTACAAATGTCAGAGTATTGCCCCTTGTCCCTAAGAAATTTGTGGCTCATCACCACTAAGAGCCACAGGTCAAACTTAGATCTGTTTTCCTCTTTACAAGTGAGGGGCTTGAACAAAACCAAGCCAATGAATCAAATGTTTAAAATGCTGACAGAAACGGGGTGAGGACCTTCATGGTTTCTCTGTGTGCCTTGACTAGAAGACTTGCAGCTAAAAAGGATCATCCTCTGCCTGAGCTAAAGCACTGAAAGGCAGAAAGTGAGAGGGTGACAGAGCTGCACCCTGTGCAAGGGCTTCAGCCGATGTGTTCCCACCCTTCACACCCCAGGGCTGAAGTCTAGGATGGCACAGGAGCTCCTCAGGCTCCCTCCCTCCCCCTGGCACTGCCGCCTGTCTCCTGGTGCAGCCTGCGGAGCAGCTGGGCCTTGGCACACCTTGGATCCTGCAGCCCCGGGGAAGGTGACTCCATGGAAATCACCACTGGAACGTTCAGGCTTTGGAGGCTGGAGAGCTGTGGCTGCTTAGGGAACGAGCTCCTGAGCTGCAGCCTGGGCTGGATGTGGATCCTGTCCCCCTGGGCTTGGATTAAAGCAAATTCAGCAGCACAAACCCCACTAATTCTTGCCACTTCTCAGCTCCTCCAGCCCTGAGTGAGGTTTGTGTGTGTGTTTGTGTGTGTGAGGAGCATCCCTAACTCCCTGAGCTCAGTAGGAGGGGTGACCCTGTACCCAGCCCCAGCCAGACACACCAGTGCAGCCTTCTTAGAAATTTGCCTTTTTTTTCAGGCAAATATCCGGGAGCTGAGGATTTTTAGCCTGTCTTTTGCAGTTCATTTTCTCCCTGGCACCAGGACTGCAATTCCAGGAACCCTGGCTATACTTGAAAGCACCTCTCAGGGATAAAAGTAATTAAACCTCTCAGCTTTCTCCTTTTTTTTTTTTTTCCCATTTCCTTTCTTTTTGACTTATTGTAGTGTTTCAAACAGAGATTTAAGATGGGGACAAAAGGTACAAGCTGAGATCTGACATCCTGTTCCAGCATCAAGCAGGAATGAAGGGATGAAGGGACTATTCCGAGGGCTCCAGTGCTGCTCCCAAAGCAAGGAGAGATGTTTGGATGCTGCCAGGTGCAGCCTTGCTCACAGTTCCACTCTTCTCCCCACATAATTAACTAGTTAAATTTAGCTGCCTGATAGGTATGGAAATGTGTGTGCTTTGATTGTGCAAAGAACTTGTTTCTCTTGGCTTGTAGTGTTTGAAAATCAAGGAAATTTTTTCATGCCACGCACAAGCACTGAAAGAACTGAGTTTGAGAGGAAAAGCAGATTAAAAAGGCAAAACAATTGGGTAAAATGAGGAGTAACATTTTTTCCTAATCTGAATTAAAATGATTTTGCGCTTTTAATGTTCTCAACTTTAATTTTTTAACTTCAGTTTTATTTGGGAAATTAAACTGTGACTTCCTTCCAAGTAGAAAAGAGTCTAAAGGCCTCCATTTAATTATGTTGGCACACAAAATGTTCTCTATGTTCCATTTCTTCAAGGAAAGGTTTTGGCAAACTTGGCTTGAGTTACCAAAGTGTTGTGGTTGACCTAAATGAAGGGGGAATGTGGAGGGGGTGAATTCAAGAAAAATTGTCTGGCAACAGAAATTGCCTCACGCTGTTGTGCTACTCAGTTCCTGGACCAGCAGAGAGTCAGAACATCCTGAAAGACACAAGTTTTAGAGGAAATGTCTTTTCTGTTACTGAGTCTCCTGGTTTATCTGTGCTGCTGGTGTGGGGGGATGGCTCGGGCCTGCGGCAGCTGAACTTGAACCTGCTCAGGCCAATTTTAGGGTTGAACCTCGGAGTTGTGATCATTTCAGTTGTTTTGATATATCAGAGAATAATTTAGGTTGGAAAACACATCTGGGATCATCCGGTCAATCCTGGGACTGATCACCCAGCCCAGAGCACTGAGTGCCAAGTTGGAAAAGATCCTTGAGATCATCAAGTCCAACCTATGACCCAACACCACCTCATCAACTAAACCATGGCACCAGGTGCCACATGGAGTCTTTTTCTAAACGCTTCCAGGGATGGTGACTCCACCACCTCCCTGGGCAGCCCATTCCAATGGCCAATCACTCTTTCTCTGAGGAATTTTCTCCTTCCAGGCTTCTCTCTTTTATGGACCCCGTTGCTGCAGTCTGGGTGTTTCACACAAACATTAACTCAATTTCACAGCCCTCCTGTGAGAGAGACTTTGATGGTTCTTGTTTTCCAGTGCAAAGGGAGACAAAAATAGCCATTAATTTTCACTTAATACTGTAGAAGTCTGGGTTTGGGAGCAGCAATAGGCTCGTTTCTCTTGGATGGACACATTCCCTGGCAAGTTTCGAGGCACTAATCCCAAATTAAAGATTTCTAGGTGTCCTGGGGGAAGCCTTTTTGTTCTGTTGTAAAACTTTTCTCCTTTTTACTGGAACAGACAACAGGTTTCTCTTCTTGCCTCCCTTTCCCTCCCCTGAAAGGAACGTGGCCAGGGGAGGGGCTTTCTCCTATTATTATTTTTCCCTTCCTCCCAGTAAAGTTCTTATTTCTCTCCATATATATATATATTATTCAAGTATTTCTAAATTTAATTCATACTTCATCTTAACTGACCTAGGACACTTGGGCTTCTCATGAAGTTACTGGAGTAACTTTCCTTTTTGATTTAGGATGAGCCTTTGCCACTTCATCGGTTACTGGAGAACACTCAGACACCCAGGAAACGTCAGCTAAAAGTAGAGAACTATAAACAATAAAAAGAGATGGGAGTGTTTGCCTTTAAGTCTGTTATTAACTTCTCATCTCGTGATATATAGAGATGTATAGAAAGAAAAAAATCACACAGGTGACGGTGGTAAAGAACATCTTAGTGGATATTTTCGCTTTAAAATGTTTATACAACTTGCACTGAATGCTCACCTGAAACCATCCACCATCCTCCCATCATTTGGCCCTTGATTGTGAAAAGGGATTTTAAAATAATTGGAGATATATTAAAATATAATTTATATAGATATATGAAAATAAATTGGTGATAGAACTGTACTGTGGAGGAAAGAAACTCAGTGGTTTCTCTCTTTACTTGTTATATATGTGCTTTAGGAGGAAAATGTCCAAGAATAATGAGATGAATCAGATTTCTATATGTGGATTTTTGGAATATTTAACATCTGAGATCTTGTGAAGCAAGAGGGGCAAGGAACAAACACTGTTTATTTTTAGGATTTGGAAAGTTGATGAAGCTGCTGGCCTAGATCCTGTACTTCCAGGAGGAACAAGGGAGGAAACAATCATAAGCAGAGGGTGTCTTTGGTGATGGGGAGAATTTCTCGTGCTTATTTAAGCTGACAAAAGCCAGTCGGGGTTCACTTTGAGTTGTTTGAGTTGTGGAGGGTAAAAGCAAGAAAGGACTTGTGAAAACCTGAAATAAAGCTCTTCTCTCTTTGTGAAACTGGTTTTATTTCAGTTTTCCAAAGGGAAAGTTATCTAAACACTTTAAAAGGGACAAAAGTCAATGCAGTAAGGGAAGATCTTCGACCTTCTCCCCTTCCATGTTGGGGTTACACCCCTGGTCAGGAGCTGTGAATTTCCTGAAATAAGGTCTCTCAGAGTCCAGTTGGGACCAGAAAAGATGCAAACTCCTGCCCTGGGACTCCAGGGTGGCCCTTTGCTTTTCAACAGGACCAGAGTGGGTACGTGGCACTTGTGAGAGGAGGTGGGATGGGCTGGCACTGCCCCCTCCCTGCTGGTGACCTTCACCTGTGTTTTGCTTTCCCAGCTGCCACAATATGAAAGTCTTGGAAGTTTTGTGGGCTCTTTCTCTTCCCCTCCCCCTCCCTGTGCCTTTTCTGATGTTTTGGTCTGGGTACAGCAAAAGTTGCACCTTGATGTTACTGAGCCACTTGCAGAAATTCAGCTGTTTGCCAGGTGGGGTATAAATAGTCTCCAAATTAAACCTTGGTTACAGGTTGGGGAGATATTTGTGCTTTCACTGCATTTCTTACTGGGAGGTATTGCTGTTAGTTTAAAATTAAAAATAATAGTGACATATACTGGAAAAAGATAGGAATAAATGGGGTAAAAAAGTGGTTTTCAGCCAAGACCAAGAATGGAAAATTTTTTACCCAAACGGAGAATATTTCTGGAAATGACAACTCAGTGGAAACATAGTTCTCTAATGCATTCACTGTTAAGTGAACATTATTTATATGGCAGCAAAGTAACACAATGTGGCATAAATTATTTGTCTGGGAAAAAGAAGAAAAAAAAAGCTAAATCCATGAGCAGACATCCATCGTTTGCAAGTGGGGAGACTGGGACACTGATGAGATAAAGGATGAAGACTCCAGACTATTGCTCTTGTAATTTGCATTTTGTTGGTATATATAAAATGAAATTAGGTTTATATTTGTTTCAAGCTGAAGTGCTTAGGAAAAGCTGCCTGAAATGTTAAGTGTATTTTCAAACTCGTTTTCTTGGAATGAAGTCGTTAGGAATAAATAGCTCCTCTTTTTTCTATTCTTGCAGAGGTGGGATCATATTCTTGACATTGTTTTAATAGCAAGTCTAATGCCATTTTGGAGACTTTTTTTGGAGAGCCAACGTATTCTTATCCATGTGATCCTGCAAACTGGGCTTGATCTGGGTTAATACTTGGATACTTCTTCTTCCAAAGGGATGATGCAAACCTTGGATGACTTGGGACGACTTGCGTGACTGACAGATTAATTTAATCCTGGTGCAAGTCTACGTGGATCTTTAATTCTTCCTTCCCTTTACTCATCCCTTCGAAAGTTGTTGTGATGGTTTGGGCTCTGTGCTGGGATCTACAGCTCCCAGGATTTTGGGGTGTTGAGTTCTGCAGGAAGACGAGATTGTGATGGGAAGGTGGTGGAGCTCCCAGTGATTCTCCTCTTTCTCGTCTCCAAAATGTTCTTTTCCCAACACATTCACCCTTCCTGCAATCCCACAGTCAGTTCAAGTGGTGAAAATAGAAGAGAGTTGTGTTTCTACAGTGCAGAGATGGGTCCTCTTGTCCCATGGTTGTCACTTTGTCCTTCCCTTCCATAGACAGGAGGTGGGAAGACCCAACATTCCTGGTCATGGTGCCATCTTAGGGCATCCACCAAGGATGGGTGGGTCTGCAGGGCTCCTGTATCTGCAGAATTCTTCCCTCAGCAATAAAGATTGACAGCTAAAATATTTTCTGTCTTTCTAATGACTTCTTTTCCACTCAAAATTTATGGATCTCTCTATGCTCATAAAACATAACGGGTATATTCTCTGTCCCATTACAGCATCACTTGTGCAAATTTGAATCCATCACTTTGAAATGATCTCGTTGCAAATGGGGCACAGGCTGAAAAACGGAATATCTTGAACCCTCGTATCTTCAAATTAATGCCCTTTTCTGCAAACTAATTACTGTCCCATGGACTGGTCCTTTGTGCCTCTGGATAAGGCTTTCTAGTCTCCCACGCCCCAAAGTCCTTCAAACTGTCCCTTTCAAGCTGATCTGAACCAAAAATACACAAGGACTCCAAGCCTTGTTAAGTTTTTAGCCCATTAATTGGTTTTGTCAGACTGTTGGAGGTTGGGAGAGGTTGGAGCACATCTCTGGGTGACTTTGTCCTGGACACCAGTGATTTGCATCTTTTGCAAAAGCTCTGAAAGTTCTGAAAGCTCTGTTGCTTTTTAGGTTTCTGAACAGGCTCCCACTCGTGCAGCTCATTCTTCTGGAGCAAAGCACGGAGTGTTGTGGCCATCTTTTGTTGCAAATACATCCCGCCCTATCTGACTGTGAAGAGATGCTTCTAGGAGCATCTCAGGAGAGGATTTTTGCCTGTGAAAGGAGGGGAAACACTCCAGACCTTGGGTGTAGGCCTATGTAACCCTTGGGTGACAGGTTTGTTCCTGTTTCTAAGGGCCTGGGGCACAATGATGGACAATCTGACCCCAGTTATTTTGTGTGCAGCTGAGGAAAAACTGGTGTCACGGAGCAGTTGGAATTTTATTTTTCCAGGAAATCCTTTTCTCCTACTTCACCAGTGCTTTGGGGTTGATCTGGGTGAATTCTAAAATTACTCTCTTGGTTATAGATGAGGGACTGACTCCAGTGTCTGAAAGGAGCCTTAGCCATGTGAATATATCTCCACACTTTTTAGGGTGATCACCTTGTCTTATAACTGACAATTAGATTATTCCTTGGTTCTTCTTGAGTGGGGGTTTTTTTCCAATTTATTAAGTTTTATTCTGTATAAATTCGAACCCAGTGATTGGCTTTTTTGCACTTTCATATAAGTTGAAACAGAAAGATCAGGAGCAGAAAACCATGTAGAAAAGTTCTCTCTATCCCATCCAAGGATGTGGAAACATGGAGGTGTTTGGAGAAATCTGAACCTGTTGGTGACTAATGAATGAGCCCCATAATTACCTCATTTCATAACGACTAGTCAGTGCCAGAAGCTTCAAGAACAATCAACCTCAACCCGAAGGACCATCAGTCTGTGCCATTAAACAGGCCCTGACCCAATCAACCAGAGCTATTTAAAAATTTAAATATAATCTCTCGGGTGTCTGGCTCTGCACGAATCCCTGGAGGCTGCGGGTCTGACTTAGCGCTTCTAAGAGAAGTTTTCAGGAAAGGTTTAATTCTCTCTCTCATGCTTAGGATCACAAATGAGATGGTCCTGATGTTTTAAGGAAATGGATGTGCTGCTCTTGGGCCATTTCATCTTCATAAGGGCCATTTAACATTCTTCTGGTTTTTGTGCTGGTGCAAGGGAGCTCTTCAAAGTGAAGGGTCAAGGAACTTGATGCAGACAATCGCTGCCATCCCCTGAGCTGCCCTTGCCAGCTTTAAATATCTTGGATGACACTGTGAAAGGCTCCCCACAGGGCTGTGAGAGCTCGGAATGAATGAGGATCCTTGGATTAAATGATGATTAAGTGCCTGAGGAAATGGGATGAATGAGGTGCTGTGAGGCAAGAACTCCTCCATTATAGGAGCTCACCTGGGGCCAAATTTCTCCTGTTTCCCCATGTGGAAAAATGGAAATTTCTTGCGTCATGAGTTAAGGATGGAGTCAGTGTCTTATGAACCATCTTCCTCTGGAGGGCAGAGATCACCTTCCTGTTCACAGCACCAACCTAAATAATCACAGAATCACAGTTGGGTTTGGGTTGGAAAGGATCTTAAACTCATCCTATTCCACCCCCTGCCATGGGCAGGGACAACTTCCACTGTCCCAGGTTGCTCCAACCTGGCCTTGGCCACTTCCAGGGATGGGGCAGCCACAGCTTCTCTGGGCGACCTGTGCCAGGGCCTCCCAACCCTCACAGGGAAAGACTTTTTCCTAATATCCAATCCAAACCTGCCCTCTGGCAGTTAGAAACCATTCCCCTTGTCCTGTCTCTGCAGGCCTTTGGAAATACATTGTCTTCAATCTTTTCCTGTGGGGTCCCTTCAGGTACTGAAAGGCTGCAATGAGGTTACCCCAAACCCTTCTTTTCCAGTCTGAACAAACCCAATTCTCCCAGCTTTTCCCTACAGCAGAGCTGCTCCATCCCTCAGATCAACTTGAAAGCCCCTAACGCTGCTCTGTTAATGTTATTTAGTAGAAACTTTCATAGAATGGCCTAAGACATAAAGCAGGTTTTCCCCTGGACTGAAATCCTTTGTATCAAATCCAAATGGCACCAAAATGTCCCTAAGCAAGTCATGAAGAGGCCTGATGGAGATGGTCATGCTTCCAGCTCCTGAGCATGGTTCATCAGGAGATTGCAGCAACTGGAAAACAGACAATTATTGAATATCTCACAAAAGATGAGAGAGAAACATCACAGTTTCCCATCTTCGAGGAGAGGAAATGAAGGATGGAGGTAGCAAAATAGCAATAAAGCAACCAAGAATAAAATGCAG
This sequence comes from Pitta sordida, assembly GCA_013390025.1. NCBI lineage: Eukaryota > Metazoa > Chordata > Aves > Passeriformes > Pittidae > Pitta > Pitta sordida. Next base: position 165,790 of record WEKX01011160.1, read on the forward strand.
ACACCTTGGTGTCTGCCTTGGGCAGCTGCCTGGTTTCTGAGGACCAGGGAGGGGAGTGGGTACAGAGCCTGTTAATTCCTCCTCCTCTGGCACTGGGTGGGAAGTTCATTGCAGATCTTCCCAGTGCAGATCTAAAAGTGAGGCCCAGCCCAACAGGGTCACTGAGCCCACACAGCACCTCGAGCTGAAGGGGTTTTTTATAGTCCTGCCACCCTGGCAATGACACATCTTGGCATCTGCCTGCCTAAGCCTTTCTTGCACCTTCAGTTCTGTGTTTTCTTCCTGGTTTTTCTGGCTGGGTCCTCAAAACAAACCCCTTTGTACGCTGGGAAGGGCCATCCACTCCAGTGGTTGTATCCATGTGCTCCATGAGGTGACTGTTACAGCTTGTAAAACACCCTGGGATCATTTGCTCTGTAAGTTTAGCATCATTATTATTAAATCCAGGGTTTTCCATAAAATCAATTACTATCTGAATGAATGCTGAGGAAAACGACCCTTTGCAGGCTGGAGGAAGAATCTCTGGGTCTTGTAAAAGCTCAGTGCTGTCACAGGGAGCTCCTTGTTACGGAAATCTGGAAATCTGACAGGTGAAGGCAAGAAGTAGAAACGTGGTTTCTGATGGAAAACTACTTTATTTCTTCGCTGTCATTGTGGATTTGAACCTCAGTGATGTCTGGAGGTCTCGAACACAGCAGGAAGAACCTCTGATGTCTCCTGAGTGAGTTTGCTGCCCCACTCCCAGCTTGTCAAAAGGAAATAAAAAGGAAAAGGAGGACATAAAACCCCCATGTTTCAAATGGATAGATGACAATGACAAATACCAACGGTGTTCTTTTGGAGATTTTACATCTGCCTTCCTGGAAGCGACTGTTTCTTGCTCCATCAGTTGATTCATGTGCTTCTCCTGAATGATGGTGTTTTCTTGAGCCTGGAATTCTGTCCTAGTCTGGGAGAAATACCAGATGTCATCCTGCTCTGTTCCATGGTGTAAGTTATGGAGATCAAGAGAATTTTGCAACCACCTGGACAAGAGTAAAACCATAAGAACCTTGTTTTCCTGCATTCCAATTTATATTGGTTACTTTGGACTGAATGTTTAACCTCTCTTCTTTAAAAGGAGGCAGAGATCAACCTGAGATTGTTCTGAACGAGCCAGATTTTAGGTTGGGAGCAGTTTTAGCTTGTGCCTTTTTGCACAGACAAGCTGGACAACAAGCCCTCGGAAAAACCTTGGGGTGTCAAAGGGGAAAACGTTGACTTGAAGCAACAAAAGGTTGTGACAACTTGCTCTGTGGGACAGAAAGAGACATGTAGAGGTGCACTGGGCTCAGGATGGTTGGGCCCAACATGATTTCCTCAATCCTGGTGGAGAACTCCAATGGAGGTTCATCCGGATGAGCTGGAAGGGAAGGGGTGGAAACCAGATGTTAGAGTTGCCTTTTCCACATGGAATATTCACATGGTCCTGGTGGCTGGAGGTGACGCAAGTGACAAACAACAGGAGCTCTTCTTATGGGTCATCCTGTGCTGGACAACTTCTGGAAAACTGAGTAGGAGATGAGCTGGTTTTGCAAGTGCTGATGGTTTCCAGGTTTGGGTGGTCGGTGAGTTTGACAAGAGGACTTTGAGGGTCTCCTGGACTCTTCCCAAGCAGAGGCAGCACAAAGTGTCTGAGCTGTGGTCTGACCATGATTTAGGGACTGGGGCCCACCAGGTCTCCTTCATCTTCCCTTTTCCATCATTTTCTAAACTGTTTCTGATGTGTTGGTAGGAGCTGCTTCCAGTTTGTCCCAGTGCAATTCAAGTTAGGCAGAACAAAGAGCTCTCCAGAAGGCCAAAGACACTGTTAATAGAATATTCAGGAGAAAAAAAGTAATACGTACCATGAAGAAAACATGACATTTGTCTTCTAATCTGTTAAGACATTTGTTGAAAAATTGGACATTTCAAGCCAAAAGTAGGAAAAGAAGAAAATTTCAAGTGTTTGATTTTGGATGCACTGAAATACATTGCTTTTCTGGAGTCGAAATGAATCTTTTGACTTTATGCTTTGAAACAGGCCTGATGTAAACAGTAAATAAAAATGAATTAAATGACTCAGACATCATAAATCTCCTACTTTCTGGTCAAATGAAATATTTGGTTGACCTAACAGGGCTTCTCTCAGAGACCTTTTCCCAAGGAAATCACATTGTCTGGCAAAGGATCTTTCATTGGTTTAGTGGAAGTTTTCCCTGCCAAGCTTGGGAAGTATTTAAACCTGACGTGGGAACGGGAAAAAAGAAATAGAGAACAAGGAAATGATGATAAAATGTTTGATGGGGCCCTTGCACCAAGCCCTGAAAGGGATTTCCAGGGAAAAAGACGAACAGGATGTGAAAATAATAATAACAATAAAAATAAAAAAGAGAAGCTTTTATTCTGTTTGTCTGGACTGTTTAGAAACCTCTGTGGAGGAAGGATGTTGAGAGGAAGAATATTGTGTTACACAAAGCAGGATGTCTCTGGCCTTCTGTGCTGTGTAATTCCAGAAGAAATACATGGAAAACCCCTCCCCAATTCCTCAGTGTGGCATTCGGGCACTGCTGGTGGCAGGGCTTGGCTGTTAAATCGAGTTTAAAACATCTGAAGGGTCCATGGAAACAGTTCAGAGCTTGGAGGGCAAAAAAAAGAAATGCTGAAAGGTTCTAAATCTCTCACCTGGATTTTCCTGGAAAACGTGGAGCATTTGAGGTGCTTTTGTACAACAAAGAGGGGGTGGAGCAGTGTTCGAGCAGACAAGGCTGCAGTCAAATAGAGACAAACCAAGGGCAGGCAAGAAAGATGCATTTTTAAACTAAATTCCCTGGAGATGGAAGCACAGGTGGCTCCAAAGCTTTGCATTTCCTCTATTTTCATTGGAAAAATGTTTTATCACCTCCCTCCCCACTGGTTATCTCAAGTCTAAGAGGTTTAGAAAGTTTATGCCCTCAGACCTCCTTATTCCTCCCGGGACAGATAAAGTAAAAAAGAGGCACCTGAAGGTTTCATTCCATTTTGCTTTTCCCTCACCTTCAGCCTCCCTCTTGATGGTGGAGGTTGGGCCATGGAAGTTTCTCCAGGCGGTTTTTTTAATTTCAATGAAGTCATAAGAAAGTAACTTCTCTCCATTTTCTTCTTCACAAAGTGCTTTGAAGGTTTGATGCTCTTGGACTTGTTGTGTGCTCCAAGCCTTGTCCAACTTGGCTTTGAGCATTTCCAGGGATGGGGCAGCCACAGCGTCCCTGGGAAACCTGTGCCATCCCCTTCCCCTGCACATGCCAGTGTCTTTGAACTGGAGGGATTTCTTCCAGTGTTCCTAAATTCAAAGCATTTGAAAAGTGCTTTTTATTTAAGTGAATTTCTTGTTCCAGTTCTCCATCTCAGTCGCGGGTAATCTTACCTTCCAATCATCATATCCAAAACATTTTAATTGAATTATTACCTACCACTTCATTTTATTTACCTATTTATCTCCATTTGCAAAGAGCCCATAGATGATCCAGGACTGCATTTGACCAGGTCCTGTACAAACAAGAATTGGAGCTGAAACCAATTAAAGGCTCAATTTTGACACGTGGGTCAGTCATTAATCTCTGCTTTGCCAGCTCCTTTCTCCACTACAATAACCACACATCTGTATTTTGGGAATGGGATTCAGGAGAAGTGAAGCTTGTGTGTAATTGTTGCATCTCCCTAATAGGAAACACTGGCAGCATCTGTTTCAGCACTGGTGGATAATGTATCTGTTAATGGTCCAGAAAAGTGACTTGTGAAGATGCAAAGGTCAAAGTCTTGTGTAATTAGGGAGATTAGCCAAGATGGAAGGATTTCAGGAGGAGAGGACCAAACCCAGGATGAGCAGGTGGGAATCAGTGCTGACAGCTCATCCATGGGAGGGATAATCTGAGCTTCTGCACCCTAAGGGTGGGAACTGTTGGGAAAGGAGGGGAAGGAAATCCAGGTGACAACGTGCAGTGAGTGGAGAACCTACTCAAAGCCTGGAAATGGAGAAAATAGAAACAAACCCATTAGAATTACAGTGAGGTAAAAAAAATAAGTGTGTCATTATATCAGCAAAAGACCCTTTCCTGAGCTACTCTCTGATCCCTGCATCTAATGGACTAGATGGAATAGAAATGGAAGTTGTCAAGATGAAAAACAGTAGCACTGAAGTAACATTAATGAAAAGTCCAGGGTCACTTAATATAAAGAGATGACTAAATGGGGATATGAGGGATGGGAAAAAAATAAGAAACAATAGGCCAGCGATTCAGTGGCTCCTTTTCCTCCCTGTGAAGCACAAGTAGAAATTGCAGGTAACTATTGAAAATAGGAACACTAAAGAAACCCCATGTGTGGGGAAGCATCATGTTTGTACTTCTTGCAGAGGACCAAAGGAAGCCTGTCTGGGGTTGAAAATAATGCCCAGGGGGCAGGTGGAGGATCTCCCCACCTCACACATCTCTCCAGGAATCCTCCTGTCCCACCCCACCTTGGCCCAGAATGGTTGGTCCCTCTGGCTGCTGTTCCTGTTGAAATGAGCTGGGGAGAGACACTTCACCCATTCCTTTGCCTGGTTTCTATGGTGATGTTCCACTCAACTGTTTTCAGCAGGTCTGGGTTTATTTCCCTGCAGATAAGGCAGCCTTTGCTGATATCCTGCAGCCTGGGCTCTATATCTTGGCAACGAGCCGAGGGTTTGAACCGCCGAAGTGAAATGGCTCTGGGCAGGATGTATTTCATGCTGGCTTTGGCAATAGCTGCCATTATCTCCTCAAATAATATTTTGATTGTTTATTGCTGCTGTTTGATGCCCTAAGCTGGAAGGCACATGGAAATGTGCTTTCTCATGTTCTTCCTCTGTGTTTCCTGGTGCAGAAAGCTCAGGGAACACCAGATCGAGCTTGGAGAAGGTTGAAATGCAGTGGGAGGGAAAATGTGTGAGAGGAAAGTGTTGGAAGCAGTGGGAAAGGGGCTGTGCTTGGGATGTTCAGCCTGGTTGGGTCTGTGTTGACTCCAGGTGAGTAATTCACGCCCTTTCCCTCCATGAAGGAATTGTTGCAGTTCCCATTCCAGCTCCACCGGGAAGGTCTTTGGGAATAGATCCATATGGGTTTTTTTCTCCAGTGGCTGAAGTTCTGGGATGTTGGTGATGGAAGGTGATAAATATCTCCCCCATGTGCAAGGGGATCACCTTCCTGCTGCTCTTGGGGCTGGACATCTTCCCTTATTTCTTGGTTCACAGCTCATCCATCCCCACAGAAACTGTCAGTCATGGAGATCCCTGTGGATCCTGTCCCTCACCTGGACCACCAAGAATTCCCACTGTTTGCTGCACCAAGGCCTAGAGAGGGTTGGGCATGGGTTGTACCCCATGACTGGGGCACTGTTTGGGAATGTAGATGTTCTCTTTAGCCTTCTCCAAAGAAAACAGGGTTCCAAACTTGCCTGTGACAGAGGTGGCCTCTCCCTTTCACTGTGTGCAGGGGGTTGATCCCCCCAGACAACTCAACATGTTTTCAGAGGCTCTTCCACCCAAGTAATGTCAGTGTGAAGGAGGGCAAATAGACCTGGGGAGAAAATGGAACCCCTCAGCCCAGCAAACCAGACTGTGCCCTTTGAAAAGCCCTGAAAAAGGATCTCAAAAGTACAATTCTTGTAATGATTTAATAGCATTTCCTGCAGGTGAGTGACCTGGGGTGGAGGAGGGGGGAAAGGAAGACTGGGAATATGGCAAAGAGTGGTGCTGATCATCTCGGCTTTGCTCTGAGCAGGAAAAAGATGGGCAGTGCCAAATGCCCGGGGATGAGGGACCCTGCTGGAACTCAAGCTGAGACCTTGTGAAGAGAGAACACCTTGTGAGCCACCTCACTCGGCCCTGGGGATTACTGGACTCTCAGCTCTTTCCCATGCTCACTTCTTCCCCTCCGTGGCCCCAGGATAGAGCCTGGTTCACGGGTTGCCATTCTGGGAAGTGCATTGGAATCCCAGTAATGCTGATGTTTCCCAAAGTTGAAGTATGAGCAGGTGGGAAGCAGGTCTGCTGTGGGAACAGGCAGGGAATGCTGTTGGGAACAAGGAGGGAATGGTGGGAGCAGGCAGGGAGTGCTGTTGGGAACAAGGAGGGAATGGTGGGAGCAGGCAGGGAATGCTGTTGGGAACAAGGAGGGAATGGTGGGAGCAGGCAGGGAGTGCTGTGAGGAGCAGGCAGGGAATGCTGTGGGCTCAGAGGCGCCTGTGCCTGCGCAGGAGATGTGGTGGCACTGCGTCTCCCGCGATGTGACGCAGGCACTTGGCTCCTTCCCTGCTCCACTTCACACCCTCAGCAGCACGGCTGAGCTCACCAGTGCCATTTGAACAGAACCACCACCAAAGCTCGGGGCTGACGCTTCCAGCAAATTCCAGTCCTCTCCGAAGGGAGGAGACCTGTGAGAATGAATGAAGATTTCACTCATGAATCATAAATTTAAGCTCCTCCATGACACGCCCTGAAGATGTTACCACCTCCCACAGCTGAGGTGACTGAGGGTCATCAAACCACAGGCTCAGGTCCAACCATTTGTGATCAACCCTCAGCTCCTCCTGCCTGACATTGGAGAAGGGATTGAGGGAAACCACCACTATTCCTGAAGGGCTCAGAGCCCTCTTGAAACAAAGGTTATGGGGAAATCACAGCACACCTCCAGGAGGCCCTTGAGCCTGGATCAGCTCCCTGGATGTCCTGGGTCCGTGGGGAGCACAGGCATGATGAAGGTGGTGAGGCCCTGGCACAGGGTACCCAGAGAAGCTGTGGCTGCCCCATGCATGGAAGCATCCAAGGCCAGGTTGGACAGGGCTTGGAGCAACCTGGGGTAGGGGAAGGTGTTCCTACTGATGGTAGGGGATGGAACAAGATGAATTTCAAGGTCCCCTCTCAACCCAACCCATTCTGTGATTCCATGAGCTTGTTCCTTTACATTTTTTAGAATAAAAATACTTCCTTGTACTACGTATTGATGCAGCAGGTCGTGTTGCCAGTTCAAGAAACCTTCTAAATTTACTCCAAGTCTCCAGGACAATTATGGATCCATAGCACTGTCCAGCTCCATATTTCATAAGGGAGGTTCAGTAAGGTTATAGTTATAGCCAGGAGGCAACTACAGACAAGTGACCTGTGGTGCAGCTAATTGTGCTGCTTTGGTTTATTTTTGTCCATCTCAGACTAACAGCTTGTATGTCTGACAGAAACTTGCTTTTTCTTTTCCCCTTCCAGTGAAGGATTATTAATAGATGAGGCATCAACAAAGAAAAGACCATTTGAGGAATAAGATGGGACACTTGCTCCACAGTGGAAAAAAACAACGGCACACACCCACATGAAACATTCTCTTCTTTTTAAAGAACATCGACAAGAAGGGCCTCTTTCCTTTGGGAGGCATCTGTATTCCCCAGAGTTCATGATTCAGCCAGCATTGCTGCTCTCTTCAAATAGATAAAAATCTGAAGGACTTTTTATTCCCTATTGTGCCTGAATGATTTTAACTTAGGTCAGATGCTGACTTGCAAAAGGCTGGGCTTGAGCATCATCTCCTGTTATCGCTCCTATCTGAGACTTCATGGTCTCTCTCCAAGCTCTAAATAAAATGGGACTAAACATAATAAAATCTCATGCTGAAGAGTAAAATGTAATTACCTGAGGGGATCAGGAAGACATTATTTTTCTGCTGTGGATAGCCCTGATTACTGCACCGTAGGCCCATGATGGCATTCCGGATAAGCAGTTTTGTCTAACACTGCAAACAGACTCCATGTGCCAAAGGTCTTGCTTGTGATGTGCTCATGACTCATTTCATGAGGCTTGTAAAGTGGATCCTGAGAAGCAAAGAAATTTTGTCTTTAGGCTGTGGGAGAGTTTTGGATTCAGGGCTGAAGTAGGACTTCACAGCAGATGGGTGCAGGGGAGCTGAAGGTGTTCATAGAGAAGGAATGTGCTGGCTCCATTCAGGCACTGAGCTGCTCCAGCCAGGGAACGTTGCTGTCCTGGTCACATTTTCTATTTGGCCTCCTGTGAAACCCAACTGATGCATTACCCTGAAATCTTGCCCCTGCGGTCAGGGCCTGCCCCTCCTCCTCTCATGTGATAGATAAAGCTGATGAATCCTCTTTGGGAAGAGAACTCAGGCTCTGCTGTTTTCCCTAAGGATGGGCCATGAAAGCCACGTGCTCTGGGATACAGGGAAGGCAGCAGAAGTGCCAGACCTGCCTGACCAACAAACTGGCTGAGTTTAAGACTTTGTTTAAAGACTTGTATTTCCCCACAGAACCAGTTTCACTTGTCACAAATTCCCTGTAATTTGGGAGTCAATGCTGGATAAAGGAGACCCAGTTCAAATCCACATCTTTTTGCTTTACAGGACAGCTGCGTGTTTAATGATAACTTACAGATCTGGGGTCATCCAGCCCTCGTTTTCCCAATTTTCCTGTTTGTATGGTGCAGGTGAAAATAAAGTTACCACAGGAGCAGCATATTGATGTATCCCCTCAGATCTGGGGCTGTATTTCTTCTCTGTCCTCTTGGCTGCAGATAATTGGTGGCTCAGGTACCATTAAAAATTTTAAGAGCCTCTAACAAAGTGATATAAACTGTTATAGTCTTGGAACTGATAGCTGAATGACACGGAAAAGAAGAAATATTGCATCTCCAGAAGTCCTGTTAGTTATTTATGTGAAAGATGGAGATCTGCTGAGAACTCCAACTGCTTTGCCAGAAGTACAGACAGCAAAATTAATAACCTGTGGGCTTTATGAGGAGCTGCACAAACAAGAAGGACATGTAACAGGGACCATGAAATTCATAACTTGGCAAAGGGTTGTTTTTTCTTGGAGTTAAATCCTTAATCTTATTAAAATTTTATTTATAAAGCGCCTTCTTGGAGGCACTTAAGGTGTTGCACAAGCTATAAAAAAATGCACTAATAAAGAAAATAGCCTCATAAAAAAGTACAGAAATGAAAAGAAGTACTAAAAAGGTGCTATCATGAAGACTGCAGCTATTACAAGTCATATATTGATGTCAAAATTGTCCCTCCTTGTGCTGTAACGATTAATAGTTTGCCACGGGGAGCTCAGGTACCATGGTGACAGGACCAGGGTTAGGCTGTCAGGAGAACAGAAGGGATGAAAAAGTCAAAGTCAAACAAAAAGGCCTTGTTGACCTTGTGAAGTGGGGAATGTCACCTGCTGTAGGAGCCTGGGCCACAGCAGGGCCCTGGGAACTGGTTCCCTCTGAGGTTCTGTGGAGCTTTGTCAGGTCCCTGCCATCCTCCCTGTCTGAGGCCAAAAAACTGAGCAGGGTAATTAGTCTTTAGCCTGAAACATTAATGAACAGAACAAGCTGGGCTAGTGGAAGGTGTCCCTGCCCATGGCTGGGGGTGGAATGAGGCTTTAAGGTCCTTTCCAGCTTGGAATTCTGTGCTCACACAAAAGCTGCATCCCGTGAATGCAGAGGTGTCCTCTTGGTATTTTGGGGATTTTGTGGCTTTGTGCTTATTTAGAGGTAGAAAATCTGTGTCATCCACTCATCTGTCCCTGTCCCTCGTTGTTCCAGCCCTGCAAAGTTTCTGGTCCAAGGATTTCCAGCCCTATGGCTCCTGAGCGCTGGGGGTCCCTCGGTTTGGGATAAAGGCTGTGCCATCCTCCCTGTGAGGTCAGTTTTGGGTGATGAGAGGGATGTTCAAGGTTTGTGAGCTGTGCTGGGGGTGTAAGAGTTCAGAGACTGCACAGCTCCTCCTGCTGAGCCCAGAGACAGCCCCCACTATCTTACAACACTGGTGGCACAGCAAATCGTGCCTTTTGTAAAAAAAAAGAAAAAAAAAGTGGGTTTTTAATCAGTGGCAATTGCTGTGTGAGCTCCCAGAAAGAGGAGCAAAACATCCCCCCACTTCCATCCCCACCTCCGTCTTCAGCCCCCAGTTTATTCTGCCTGGTCTATTTTTGACTTCCCAGAGTTACTGGGAGAACCAGATTAGCAACTGATCATTTATGCTGATTTTCTAAGCACCGAAATGTCTTTCATTAAAACTGTCATTCAAGAAAAAAATGGTAAATGGTGCTTTCACCACGTGCTGCAACTACGGATGCAGCTCCTATCCACGGAGATATTCGGATGTTGTTGGGTGGGAATTCGCCTTGTCCTGAAGAGGAGGGCCAGCAGAAGCAGCTGGAGGAGGCAATCAGTCCAAGTTGTGTCTGGTTCCATCCCCGAATTCTCCCTGGAAAGCTGCCGTGTGACAGGACCAGCTGCACGGGCAGGACGTGGTGTCTCAGCGCTGTTTTACGTGGGATCCCTGTTTTTAGGCAGCCACAGGTGAAGGTGCTCTCATGGCCTGAAGGAAGCAAGGACTTGTTTACTGGCTGCATTGACAAGGAAAATCTGCTTTTTGCCTCCCAAGGCTGTGGAAAATGCTTCCCAGGCTCCGGTTGAGAGGCATTTACGGTCTGAAGCTGAGGGTGTGCCTCTGTCCGGGATGGAGGTGGTGTGGAAACGTGCCAGGCCATAAAAGCTTTCAGCAGAGCTCCCTGGAGGCACTGCAGCAACCCTCCTTCTGTGCTGGGAATGAGAGGCTGAGAAGGGCCCAGCCTCCATCCAGCTCATCCTGCTCTTAACCCCCTCCATGCCAGCTCAGGCATCTGCCCCCATTCCCTGGCACTGCTCGGCTCCTGAGTCACACAGGGATTTGCTGATCCCTCCCCAGGCTCTCAGCCAGCTCCTCCTGCCATTCCCGGCGTCAACAGGGGCTCTGGGGTTGTACATGGGAATAACTGGGCCCAGCCTGTGATCAGCTGCTTTATTCCCCTTGTCAGCACAGGCAGCATCCTCAGCCTTGAAAAGCTGCTGCAATTACCCACCTCACCACCCATTGCTTCTCCACAAGCTCCATTTTGATCCACGAGGCTCCTGGCGAACTTGTAGCGTTACCTACCAAGTGCTTTGATGTTCACAGACTGAAGTGTGTCAGAGGCAGCATCAAAATTGCATGTAATTATCCCAGGTCTGGGTCTGTGGGAACAGGGAACCATCAATATTGATGTGTGACAGCATTTATGTTTTATGTGCCAGCATCCGTCTCCTCTCTCCATATTCAGCAGGGGGGTTTGATCACTGCCTGTGTTCTGCACCATTAGAGCAGCTCTCGTGCTGTTTCCTCTCCCCCTGGGGCTGGGGACCGAGTGCTGGGGGGGATCCAGAGCTCATTACAGGGGATGGATCCTGGCCCTGGGGGATCAGGAGTGGGACAAAGGATTTCCAAAATGTCTCTGCTCTGGGTTTCTTGTCTGTCTGTGCTTCTGCAGCGCTGCTGACACTGATGGAAAATTCAGGGAGATGGAAGAGGGAGGATGAGCTGGGAGAAGGAAGGGGTAACGATCTTGGAAGGGCCATGGATTGGGAGAGGGAGGGGATCAGGCTCTGGTGGGTGTGTTGGGGGCTTATCCACTGGTTCTGTCCCTGGAGGAAGTGGATCCCTCTCCTCACCCTGAGGATGCAGGGACATGCTCTGGCAGGAGGTGGGTGCTGCAGAGAGGGGCTGGTGATGCTCAGCAAAGTTTGGACACAAAATATTCCACCTGGGAGAGAATCCTCACTGACCCTGGTTCTCCCAGACGTGGCCTAAAATCACAGCCAGAACCAGGCTTTTCCCACCTCACTTTCCCTTCTACACTCAGCCCAGGCTCCTGCTCTGGCTTTTCTTTCCAAAGTTGAGTGGGTTTGGACCTTGTTGCTCAATAGACAGCAGGAATTTGTGTCCTGAACATCTTTAAAGGTCTGTCCTTTAAGCGTGGTGGGCAAACCTTCCCTGGGCAGGACAGGATGGGGAGCACAGGGAAGGGTTTGGGCAGGAATGAGGGTTTTGGATGAATTTCTACATCCCTGCTGGGCTGAGAGTGCAGGGACAGGCCAGTGGCAGCAACTCTGGTGTGGGCTGGGCTGAGGGGGTTTTCAGCCATGCCCAGGTGGGGCTTGCCCTGCTCCAGAGCTCAGGAATGAGGCTGGACAAGCCTTTTAAGAGAGTTAAATAACAAAGAGCCACAACGGAGGGAAAATCTGGGACAATGGCAGCACCCCCGTGGGACAGAGAGTGTGTGTGTGCTGGGCAGGGAGTGCTGTGCCCAACCCTGCCCCAAAGGAGGTTCACCCTCAGGCTCCCAAACTCCCAAATTTTGCAGGTTTACCAAAGCTGGATCCTGGATCTGTTCACTGGGCTCTTGCTGACACTCCCCAGAACACGGAAAACAATCTGGTTTTTCTGAATGGAGCAAAGCTGGCACAGGAGAGACATGAATTGATGTTGCTACAGGAGCTGAGACATGGAATGACAAAAGCTCTGGGTTGTGAATTGATGGATTGGGTTCTTTTGGCATTTTATGATGCCTTGGGACAAAGAAAATACTCAATCCATGCTGTAAGGATGTATTTCTTACACTTTATTTCTGGCCCTTGAGTATCCAGCCTGATGATCCCAGATTTTCCCAAGCCTGCAGGGAGCTGTGCCTGTTCTGGAGGAGGTACCTGGAGGCAGAGTTTGGCTCTGAGCACAATTAGGAGGCTCCACCGGCTTCTTGAGAACATTATTCCTGTTCTCAGCCCTCGGAAGAGGGATTTGATGGGCAGTGCCACTGCTCTGGGGTTTGTAACTGGCGATGGTTTCTCCAAGAGGAGGCTGCCATTTTGCTAAGAGTGAATCCAAAGGGATTTCTGGCCCAGAGAGGGAGAAAACACAGAGCAAAAAAGAAAAATACTCCTTTCTAACCACTCTGAAATGTGTGATTCTCCATGTAGATGGGAGAGCAATGGCATTTCCTGCACTGCTTTGCTCCTTTGATCACTTTATCATGTCCTTTGCATGAGGTGCCCATTGAGTTCTGGTCCTTTTAGCAAACACTGTGGTGTAAAATTGCAGGATAGTTGGAAAATCCCCAAGGATCATCCAGTCCAACCCCTGGCCCTGCACAGACACCCCAAAAATCCCACCTTGCACCTGAGAGCGTTGTCCAAACACTCCCTGAGCTCTGGCAGCCTTGGGACAGGTTTTATAATACTATTTTATAATACTATTTACTATCTAGATACTCATCTTCCAGTATCTATTACATTCTCTCTCTCAGAGACTACACTTAGTAGCTATAAAACTCAATCAGGGTACATCATCAGTGTGTGGGTGTCACCTCCTCTGTATTTTTAATATTTGCCTAATTACAATCAGGACAGCCAGAAACACTTTTTTTAGCAGTTTTCTCCCTTTCCTTGAGACGAGTTGCTTTGATGAGGAAACTCTGCTACGCTTCAAAGGGAGGTTGGGTTGCTGTAAATTGAATTCCATGGGGTGTGAGAGCTGAGGACAGGAATTTTACTCTCAAGTTAAACACCAGGGCAGTGCTGACAACTTTGCTGGAGTGTGTTGGTTCACTGTGATATTTCCAAGAAAAAACAATTAATTCCCGGCTATTTTGAAAATATAAATTTCCAGTGTTGGGTTTTGTGGGTCGTGTCCCCCCCAACTGTGGTGTTGGGAGGGTGGTGGAGATTTGGGTGAGGGATCTCTGCTGTCCCTGGTTTGGTGGATTTATTCCTGTACTCACCAGTCAAATCTGGTTGCAAACAAATTAATATTTTTGTTTTAAATAAAGCCTTTCTTCATTAAATGGCCTTATTTTAAAATTTACCGTTGAAGTTTGCCTGAGTTGTTTAAATCTCTAAAGAAACAACTTTTTTTGCTTGAAGAATAAGACAGTTACAAACAGCTTTTCTTTCCAGCATGTCACAACTTAGTTTTCAGTGCAATTAAAACAGTCTCTTGCAAGGCACTAATTTAAACCCTGACCTAGGGCTGAGATGAAACAATCCTGTCGCAGCTCTGTCCCCGTGTTGGCACATTTGATGTATTGCTGATCCAATTAAGTTTTCACACAATGCCTGTATTGTTACTGCGGGACATCTTTGTTTATTAACCTTTCTTAGCTGAGAAATTCCTTCCATAAGATTGGACATATGTTTATCTCACACGAGAGAGGAGATAAAGTGTCAGGAGGAGGTGAAGGAGCTGCTGTTCTGTGAGGGAAGGTGACCACAGTTCCACCAGGGCTCAGGTTTGGGGGGGTTCAGCAGTTTGTAGGTGGCAGCTGCTGGTACCAAATTAGATATTCTACATGGTAATAGAAATATCCTTTATCCTCCCATTAAAGCTTTCCACATTAGGCTGGTTACTACCTTGAATCAGCCCAGTTTTTGTGGAAATTTTGCTCTCTGTGCTGTCACTGTTGTCACTTCAGCCCAGTCTGGTTTCTATTAGACTTGATATTAGGACAAGGTTTTTCACTGTAAGAGTGATCCGGATATGGAATGGGTTGCCCACAGAGGTGGTTGAGTCGCCAACCCTGGAGGTGTTTAAGGGGAAGCTGAACGAGGTGTTGAGAGATATAATCTAGATGTAGATGCTGGGTTAGTTGGGCCATAGGTTGGACTAGATGATCTTTGAGGTCCTTTCCAGCCTTATCTATACTGAGAATACTGTGAATATTACTACTGTGGAGTAATGGAATCCCAGACTGGTTTGGGTGGGAAGGGACCTTAAAGAATCAGCTTATTCCACCAGAAGCAATGTCCTGGCTCTGGAAGTGTCCAAGGCCAAAACACTGAGTTGGATTTGCTGGATTTGCTTTGTGTCATTCCTGAGGGGAATGTGTGTTTAATAACTGCTCTGCCTCTCCCTGGAGCCTGTGCCAGACCCTGTGGGTGCACAAACCCCTGGAATTGCACATCATCTGTGGCTCCATGGAGGAGCAAAATGCCCAAGGCTGTACCTTTCCCAGCCCCACTGCGGAGGAAGTTTCCCCATGGCATAAGAGCAGCTGCTCCACACCAACCTTTGCTGTAGCACCAGCACTTGGAGCATTTGCAGCATCATGTCTGTGTGTTCTTCGAGCACCCAGCCCCACAATTCTAATGCTCCCTGTAATTGCAGCATCAAATCCTCTGATTTTTATTTCCTGCCGCTATTTGCCCCATGCAAACTGTGGCACAGTTGTTATTTCATGTATTGCTGATCCAATTAAGTTTTCACTCGATGGCTGTATTGCTACTGCAGGACTGCTCTGTTTATTAACCTTCCTTAGCTGAGAGAAATCCCTTGCATAACCCTCACCTCAGGTAAACCTGTGGTAAAATATTAGTGCAGCAAACCTTCCTCCTCTGGTGCCACAGAAACAGCAACAAGAGGGGCCTGGAGGTGACTGTTTATTGGGATTACTGTGCACCATGTCAGGTCTCTGTAACAAATCCAAAGCAAATGCTCAGCTCCATCCCTAATCAGTGGCCACACTTCAGCCAGCAGGATTTATTCCTGTGGTTAAATCCAGCCTTTGTTGGACCAGGGCCTGCACAAACATCGACAGTCAGAGCGAAAGTTGTCCGTGCAGTTTTCTTTCCATAACTTTAAGCAAACCCCAGAGTTATTTCCTCCCGGTTTTGTTTTGTACTCAAAGTTTTCTGGCCTTTTTTTCTTCGTTCTGCTGGAGCAATTCACAAGAACCCAGAGTCTGTGCAGCTGATTTCCCTGCTTAGACATTTCCCACCCTGCCACAGCTCCTGGAGGAATTCTTTATTTAAGTAGTGGCAAAGTGTGGAGAGGGGGTGAAGGATCTTGGACTTCCCAGGTGCCCCCTCTGACAAAGAACAAAGCAGCTGCTTTAGGTTTTACTCTGGTGTTTGCTCTGCTCCTGTAGAGTCCACAGCACCCTTTGAGATGCTGCTGAAAGATGAAAAATGTTGGAAAGGACCAGAAAAAAAAAAAGGTGGGCTCTCAAACCCAACACACAGTTCTGTTACATCACTGAAAGAGGATTTTCTCTCCTCTGGTTATCCCTTAAAATACAGATTATTCATTCAAACATACTGGCTACCTTGTTGATCACTTTGGGAAGGTGGATAAGAGGGAAAATGCTCCAAACACCTTGGGCATCCTTGGGTACTGAACACCCTGAAGAGCAGACATGCAGCAGCATCCCATGTCCCTCCCTTTGGCTCCTCTGTGCCATCCCAGCCCCAAGCCCTGGGCAGAAACTTGGGCACCAGCTGGGGCACAGTGAACCCCCCAAAGGCCTGGAGGGGCTTTGTGCCTCTTAAGGACCTACAGTTCTCCCAGAATTGCCCTATTTCTTTTTTTTCAATGCCTTAGATATTTTTAGATCTTGAGAGACAAATATAGTTAATGCATTCAGCACTGACGTCAAAGCCAGAGCCAGTGGGTAGCTGGAATAGCTAAAACATTTTATTTAATCATCATGGTAAGCAATTTTTTCCCCCTTCTTTTCTATTTTTTTGGTTAGAGAAAGAGGATCTAGAAAGGCAGTTCAAGCTGGGCCAGACTGTGAGTAGAGGGGAAGGTTTGTTTTGGTCTCCAAGACGAACCTCGTTCTCTACTTTGTTGCTCCTCAGGCAAGAATTTCTGGTGGAAAAACGAGATTGAGAGGCTCTGCTGTGAATCTGGCATCAGCAAAAGGTTGCTCTGGATGAGTGGTTAGTTGTGTTTGTCCCTTTTTGTGCCTGGTCCATGGAGGATGTGAATTACAGAGCAGTTACAGAGCTCCTGTGATCTGCTCTCTGCTTCAGACCCAGGCGTGGTGGGCACTGGAATTTCAGTCATTTATTCCTGTCCAATCAGCCCTGGATTATGGATTGTGGATTAAACCATCATCTCTGTGGAGAGCTGCTGTGGGAATTAATCCAAGGTCTAACTGTACAAAACTCCAACCTCCACAAGCACCAAAATATTTTTAGCATTATTATCATTATTATTATTATTACTCCTCTTACAGATGTTCTGGCTGATGCAACATTCTTGATTAACAAGGTATAATAAATAGATAAATAATAACAACAATAAAGATCTCTAAGCATACAACTCAAATGAGAGTATAAGCACATATCCTTAATGCTGGGAAATTTCATGTACATCTCTTTTTAATAAGTTTCCCCCTATTAAACTCTTTCTTGGAAGGGTGTGTTTGTAAGAACAACATGTTTAATTTGACTCTTGCGTGGGCTGGGTGGGAGCAGCAGCAACCTGTGCTTTGGCACTTGGCACCTCTGTTGCTTTGGGTGAGTGTTTTCTCTTTTCCAACCCATCCACTGAGCAAAGGGGAACAGGAGCCGGCCCTCAGGGGTGGTTGGAGGATTGAGCAGCAGTGATGGAAAGGTGTGTTGTGTTCAGGGAGAAATCCCAAACTGCATCCCAGTAGCTCTCAACAGTAAGCTGAAGTTTATGAGGATCTCAGCACTGAGTTAAAAACTTGAGGACAATGCAGGAGGGATGTTCCTACAGGTGCTGTTTCATTGTTTCCCCTTAAAGCAGCCTGGGGACTTGCTAAAGCTCTGGCAGTGAGCTGGAAAGTTCTTGGGAACTGTGTAATCCCATGAAATAACTTTACAGAGCATTGAGCATCCATGGAGCTCCCAGCACCTCTCAGCATCGAGGCAGAGGGTGAGGAAATCTCTCTGGTGGCTCAAGGTGTTAGTTTGGGCTTGGGGTTAGTCTGGGCTTGGCTTGTCCTTGTGCACCCCTCTGCCCCAGGTTGTGACCCAGCTCACCTTCTGTGCCAGAGAAGCTCTTCTGGGGCACCTCCAGAACAAATGTGAAGCTGAGGAGCATCTCCATCCTCTCCTGGGAGCTGGGTCTGGTTTCCCTGCTCCCTTGTTTCCTGCTGCAGGGCAAAGCTGGGACTTGCTGCACACAGACAGTGCCAGAGTGGAGCCCATGAGGTGCTTTTATTCTTTGAGAATGTTGTCCAAAAGTGGCTCCAGGGCCCCTCACAAGCCGGTTGTGCCTGTGCCTGAGACTGCTTTGCCTTCTGTGAGCCATCCAAGCTGTCCCCTCCCCTCACTCTGCCAGCAGCTCCCAGCATTCCAGCTCTTCCTCCAGCCTCATTCTCCAGGTAACAATGTTCTTTCCCTGCAACACTCAAACATTTCTCTAAACAGACAGATCTCTTTGTGCTTTTATGTGATTTTATATCTTTTTTGTCTTCACAAATGAACATTGCTGCAATCCCCAATAGAGGAGATCTTGGCCGCGACTTACAGGAATTCAAGCTTTGGGGTGTGATTGGGGTTTGTTGATCCAGAAATGAGGCAGTCTTGTGATTTATGTCAGCTCAAGACTCGATTTAGGCCCTGACCAGCCACAGAGCAGTGACTTTCTCCCTTGAACTGATCCTGTGCAGGGTTCTGCTGGAATTCCTCTTTTCCCTTTGCCTCAGGAGCACACCAGCTAGGTGATCTCAGCAGACACTTGCCAAATATTTTAATTTTGCCCTACTCAAGCTGTTGCAAAGCTCAGCACATTCCACATGAAGTGAAGGGCAGCACCAACTTTCTTGAGGTCATCTTAAATCTCAGACAGTTGAGGGAGGATTTCGTGGTGTTGCGTTTTTGTTTGGGATCTTAACAAGGAGAATTTATAGAGATGCAAAGTCGCTTTGGGGTTGGGATGCCTGGAGGTGCCACTGTGGTACAAAAGCAACAATTTGCCTGCTTTTAAACAAGGAATTGGGCTTTTTCTTAGTGTTTCAGCAATTTGTGGGGCTGCCTGGGCACGGCAGATGAGCGAGGCTGGTGCTGTTAAGTCAGACCTACGCAGCAAAGCTTCAGCAAAGTGCTCTGCATGGTAATGAAGTCAGTGCCATGAAGTCAATCCTTCCAGTTCCTCTGCAGACACCCCCTGCCATGGTATTTATAACCTACCTGCTGGTGGGTGGTGTGATTCTCTCTTGTATTCCTTTTTTTTTTTTTAATTTTTTTTTTTTTTTAAATTTTCATTCATGAAGGATGAGGCTGCGCCGCCCACTCGGGAGCGGGGCTGTATCCTGTGCTCCTGCAGCAAGTTCCTCACAGGATTCACCACTCTCTGCAGGGAGCTGGGGAGGGTCTCAGCCTGGGATGGACAAAATCCTGCTGATCCACATCACCTCGTGGGACTGGGGTCCTCACAGAGGGTGCAGAACTGCTTTGGGTTTGTCAGATGGACCTGACTGTGTCTCCTCTGCTTGGCACTGTCTCCTGTCTCTGTCTGAAGTTCTCTTCCTCCTCTGGTTCTCAAATCAGTCTGGCCTGGGCAGACTGAGGTTGTTTTATGACTGAGATTAGTTGGTTAGAGCTTGGTTCTAATAATGCCAAAGGTTCTACCCCATTATGGGCTGTTTGCCTGATTTGGACTCGATGATCCTAATCCTTCCAACTCAGAATATTGTCATTTCATGCCCCAACTTGATTGTCCAAGGGCATTTCCCCTTCTTTCCCTTCTGAAAACCAGGGCTGCTTTCCCAACTCTCCAATTTTACACCCAGAATTCCTTCTTGCTTGTTTTTTTTAACATCCCTCCACCCCTTCAGCAGCTTCCTCGGCATCTCCAGCACCCACCCCTGCTCACCATGTTCATCACCCCCTTCTCCCTGACAGCTCCTCTCCTGTTCCTGATGAACCCTGGTGCCTTCCTTGGTGCCTCAGGCCTACGCCACCTTCTTGCTTGTTTTTCCATGGGGAAAAAAAACCCCACTAAATTTCCCTTTGCTGAAGAAAAACTCTGTAGGCCTCAACTGCTGCTAAAGGAAGTGTGGTATTGATGGCATTGCTCAGAGTGTCTCGTTTGTAGCAGCACTTGTAGGATCAGCTTTAGTCCCCTGCTAAACCCGACCTCCAGCCTGAGCAAACCTCCCCTGCTCCTGGTTTGCCCATCCAACACCCAGACAACGACAGCACAGAGTGTTGTTCCTTCCCATTCCTCAGGAAATCACCCAACACTCATCAGGCTTTATTTTTCCTCTTTCCTGCCACTCCAGAACACAAAAATAACCACAAGGAGACATTTCCCAGCCCAGCAATGGGCCAGACCATGAGCCCCATGTATGAAATCTCCGGGAAGTTCTTTTGCCCAAGATGCAGAAGTGACTCTGCAGTTGTAAAGAGCCCAACGAGGTTTTGCCACCACCAAGGTTAAACAATTTCTTCTCCTTTCCTCCTCTCTAAAGTAAATGGCTGATTAATTCACTCAATTCACTTCCCTTTGCTGAACCAAAACTCTGTAGGCCCCAACTGCTCACAAGCCCTTCACCACCTCCCCAAACCACCCAGGGGAAGGGAGCTGGAATTGTCTGGAACTGTGTGCCTGGAAAATCATGGACCAGCCTCCCCCACGGGGGATGCAGAACTTTCTCAGCTCAAGGTGCCAGACTTGGAGCACGGGGCTGGTGCCCGTGAGCCTCCCTGCCAGCAGAGACCTCAGAGGACCCCATCCTGCTCGTGCCTGGCTTCCACCCAGCCTCCTCCTGGCTCTGAGGCACATGGACACCTGCCCACCGGGCCCTGGATCCATCCCACTGGCTCCACACCCGTCAGATGGTGGTTGTGGTCCCTGCTGGGCTGGGCTGGACTGGGACCAGCAGCTCGTGGGCTGTGGGAGCCCCTGGGCTGTGGGGACATGGTGGACGTGCTGCCCGTGGAGCTGCACAGCACGGAGGCATCCACGTGGTATTTTTGGCCTCGCCCTTCCTTAGGGATCGGGAATGTCAATAGCACAAAACTCACTTAAATGCCAAATGTGAGATCCTGGGAGGACAGAGTGGTTTTTGTTGCCTTTTTACAGAGCTGCTGAGCTCACTAGGGACCTCCAAGTGCAATTTGGAGAAAAAGATGATTTTTGGTGTAACAATATGACCCCTGGCTTTGAGGGAGTAGATGCACGCACCCATAAGCCCTTTAAAAAAGCAAATTCAAGGATCAACCTCTTTACTTTTACTTGTGTAACTGCACACGGGATTTCCCCCCCGCCCCACCTCCTGAAATCTGATAATAGAAGACATTTCGAAGAAATTAAGTCGATTTAAAGAGTGAGCTGGGGAGAGAGCACTTCCTCCAGCTCCCAATCCATCTCCTTCCCTGCCAGGGCAGAGCTGAGTGGAAGTTTTAGTGAGATGAAGTGAGAACAAAGCTGGTGTCCTGCTCTGGGGGGAGCTTTAGGGCTGCTCTCTATGTCACGGGGCAGATGGTCCCGGGTTTTGAGCACTGCCCTGCCCTGTGCTGTGGGATGGGGGTTGCTCAGACCTTCTCCCAAGTCTGAGCTATCCTGTTTCTGGGGACCCTCCGTGGTCCTGCTTCATTTCAGGAGGAACATTTGTGTGGATGAATTCCTTTGCAAACAACCTCGGAGCACAAGGAATAAGAAAGGGATGGAGGTAGAGCTGCAGATGGAAGGGTGAAGGGAAACTGTGACTGAGCAACTACAAAGCCAAGATTTGGTTTGGGGGAAAAGGTTTTTAGTTTTTGCCTATTGCTGTGACTTAAAAAGTAATTCTCTGTAGTTTTGGCTGGCCAGATGCTGTAACTCCATCTGCTCACAAGGGGAACGTGGGGATGTTAAAATAAGTCTGTTGCTACTCCTTTCCCCTTCTCCAGAGCTCATGAGGGAAACTCATCACTACAGGTCACTCCTGCTGAAGGAATAAGTGGTTTTGTGTGTCCAGAGAAGATGGGCAGGAGCAGGAGAGGCCCTGAGAAAGCAGAGCCCTGAGCTGGCACCATGGACAGCGAAATGCTGCTGCTGAGCGGTGCTTGGAGCTTTGAATTCTTTTGGATAGTGGCCCCAAATCTCTTCAGTGTGGTCATTGATGCTCTCACTGCTGCAGCATTTGCAGCTTTTCGGACCACGGAGGCTTAAACTTTGTGTTGTTTTCTGTTGTTTCGTCTGGACCATTCACTAAAGGGTTGGATCTGTGGGTCCCTTCCAACTCAGAATATTCTGTGACTTGTGTGGCTGCCCATGAGTTGTTCAGTTTTTACTTCTTAAATAAATGTCTCCTCTCAGTGCTCTTTGCTGCACAGCAGAGTTTCAAACCCGAGCTTTACTGCCTCAAAACATACAAGGAAAAAAACCTGATTGCAACTCCTGAAACTCTCTCTGGCTTCCTCAGCCTCGTGAGTGAGGCTGTGAGCACATGGCAGTGTCAGAGGGGTCACAGCACAGACCCCAGCTCAGAATTTCCCTTCCAGTTTGATGTTGCAAATGTAAGCTGTGAATTCGTGCCTGGAAGTGGCAGGCTGCCCTCCTGTCTCGATGCCATTCCGATCTGGGATTGCAAACCCCACGCCAGAAAAACATGATTGGGAGAGAGACAATAAACAGAGCAGCCACCATCGCTGCCACATCACGCATTCTGGCCTTACAAGAGAAATTTTTCCATTTCCTTCTCTAATTTCTAGTAATTGAGCTCAATGAGCCTGGAGCTTGGAGCTGATTTCTCCATCCAGTTTTCTTTACATCTATTTCAGATTTCTGGCCCCACTCCAGCTGCTTGCTTGATGGTGCATTTTATTTCAGCTTCTTAATTTGCTGTTAGAGTTGTCAACACCACGGGGCCCCCTTGCTGCTCGGCTTTGCTTAAGTAGAGTGGATATATTTCTTCTAGTTCTGAGCTTGGTTAACCACTTGGTTGCTGCTGAGACACTAAAACTCACAGGAGTTTTTAGGAGACCCCTCTGGGGCTGGTGGCAGGTGGGTTTGAACAGGCAAAGTGGGTTTAAACAGCCAAGGTGGGTTTAAGCAGGTAAAGTGGGTTTAAACAGGTATGGTGGGTTTAAGCAGGCAAGAAGGGTTTAAAGAGGCAAGGAGGGTTTAAAAAGGCAAAGTGGTTTTCAACAGGCAAAGTGTGTTTAAATAGGCAAGATGGGTTTGAACAGACAGGGTGAATTTGAACAGGCAAGGTGGATTTAAACAGGCCAGGGGGATTTAAACAGCCAAGGTGGATTTAAACAGCCAAGGTGGATTTAAGCAGGTAAGGTGGGTTGAAGGAGGCAGGGTAAGTTTAAAGAGCAAGGTGGATTTAAACAGTCAAGGCAAGTTTGAGAGGCTGTGCTGCTGAACGAGCCAGGTAAGGACCAAGCCCCAGAGGTGGAGATGACTTTCCCAGATTCAACCTCATGTGCCTGGGACTCCAGAGATATCCTGGGACTGCTGAGATATCCTGGGACTTCAGAGATAACCAGGGACTCCAGAGATCTCCTGGGACTGCTGAGATAGGTTGGACTAGATGATCTTCGAGGTGTTTTCCAACCTTATCAACCTTATCAATACTGTGATACTGTGACTCCAGAAATATCCTGGGACTCCAGTGATCTCCTGGGACTGCTGAGATAGGTTGGACTAGATGATCTTCAAGGTGTTTTCCAACCTTATCAATTCTGTCATACTGTGACTCCAGAGATACCCTGGGACTGCAGTGATCTCCTGGGACTCCAGAGATATCCTGGGACAACCCCCAGTCCCAATCCCCGAGGGCCACAGGCAGATTTGCCGGTGCCTCTTTCCCTGTGTCCGTCCAGGTGGTTTCCAAGGAATATTCTGGGCTTGCAACTGCTTCAAACCCAGCTCCCCCCAGCCGTGGATCCGAGGAGGTGACAATCTGTGTCTTTGCAGGTCCTGCAGTTTTGGTGAGAGCTGCAGGACACAGTGACCCAGAGCTACCCCAGGCCTGGCTCCCTGCCTTGGCATTTCTCTTTCACGCTGCTTTTTGTTGATGCAACAGAAAGCATTTCCATCTTCTCTCTCCAAGTAACAGACATGATCCAATCAAGGCTGTGATGAGGCAAATCAAAACCAAAAAAATGAGGCATAAAGCAGAAGCACAAATGCTTTCCTTCCTCATTTCCTCCTTTATAGGAGAGCTTTCCCCAGCACGTTTTTCTTGCATTTACATTTTTCAGAGCTCAGTTTATTCAGGGAAAAAAAAAAAAAAGCAGCTGTTTTGCAGGTGTCCTGATGCATTTTCACTTTTCCAGAAGATCTTTTTTGACACAGCACATTCTCCTAGGCCATGTTAGTTGAAATGTCCCAGCTGCTCTGCGTTCACTGGAAAAAATTTGGCCTGGAATGTGTGATCCCCTCTGGGGCTGATTTTTTTTAAAAAAATATTATTTTTATTTTTCAAGCTTTCACATCAGTCCTTGGGGTTGATGGGGTGGCGAGCTCTTGACACTGGGAGCATGCTGGTGGCTGGATAAGCCACCCAGTTCCATTGCTCACTGGAAAATCATCCCTGGGAAAATAAAACCCATGTTTGTAGCCTGTTACTCAAACACTGCTCTGCTGCTTTGGCTGAATCATCACCCCTATGCAAAAAATCACTGTTTATTGTTTACTTTGCTCCTGAGTTAATCAGCTACTTGCTTTAGAGAGGAGGAAAGGAGAAGGAATTGTTTAACCTTCTTGGTGGCAAAACCTCGTTGGGCTCTTTACAACTGCAGAGGCACTTCTGCATCTTGGGCAAAAGAACTTCCCGGAGATTTCATACCTGGGGCTCATGGTCTGGGCTGGAAAACGTCTCCTTGTGGTTATTTTTGTGTTCTGGAGTGGCAGGAAAGAGGAAAAATAAAGCCTGATGAGTGTTGGGTGATTTCCTGAGGAATGGGAAGGAACAACACTCTGTGCTGTCGTTGTCTGGGTGTTGGATGGGCAAACCAGGAGCAGGGGAGGTTTGCTCAGGCTGGAGGTCGGGTTTAGCAGGGGACTAAAGCTGATCCTACAAGTGTTGCTAACAAATAGACACTCTGAGCAATGCCATCAATTCCTTCGGCAGCAGAGAAACAAACTGCAATTACTTTTTGTTTATCAGCCAAAAGAGGATTTTGCTGCTGCTGGTTTGTTGGGTGGTTTTTTTCCCCCCTTGAACACAGACATCTGCAGGAGATGTACATCAACCCACTTGTAGCTTGAATAGAGGAGGATTTTGAGCTTGATGGTGATGGAAAAAACCCAATGCTGGTTAATACTTTGTAGCTTCAATTCTCTGCTGGATACTTGTATTGGCAAAGGCTGTCCACCCTTGGAGGCAAGTGGGTGGTGATTTGCATGGAAAGAAAGAAAAGAGATGAAGTTGGGCTGCAAAGGAGAAAAAGAAATTGCCATTAATTGGAGAAAAGCCTGGATTCATCCCAGGAAACTTGAAGTGCTTGAATGATTTACCTGCATTGGAAGATTAGGGATCACAGAGAAGTCTCCACAGTGGTGGTGTTGCATCAAGGGGCACCTCTGTGCATTGGGGAGAGAAACATGAGAGTGTGTGTGTGGGTTTTGGGTTTCTGTGCCTTGATGTGTCTCTGTGCAAACCCTCCATGGCTCTTCATGCTTCACTTTCCCCCAGTCCTTCCAGTGAGGGATAATAAAACTGGATGTGGCAGCAGAGGGAGAGACCTGGGTGAGGTGGAGATCACAAAGCTGAATCAATTAATTATTTCAAGGGGGTTTTGCAGTTTTGCAGTGCAGCCATAAGCAGGGAGCAGATCTGTGGGGTTGGGGCTTTGTTCCCATCCCTCCACTTCCCTCAGCTTGGCTTCCAAAATCCAAGGAGGCAGCAGAGTGAAGCTCCATGGCACAGTGCCACGGAGCACGTGAGACCAAGGCGTATTTACATGTCTCATGCACAGCACATCAACCAGTTTTTACAGCCTGAGGTAAAACTTTAATAGTTGTTTGATGGGAAATTTCCATGTCAGCTGCTCTGGAATTTGGTTGCAGGGCCGAGCCAGAAGCAGCATATTGTAGCGGGGGGATTCCTGGTTATGTGAGAGCCACAAATGTGACCCGGCAAGGCAGAGATCCAAGAGGAGAATGTGAAGTTTGAATGAGAACAGTTGCCTCCTTCCAAGATGCAAATGAAACACCAAATGTTCAAGTTCAAGCTGGGGTGGCAGCTTTTTTTTTTTTTTCCCTCTCCCCTTCTGAAAGATCTGGCCACCCCCAGACTGGGTCTGATGCAGTTTCGTTCTTGAACATATTGAAGGCAGAATTCATCATCTTGGTAACTTTTTCCATATGGCTGTTATTCCTCCTGGAAATAGTTCTGTGTTTGGCTTCCTGTTCCCTGGTCTTCCCTTCCCATGTCTGATTTCTCTTTTTTTTTTCCTTTTTTTTTGTTTTTTCCCTGTTTCAATTTGAGTGTGGGTCCTTTGCAACCCATAACTGGAAAAGGAGCCTGTGTTTGGTTTGGGATGAGGGCTGAGCAGGGAGCTGGTGGGAATGTCAGCTCTGCTGTCGTAGCACCAACGTCTCCAGCCCACTTGTTCTCTACGACGTACTCGCTCATCCACATGGTTACAGGCTCTGGGCTCAGGCAGCCCAGCTTGCATGAGCACACACTCATCCCCAGCCTTTTGCCAAGTCCTCAGCTCCCCTTGGAGTCCAAAAGCAGGAGAATTAAATCCCCTTCACTCCTGTGCCTCTGTATCAGCTCACCTTGGTGGGGATGTTATCACATCCAGCTCAAAGGGGTTGAGGTCAGTGGGACTGTGCTCCCCAAAATCAAACCAGCAACATGTTTTGTGCTCCTTTATTAGAGCAGAACGGCTGTGTCTGGGGGCTGGGCCTGGACAGGCAGTTTGGATGTAGAATCCTGATTTTGACAGTGAATTTTGAGCGCAATGTTGAGCACAGGTGAAGAGGGGAGGGTGTGTTGACAGTGGTACCTTCAGAACCATCTCTTCTCCTCGGTCTCCTCACCTGATGCTGGAGCAGACTTTGCTGGAACAACCTTTCTGAGCACCCCGTGTGAGTGCCAAGGACAGAGAACAACTCAGGCCTGAAAACTTTGGGCTCTGCTCAGGCTGCAGGATTGCAAAATGCCATTTAGCAGCACAAACTGCCTGCCCATGAACGTCAGGAGCTGGTTCTAACTCCGTAAGGAAAGGAACTGAATTTAGGCTGCTCTCCCACGCCCTGCCCGACACCTGGATCACACACCACGTTCAGGGAAGAGGAGGAGCAGACTGGGAATATCCACCTGAAGGCTCTGATGCTTGTTTGCTTTGAGTTGTCGTGCCCAGTTCACTTCTCCAGCAGTGCCAGGTAGTGGCAGCGCCCTGTTGGTGCCAAGCACTGACTTCATGGGGATGTCTGGCATTGTGCAGGTCAAGCTCTGAGTGTCCAGATGGCAGCAAATTGCTCATTAGGTGAACAATTGAGTTTGCTGGAAGGGAACAGGACCCATGTGTGACCTGTGATCCCAAGGGACACTGCTCAGTGACCTCAGAGGTTGGTTCTGGAGCCAGGAATCCTCCTGGCTGCTGGATGACCACGGTACCCTCTGTGCATTGGCAGTCACAGAAGAGGCACTGGAGAATGTTTCTGTCTCCACTGGGTGACATCAGATGGGACATGGAGGCCAAGGAAAGCTTTGCTTTTGGAGCTGCCCTTTCCTGAGCTCCTGGCTGGTGGATCCCTGAGGTTCACAGGGAGGATGTTTAGGATGCTGAGCTCATGTCTCACTCAGCAAATGATGGTGAATAAACCTCCTGAGAGCAGGCAGGGAGTGATCTAAGGGAGTTCAAAGCCCCTGAAATGAGGAGGGAAGCGTCACAAACTGAGCTGTCTTGGCCAGAAGCCGCTTCATGCAGTAGATCCCACACAGGGGACCCTGAGAAACAACCTAATTATTGGCCCAGGAATATTCCTGGCTCACCTCCAAAGCGCCCAGGGTAGGCCAGGACAGGCAAAGGGTTCATGGGCTGATGGTGGTTTTGGCCCTGGTGTTCTGATGGATTTCATGCCATGGGAAGCATTGATCCATCCTAACAAGCAGAGCGGCCCTCTTGGCACCATCCCACCACAGGATGGACTGGGCTGATGTTGGAAAACTTTAGCCAGGGTCTTGCCTGGGAGATAAATTTCCAGGTGTTCTGCAGATGTTACCAGCTGTACTGGAAAAGACTGAATCCTCCCAGATCCACCAGTAGCTACTTGTTGAAATCACAAACCTTGCTCCATTTGTGCTGGAGCTCAAGGTTAACAACCCCCTGAGTGATGAGCCTTGATTGTCTGCTCTGGCTCCAAGGTTGTGACTGTGGCAGGATGAACTCTCATGGCATCTGGATTTGGAGCATTAACTGGTTTGTCCAAGACTAATATTGAGTGAGGATGATAAATTAGTAACAGGGCACTCTGGCAGAGTGGTGGGAGATGCCCAGAAAAACCCCAGGTCTCGGTGAATTACTTGTAGAAAGCATCAGGCCTGTTGGTTTCAGCAAGACCTGCTCTAAGCACAGCTCAGTGCCCCTGTCTCAGGAGTTTGGTCTGGCTGATAATTCATCCTGCTGAGATGTAAATATATTTTCTTTGGTGACTTTATTGGAATCCCTTGTGCTGGACAAGGTGGCAGATGCTGTGGAAAGGAGAGACCATTCCCATTTTGCTGCTCACCCTCACGTCCCTTCAGTTTGATCCCATCCCTTTCCAACAGGAAGCTCCTGGACTGAGGGATTTGAGGAAGGGCTTGATGTTCACGTGTATATTCCAAAACCTGAAGTTTGGTTATAAAAACACGGATTTTCAGTCTTAAGGTCTTCCTCTAGTGGGACATTTATAAGACGTTGTTGTTAAACTGTAAAAGGAGGATTAAATTCCCGTTGGTGTCTCCCTTTGTTATTGCTAATAGCTGAGATAGGAGACAGGCAAAGAATTCTTTAGGAAGCTAAATTAGCTTGGGAAAGATAAGGAGAAGAAAGAGGAGCATTAGTTCAGTTGGCTGTGCCATGGGGACTGTTTGACATCTCCCTCCTGGGAACTTTGTGTCTGTGGCCAAAGTGGTTGGTTTGGTCCTAAATACAGAGATAACACTTGAAGGCCAAAGTCCTGCTGGCTGGAGTCAGCTGGTCATGGATGAGGGGACAACCCCATCCTGTCCCCAGCAGCTCTGGAGGGAATGTCCAGGCAGAGGCCTTTAGGCCACAGAGCAGAATTTGTTGCCATTCCCTTCAATACTGTTCAAATAATCCCATTTAGAAAAATGGGATTTTTTCCCTTGCAGTTCCACACAATCCCCAGCTGAGGGGAAAGCTGGAGCTCCCACTTTTCTGCACTGTGTTACTTTTCCAAGGCCAGTTTGTGCCAGTGGAGAAGGAGACGTCTCGTGTTTGATTCTTCCCAAGTGTTTTTCCCCTCATCACAGTGTGGTGGCTGCTCTGGGGAGGTTGGATCTGGGGATTCCAGCCCTTCCTGGGACATCTCCTGGTCCTTGGAGCCATCCCATTCCCCTGGAGCTGGGCCAGGGGAGCTGCCTGGCTCTGGAGCACTTGCATAACATGCAGAACGTCTCAGCAGGGCTAAAATGCTGCCTCTCCTCTATAAATAGAGTGAGTGGGCCAGTTTGCCTTGAGACAAGAATCTTCCCTCCCCCGAGAGCATCCCAAACTTCCCTGCCTGATGGAGCTGGATCTGCTCAAGAAATTCCTCTCTATTAATTGCCCCCTGGTCTTTCTTCTCCCTTTGTTTGGGCTTTTAACCTCAACCGGATTTTGAGTGCTGCTGTTCCAGGAACAGGAGGACGAGGATGCTTTGGGGAGGGATGTTGGAGGACTCTTCCACAGGTTGTTTCTTAGGGGAGAGGAAAATCACAGGACTCACTTAAAGAGCACTTCTGCAGAGGTAGCTGTGGGCAATTTCCATCTGCTAAAGGCAGATCCTGACTGGTTTGGGGAACTGCTGGGAGTGTTTCCACAACGAATTTGAGCTTTGCTCGCCAGCTGCGAGTCCCATGGGACCAGCAGGATGCTGAGGGATAAACCTTCACCACCCTGATGTGTGGGAGGTTTGGAGTTCCTGATGCTCTGAGAAGGGTGGGGGAGTCCTGCACAGCCTCTGCCACAGTCCTCCCTCCTCCTCTCCAGCCCTGCTGGGACCTCTTGGGATATTTTTCATCTGAAGGTCAAGCCAGGAGCAATAACCTCCTTGCACTTGCCATTGCTGGAACTAAAACCTTAAATAATAAGTCCCCATAAATTCTCTTGATTTGGTGTTCCAAGTTCAACCCTTTTTTAGAGTTTATTTTATTTTTACTGCTCTGTTAATCCAGCCCTGAGAGAACTTGGCAGAAATGTGGAGCTACACCCCCCTTCTCTCTTCCCAGCTCAAAAATATTTCTGTATTAAAGCCTCCAAGCTGCTGCTTAAATACCAATTCCTTTTCCTTTCATTCCTGCTGAAAGGGAGAAGCAAAGTCTGCTGAGGAGCTCATTATTTTGGGATAGTCCAGACTCTTCCTGCAGCCAGGTGTTCTGGTTCTTATTTCTCATTTCTCACTTGGCCCCAGCTCTGCCATCACTGCTCCGTTCTCATGGATTAGGGAAAATGGGCTGGATTATCAAGGCCAGGCTGTTGTGGTTCCCTTGATAACGTGGGCTCAGCTCAGGTCAGTTTTGCTCAGTCCTTGTATTTATCCCTCATCTGCCCAGGCCCTTCACTGCCATAATCAGGATTTTCTTGCTGTGACCTCAAATTTTTTTTTCCTTTAGCAAATAATTCTATTTTTTTTTGAATTTCTGAATGGGTTTTAGGGAGGAAGAGGCCCTTGCAGACCAAGCGCTGCCTGTGTGAAGCTCAGCAATAGCCAGCAGGGCTCAGGTCTTGCTGAACTTCTGCTTGTGCTGAAGAGAGAAAGGGAAATAATAAACCTCCAGGAACTGGATCAAAGCAGCTGATGTGAAAAGTGGTGCATCTGTGATATATATATATAAATATGTATATTTATATATATACACACAAAAAATTGGATAAATTGGAAATATTCCTCTTGGACCTGCTGGGCAAAAGGGAGGCAGGTGTAGGCAAAGGTGGTGACAATTTCTGCCTTTCAGGAAGGTCCCTTTAGGGCCATGTCTGGACCACAAAAGCTGCTCTGCTCCATGAAACCTCACCAGGTGTGGGCACGTTGAACACTGAAATGTGGAGGGAATAAATCATTCCCAAGGATCTGGGAGAGCTTCCTTCCTCATTTGGGTCAATTTTAAATAAAGCTCCAGTCAGGCAAAATTATTCTCATTTTTTTCTCCTTATAAATTCTGTGACACATGTTTTTGTGTTTGTCTAACTTGTCATGCTGCTTCCTTGCTTTCATCCTCATTTCTTATCTGTCTGGGAAGCAGGTCTGGATGCCCTTTAGGAGTTATTACTTGGTGTCCTCCAGACAGAGTATTTAGGGATTAGAGGGTGTAAGAATTTATTTCGTGCTGCTTTCTCTCTGCCTTAGTGACTTGAACGCCTTTCAATCCCACTGAAACATGTTTCTCATCCCAAGCTTTGGAATTGATTCTGCTTCCTCCTTTTTTGGTGGCTTTTCCTCCCTGGCTCATAAATTCCCCCAATAAATCCATGGGTGGCAGCTTCAACGTTGGCAGCTGAAAATAGGTTTAAAAATAAAAAAAAATCAAAAAAATCTCTGCGTAAGGAGCCAGATCGTCCTTAGCTGGGATTGTGATCCCTCAGTCCTGAAATTCTGGGGAAAAAATAGAAGCCACGAGCTCGGTTTGCTGCGAGTTTTGCTCTGTCATCCCAAGGTGGATCTGCAGCAGTTCCCAGAAAAATCCTGCGGGGCTGGAGATGAATCATTCCCAGTCGAGGCGGGCGCTGGTGCAGCCGGTGCTGCCGGGGAAGCCGAGCTGTCTTTAGGCTCCTCAGTAATAGGAACCTGTGGCTTCCCTTGGTGCCACTTCCCAGACGGAGCTGCAGTCGCAGCCCCCGCAGGAGACATGAGCCAAGGGAAGATGGAATTGTCTGGGAGCTCTGTGAGCTGCGCCTTTGAGTTTCCTCTCCGAAACAGGTGGGGGTTTATGAGGCTGGTGGGTTGGGGAGGGCTGAGGGATGGTTACGGTCACTTGGGTTGAGTTTCGTGGAATTCCAGACTGGTTTGGGTTGGAAAGGACCTTAAAGATCATCCTGTTCCAGCCTCTCCCATGGGCAGGGACACCTTCCACTGACGGCCAACCTGGCCTTGGACACTTCCAGGGATGGGGGAGTCACAGCTTCTCTGGGCACCCTGTGCCAGGGCCTCCCCACCCTCACAGGGAACAATTCTTTCCCAATATCCCACCTAACCCTGGCCACTGTCAGAGGGAAGCCATATCCCTTGTCCTGTCACTCCAGTCCCTTGTCAATAGTCTCTCTCCATGTTTCTTGTAGCTCCTTCAGGTCATGGAAGGCCACAGTTTGGTCACCCTGAAGCTTCTCTTCTCCAGACTGAACAATCCCAATTCTCCCAGCCATTCCTCCTAGGAAAGGTGCTCCATCGTAGTGAAATCATAGCTTCATGATTGGAAGCACGAGGATCACCAAAAATACCCCTAAACAGTCTGGAAAACCACAAGAATTGAGGATAATCTGCTCTAACTCCTTTTCTGCTACATCTGTGCTGAAGGGGGGAACCTTGGAGGGTTGTTGCTGCTTCTGGTATGAGTTAGGCTGGGCTCTGCTGTTTTGGGCTCTGAGAGGGATTTTGCCCTATGGACAAGAGAAACCTGAGTGGGGCAGAGGCCTGGGAGCACTGAACCCCCCGAGCCCCCTGTGCTGCATGTCTCAGACAGCTCTGAGCTCAAAGACCTGTGGAAGAGGCAGAGCTGATGCCAACCCTGAGAGATGCCCTGGGCATTGCTGGAGGATTTCCTGGATGGCACCATTCCTGCTACAGTAGAGAGGCATCAGGAAGCACCTCGGGGGAAGCAGAGAGACAGAGGAACCCTGAGTGGGACATTGGCAGCTCAGACACTTATTTTATGTGACTGCTTTCCCTGTTTTTCAGCAGAACATCTCATCCCTTTGCAGCAGGGGGTTTAACTCCTCCTCCCTTTACTTCACCCCAAGAGTTTCTACTTCTTCTTCCATAATCTCAATCCCAGGAAAGCCTCCAAAGGCACTCTCTGCCTCACTCCCGGTGCAGCTGATCCTGGACCCACCGAGCTTGGGAACATTTTTGGGGGCAGTAGGACATCATTTCTGCTGTGGCCTCACTGCGGATGGAGAAGGGAGGACCAGAGGATCCAGGGAATGCAACATGCGCTCGGGAACAGCAGAGGGAGCTTGGAGATGGGTGCGGGATCCAGCCCGGGGGATTTGGGTCTTTGCCTGGGTTCAGGGCTCTGCCTGGAGCCCCTGAGCTCTCCCGTGTGCCCAGGGAGGGAAGGGACTCTGGAGCAGAGTTCAAACCCTGATTGTTCTTAGGGTGTGTGAGTCCTCCCAGACTCTCCAGTGGTTACACAAGGAATTAGGCTCCATCTCATTCTGGGAAGCTTTCTCACTTAGACTGGGTGATTCTTGTGAGTCCCTTCCAACGGAGGATATTCCATGGTTATGTGTTGGTCACAACACCCTTCAGTGCTGGAAAACATCCAGTGCAGGGTTCTCCACTCCCATCCACCTCTGGGACCTGGAGAGTAGGAGGGATGTAGTGAGAACAGCAGGATTTGGAGTAACCTGGGATAGTGGAGGGTGTCCCTGCCCGTGGCATGGGGTAGAATGAAATGGTTTTTAAGGTCCCTTCCAATAGAAACTGGTGGGAATTGGATCTGTGTCCTCTGCATTCAGCATTTGAACCTGGAGTGTGGTTATTGCAGGGGGGGATTGGAAATGCAGCTGGATCCCCCCCTCTCTGTGCAGGGGGATGGAATGAGATCAGCCTGGTGGGTTTTAAGTGCAGCTGAGGCTCATTTCACGTGCTGAAGGCACCAGAATTCCAAAGAAATGCTTTTAATGGCTGAAAAATGGAAATGAAATGAAATGAAATGAAAGCTTTCAGAGGCCCAGAGAGAACAAGGCGAAGGAGATGGTGAATGAAGTAAAACGTGTGATGACAGGAGAGAGGAGAAAAGGAAGAAAAACCAGGGAAATGAACAGACAGGAGCAGAGAAATAACATCTCCAGCCTGGATCCATGAAAGGTTTGGCTCCTGGCTTTGGAATCAGTAGAGTCAGATACACAAATACTGGTGTGACTCTGGTCCTCATGTGTTTTGTCGAATTTTCCTTGGTATTAACTGCAGGTTTTTGCTTTATTTTTCACAAAATCTGGAAAACTGAGCTCCCAGTCCTCCCATGGCGTTTTTTCCAGCCCAGAAAATTCAGGGGACATGTGGCACCCATCCTCGGGGACGTGTCACACTCTGCATCCCAGCTGGGTCTGCTGGAGATGGAGGGATTTTATTCCCCAGTCCTCTGAACCAAATCCCGCCTTGATTTAGAGCCAATATCTTAAAAAACACCCCCTCAACAAACAAAAAACCTCACCAAGCCCTCAGTCTGTTCCACAGGAATGGAGAATATTAAAGAAGAATGGAAAATATTAAAGCAAGGATTAGAAACCAGGNCCAAACAAAAAACCTCACCAAGTCCTCAGTCTGTTCCACAGGAATGAAGAATATTAAAGCAAGGATTAGAAACCAGGATCAGAGGGATGCCTGGAAGGGCCTGGGATGCTCAGGTCCACCCTGGAATGTTCAAGTCCACCCTGGTGATTTGAGGATTCAGAAAATTATAGATTTTAGTGAGTTAGGTAGAAGCTTAGAGATTCAGGGATTTTAGTGAACTCTAGAAGGATTTGTAGATTTAAAAATCTACAAATTTAAAATATTCTCCATTCCTGTGGAACAAACTGAGGAAAATCAGGTCCAGCATTTTTAGTGGACTCAGGTATTTTCTCATTATTTTCACGTCTTTGGAGACGAAAAAGAGATGTTGCTGCACTTTATTGTTTTTATAGATAAATTTTAAAGCTCGTTTCTGCTGATTTATGGAGAATCACCAAAGTTAAAAGGCCATTTTGCACCACCTAATTTAGCAAATACCAAAAGGAAATGTTTGATTACTCCTTTAGCTCTTCACTTTTTCCTGGCTGAGCCTATTTACTGTATTCAGCCCAAATTAACTGGCACTTTTGGTTTCACTCCACATGCATTTTCCTTTGATAAAGTCTTTTCCAGAAGGAGTTTGCTCAGCTTTCTGCCATTCCTGGTGTTTAGAATGAGAATGAAAAATCACATTTCTCATCCTTGGAGGGTGTTGAATGGGAATTTTGTGTTATTTAGGATGCACACCAGTGCTTTTGTAAGGGATATTCTGTGTGGGGAAGAAAAACACTGTAATACATTACAAACAGATTTTATTTTCCTCAAGTGATGGCTGTTTTCACTCAAAAGCTGGGAATTTGCACGTGGATGTGCGGGAAACATATTTTTGTGTGCCCCAAATGACATTTCATATTAAGGAGGCCTGTCTGGATATTTGTAATTGACTCCTAAATTTCTCTTGGGCAGCTGTAGGAGAGGAGTTTGTGTTGCAAATATTGAAGTTAAACCTGAGCAAGTTGGCTTGTGTGTGTTTAAATTTTTATGAGGGTAATTACTGGAGAATAATTGAAAGTCTTGCTCTGGTTTGACCTGTATCAATTAATTTGTTTTGCCCCTCAGTGGAAGAGGCTGGTGCTCTCCACCATCTGAGCTACGAGGTTTAAAAATAAATGTCCTGCTCCTTCTGATGTGCTGCTGTGGTTCAGATGGAAGGAGAGGCCCTGTCTTTTTCTGAGGCATTTAATTGAAATCCACTCAGCACAGAAATGCTGCCGATCTCCAAAGGTGCTGATTTTAAACACGTCATAGACTGGTTTGGGTTGGAAGGGACCTTGAAGCTCATCTCACTGCACGGGCAGGGACACCTTCCACTGTCCCAGGCTGCTCCAACCTGGCCTTGGACACTTCCAGGGATGGGGCAGCCACAGCTTCTCTGGGCACCCTGTGCCAGGGCCTCCCCACCCTCACAGCCAACAATTCCTTCCCAATCTCCCATCTCTCCCTGCCCTCTGGCAGTGGAAAGCCATTCCATGTGTCCTGTCCCTCCATCCCTTGTCCAAAATCTCTCTCCAGCTCTCCTGGAGCCCCTTTAGGCTCTGGAAGGGGCTCTCAGGTCTCCCTGGAGCTTCTCCTCTCCAGCTGAACACCCCCAGCTCTCCCAGCCTGGCTCCAGAGCAGAGGGGCTCCAGTGGCCTCCTCTGGACTTGCTCCAACAGATCCATGTCCTGCTGTGCTGAGAACCCCAGAGCTGGACACACACTCCTGTATTTTTTTGTTTCATGGTAGAAAATTGCGTTGAGCTGTTTCCTGTGTCTGGGTGGGCAGAGCTGGGCAGGGGTTTGCCCTGGGCAGGATTTCTCTGAGCTTCAGGCAGCCAGACCCAGCTTCTGTCCAAACATCCAGCAGAGATATTCTCCTTGTTCAGCCCCACTGAAGAATTGATTTGGGACTTCCCACATGGCTGAGGCAGGGGAAGACAATTTTGGCACCTCCTCAGGGAAACACAACCTCAGTCACTGACACCCTGACACCCTGGTGTCACCCAGACTCCACCATGGTGGCTTCTGCCAGCAGGGAGAGCAACTGGGGCGGGGGAGTGGTGATGATGTATTTTCACCCCCTCATGCTCTTCAACCCCCATGTCCCCTCCACAATCCCTGGAGTTTCTTTGCAGGACAGCCCCAAGCCCCAGATGCTGCACGTGGATCCACCTGCTCCCCAAACAGATTGACTTTTGTCGGGATAACCAATCCCAAGGGATTCCAGGGATGCTGTGCTGGCAAGCCCAGGAGCTGCAGTTCTCATTAGCCCCGTTCCAGCTGCTGTGGATTTCTGCCTTTTGTTCTCTTTTCTGCCTTTTAAAGATGAAAAAGCTCCCTGAGATCACAGCAGCTCTTTGCCAACCTGCTGTGATGGTGCTGCCTTGATGTGCAGGGTTTTGAGGGCACACCTTGAAAGCTTTTCTCCCCCTCATGGCTTTGGCCAGCGGGTTTGGAGGGGCTCAGGGGGTGGGATGTGGTTGGATTGGGAATCTCTTTTGCTGGTCAGGCACCACATGTGCAGCAGGAAGAAGAGCACAGCTTGGAGATCAGAGGGGAGAAATGTAAATATTTAAGGGTTTCTGCCAGATGAAGCAGAGAAATGACAATCTTAGAAGTGCCTGAAGATCAGGAACACCCATCTGCCTTTCCTTGGATTGTCTCATGCCTTTTCCTGACCTCCACCCCTGATGGCTGGGACATGAGCTCACCTTTCCATGCCCACAATCTCCTCGTGGTGGCCACGAGAGCCCCTTGGGGCAGGGAGGGAAATTTGGCTCCTTCAGGGCTCCACACTCAGAGCCCCTTGTGCTGCTGGGAGTGAAATGTCACCAGTAGCTCCTCCTTAGATGCCTTTTCTTTCCAGAGCTGGAAGCTTTGGAGCAAAGGAAACAGCTCAGACTGGGGGATGTAATTGATAAGGGATATTGGCACTTACAGCCTGGAGGGGGAGACCAGCTCCCGATGGGAATTCCTGGCATGGGCCAAGGAGGTCACCTCATTCAGCCCCTTTCCAAGATCCTTCCTCCCGTCTCCCTTCCTGGGTGCTCCTCTTGGTGTGTGGCCTTTGGGGGATATTCCCAGAGGGACCCTAAAGGATTAATTTGAATTTTGTCACTTTGGAGGAGCTTTAAGGCTGGTTGAGATGAATCCTGTGTCCAGGGAGTGACATTCCCTGCCCTGAGGAGTCCTGGTGCAGTGTGATGGTCTGAGCTCAGGTTGTGCACAATTAGCACAATTATTGTCTTTCTTGGTCCATTCCAGGGGGCTAAGGAGGTCCCTGGGAGCCAGGAGGGTCAGCAGAGAGCCAAGTGTCCAAGGTCAGGTTGGAGTAACCTGGGATAGTGGAAGGTGTCCCTGCCCATGGCAGGGGGTGGAACAAGATGATTTTCATGTCCCTTCCCCCCCAAGCCATTCTGGGATTCTGTGATGGGACAGCACCTTCCTTAATGAATTATTCAGTAGCATCAAAAAGTTACAACACATTTTTATTTTAACTTCCCCTTCTTCCTCCTGATGGTTTGGAAACAGCCCAAAAGATCGGGATCAGGCAGGTGCCTTGAAACGAATGTGCATTCGAGAAGGTGCTGCTGTGGTTTGGGATGCCCAAAGGCTGAGGATGCCTCAGGACCAGCTCTGTGGTGGGACACAGGCACCAGCAGCAGCCAGGAGCTCTGATTTCCTCTCCTCTCAGGGCTTCTCTGCTCCATTCTTCTCCTCCCCAGCCTGTGGTGGCTGATCCCGTCGCTGCAAACATTGGCTGGAAACTTCATTATATTAAGAAAGCACAAAGTCAGGTGGAAGGAGAGATAATTACCTTTCTTATATAATTATGGCTGGGCTGGTGAACCTTTTATCTCAATCCATGTTCCTCTGTACAACAACAGCAGGGATTAAAATTCACCAACAGCAGCCGGAGCTGTTTGCTCCTCACAGAGAGGAGGAGTTGCTTAGAGGGGATTTCAGGTTAAACCTTTGGGGGAGAGGATGATGGTGGAAGAGGAAGGAGCAGGGGCAGAAACTTTTTGTGCTGTTTGAGCAGCTTGGAGGGAGATGCAGCAGCCTGTGAGTGAGATGGTGTTTGGAGATGATCCCGTCCCATGGGAATTGTGCTGTGGAGCTGAGCACAGGGAAGGGCTGCTCTGATTTGGGCTGTAAGGGATTTCCCCATGGAGGCTGTTGTGTGTCCCTGCTGCCAGTGCTGCTCAAGCCATCCCTTCTGTCCCTGCCAAGGTGCAGGGGGGGGATGGCAGATCCCTGCTCGGGTGGGAGCACAGAATCCCAGGATGTGCTGAGCCGGGAGGAACCCACCAGGACCATCCAGTGCAACCTCTGGCCCTGCACAGGCCTATCCCCAAGAGTTCCTCCCTGTCCCCAGAGAATCATCCCAACNGGACACACAACAGTCCCTGCTGCTGTCCCTGCTCCTGTAACCCTGGGGAGCCTGGGCACTGCCCAACCACCCTCTGGGGAAAGAAGAACAACCTTGTCCTGAGCTCCAACCTGCCCCTGCCCTGCCCCAACTCCAGCCCATTCCCTGGCTCCTGTCCCTGGTGCCCCCAGAGCAGAGATCAGGGTCTGCTGCTCCCCCAGGGTTAGAGGAGCAGAGCAGAAGGCACAGCTCCTTCTCCCCATCCTATCCAGGGGACAGAACCTGCTTTAGACTCCAGGAAACCCAGGGTTTGGGTTTGGGTCTTGACTGATGTGTGGTGCTGTGTAAGGCTCAGGACTTCACTGCATCTCCATCTCCCAGCTGGAGATACCAAAGGAATCTCGTGCTGCAGGAAGAGCTGACAGCCCTCTCCTCTTCAGCACAGAAGAGTTTTCCATTGCTTTCTTCCCTCAGGCTTTTGAAACACAAAATTACATCCCTGTGACCTTCCTGGGGCACTGTGCCCTCCTCCTCCC
Organism: Pitta sordida; assembly: GCA_013390025.1. Classification (NCBI taxonomy): domain Eukaryota; kingdom Metazoa; phylum Chordata; class Aves; order Passeriformes; family Pittidae; genus Pitta; species Pitta sordida. The sequence goes on from WEKX01011160.1 coordinate 204,938, forward strand.
CACCCTGGTCCCATCTCATGGGGGATTGTCAGCCTCCTGCATCCAGCCCTTGGCTGATGATGTGGGAAGAAGCTTCCTGGTCCTCTCCCACCAGGAAAACCCCAGGAGTGTTCGAAAAACACAGTTCTGTTCCCAGCTCATCCTGCTCTCCCTGGGCAGGGAAGAGGGGCTGATGGAATTACAGGGCTGAAAAGGTCACAGTGGTACCATTTGCTGAGATCTTTTGCAGAACATAAAAGGCATTAAAATTCTGCTGCCTCATTTGTGTAACAAGGGAGAAAATAGTAGTGAGAGGAAAATGGAAAGGGGAAAACCATCTTCCCTTGTGGAACTGGGTCAGGGAAAGGGAAACGGTGCCAGTTTAACTTCTCTGTGACTTCAGGGGTTGATGTGGCTGCACGTGCAGGTCCAGCCTCTCATCTGTGTGTAAAGGAGTTAAAAATCTTGCTCTGGGTCAGTCACTGGTGTCATGAATTTGGTGGCCCCAGCTTTCCCCTCATTTTGGGTTCACCAACTTTTTGTTTGGCAGAGCTTGCTCTCAGAACCCAGATGTTAGGGATGGGGGGTACACCAACCCTGGCAGGTCCATTTGAAGTGTTTTAAGCTGTTATTACGGGATGTGAGGAGGTGCTGAGGGCTGGCACAGCAACAGCCAGGGTACACCTGCACGGAGCTTCCCTTCTGGAGGGGTGGTGGGGCTGCCTGTTGTGCAGTGGGACAGCAGTGACTGGTGACCCAGTGCCACAAACCAGCTGCAATGGGAGCAGGGACCAAACCCTGGCTGGTCTGGGCTTTGCAAGAGCTGCAGGAGATGTGCTCAGACTGTACCTCCATGCCCCATCCACAGGGAAAAACATCTCCCACAGTGAGCAAATCCACCCAGGCTGGGCCCTGCTTTCCTTCCCAAAGCAAGATGCACAAATGGAAGGGGTGTGGTTGTGTCCCTCACAACCTCCTGATTCCATCTGAGCAACTCTGTGATGGATTAGGGGAACTTCCAGGCTAAAATGCTCTTTTATTTTTCTTCTGAAGAAGAGCAGGGGCTGAGATAAATGGCAAATCCTGACTCTACTCCAGCCTGTAAATTCTGTCATCTACAAAAGGCAGGTGTAAAGTTTATCACTCCAGCTCCATCTTGTGCTCTTGGCAAAACCATGTAATTGATGTTGTTTGGCATCCTCCAGCCTCCCTCTCTGCTCCTCTCCTTTTCTGTCCCTCCCACAGCCTGGATTTCCTCATTTGCTGGAAACTTTGCTGGAGATCCATGTCCTGCACAGCCCCAGGACTTGTCCTGCAGGAGCAGGGTGTGTCTTGCCAAATTTGCTCCTTTTGAAGTGGATCCTGCTTGGCCCCAGTGTTGTTTCACTGCCCACCCCTTCACTGATTTCAGAGATTTATTTGAGGTGAATCTGAAGCCACAGAAGCTCAGAATGTGCCGAGTTGGAAGGATTATGGAGTCCAACTCTCAGCCCTGCAGAGGTCCATCCTCAAAATCACCCCCTGTCCCCAGAGGATCATCCCAACCCTCCTGCAGCTCTGGCAGCCTTGGGGCTGTGCCCACTGCCCTGGGGAGCCTGGGCACTGCCCAACTACCCTCTGGGGGAAGAAGAACAACCTTGTCCTGAGCTCCAACCTGCCCCTGCCCTGCCCCAACTCCAGGCAATTCCCTGGCTCCTGTCCCTGGTGCCCCCAGAGCAGAGATCAGGGCCTGCCCCTCCTCTGCCCCTCCCCAGGAAGGTGCCACTGCAATGAGGGCTCCCCTCAGGCTCCTCTGCTCCAAGATTTGGTGGTTCCAGCCCCACCTCTGTTCCTTCTCAGCAGCCTGTTTGTGTCTGGCTGAGCTTTCCTCCCCTCACACCTCATCAGGCTACTGGGGAATAAAACACCAACAAAGAGCCAGCAGAAATCCATTGTATCTCCACGAGTTGCAAAGAGCTGGAGGAGTTTCCCTGCCTGCCAAAAGTGGGATCTGCTCAGGTTTGCTGTGACAAGCAGCACTTGTTTAAATATCAAAGTGCCATCAGTCATCTGAGCTGGCGGCAGCTGAAGGGGTGAGTGGGATTCCCTGAGCCAACATTCCTGGAGCTGGGAATGTTGGCTGTGCACCAGCGCTGTGGACACACAGGGACCTGCTGTCCCAGCTCTCCTGGAGCTCTCGTGGCTCTGAAGCTGAGCTGAGTGTGGGAGAAACGCAGCCAAAGCTCCACCGCAAATCCTTGGACCCCACTCTGTATCCCAGTGTGAGGAGGATATGAGCTCCCTCAGGGTGAGGATTATCTCCCTGCAGGCCTGAGGGCTGGCCATCCAAAAATCCTCGTTTTCCCCTAATGAGATTAAAAATTCCCAATTTTTTTTGTTTTGCCAGGTAGAATTTCCCCCTGGGGGGTTTCAGCCTGATTTGATGTGGAAGCGCCTGCTTTCAGCCAGCCTTACAGGATCATTGCGCTGTTAAAAGCAAGCAAATAAAAATAAAATCTCAAGTCATATTTGAAGTCAAAGCGAAACCAAAATGTTTTGTTATTTCCCACTGGAAAACTGAAATTGATGTTTCCCTGAAAACAAACAGTTTTGGTGGGAAAAAAAAAAAAAGGCTTTCTCCAGCACTGAACCCTTCTGTGCTGAGTGGTTTTTTCTAAGAACTAGCAACACTTCTTGCTTTGCTGGAGTTATTTCCATGGAGATGCCACTTATGTGAGGAACTTGCTCTAGTGGAAGGTGTCCTTGCTCGTGACAGGGCCTTGGGATGAGATGAGCCTTAAGATCCCTTCAGACCCAAACCATTCTATGAAAGAAATGAAATTTAGGTGAGGTACAGGAAAGAAATCCTTCCCTGTGAGGGTGGTGAGGCCCTGGCACAGGGTGCCCAGAGAAGCTGTGGCTGCCCCATCCCTGGAAGTGTCCAAGGGCAGGTTGGAGCAGCCTGGGACAGTGGAAGGTGTCCCTGGCCATGGCAGGGAGTGGAACAAGACGAACTTTGATGTCCCTTCCAATCCAAACCAGTCTGGGATTCTATTTGCATCTTTTCAGGGCAGGTCAATATCAGAGTGACACAGTGCAGGGGTTTGGGGTTGGGTTTTATTGAGTTGTTTCTCTGAATGTGGGGGGATGCGGAAAGCCTGAGCCATGATGACAGTTTTGGGGTCTGAGAGCTGCAGATGTGTCTGAGCTGAGCTATGGGAGCTGAGGAAAGCACAGTCCGAGCAGGAGCAAAGTCCAGCAAGTTGCTGAAGGTCCCCAAACAAGCTGGGGCACTGCTGCAAGGAAGAATTGAACTTCTGGAGGTGTTTCTCATCACTGGTGTCCCCCCAGACCGCAGTGCTGTGGGTGCATTCCATCCCCAGCCCTCTCTCAGCATCCTGATTCCCAGCCTCGGAAATTACCAGACGAAATTGTCCCCTCCGTGCTGTGTTAGGATGGTCTGGGGAGTGGCCAGGGGGGACAAAGACCAGTTCCCCCAGTGCCACTTTGCCCACACCTGGAGCTGCCTCCTCCTGCTGTTTCCAGGGCTACGGGAGGAAGGAACGGCTCAGGATCCCGGGTTGGGGAAGGCGGTGACTAAGCAAATGTCAGAAACGCTTACTCTGGAAACCTCCTCCCGCACCTCCCCTGCTCGGAGCTCAACCCGTCTAGACAATGGTCTGCTCTGCAAATTCCCAATTAACGTAATGGCAAAAGGCTGGAAAATTGCTTGGAGCTCCTTCCCTGCCTGGCACAGGCGGCTGCAGCCCCAGAGTTGCTTTGCTGGGACTTCAATCTGCCCAGAGAGCAGCGATTTGGGGGTTTGTTTAGGGGAGATGTGTAGTGGTTTGACCCTGGCTGGGTACCCCCTAAAGCCCCTCTGTCACTTCCCTCTGCAACTGGACAGAGGAGAGAAAATACGTGGGAGTGTTCAGGGGTTGAGACTGGGGCCATGAGGGATCCCTCAGCCATCCCCATCACAGGCAAAACAGGCTCAAATTGAGATATTAATTGAACTTATTACTAACAGAATCAGAGCTTGAGAATGAGAAGTAAAATAAATCTTAAAGACACCTTCACCCCACCCCATCCTTCCAAGCTTTCCCTCCCCCCCAGTGGCGCAGGGAGATGGGGATGGGGATGGGAGTTGGGTGTTGTTTCTGCTGCTGCTCAGAGGGAGGATCCCTCCCGTGGGGTCCATCCCATGGGAGACAATCCTTCATGGGCTGCTGCAGTGGGTTCATCCCATGGGGAACAATTCTTCAGACACTGCTGCCATCTGGGTCACTTCTCCACAGGGTTCATTCCTTCAGGCACAGGCTGCTCCAGTGTGGGTCCCCAAAGGCCATGAGTCCTGCCAGGAAAACCTGCTCCAGTGTGGGCTCCTCTCCCCATGGGTCAGCAGGTCCCTGCCAGGCCGCTGCTCCAACATGGGCCTCCCACAGTCACAGCCTCCTTCCAGCATCCACCTGCTCCAGGGTGGGCTTCTCCATGGGCTGCAGGTGGATCTCTGCTCCCTGTGACCTTCCCTGGGCTGCAGGGTCACAGCTGCTCCACCATGGCCCGGCCTGGGGCACCTCCTGCCCCTCCTTGTCCCCTGCCCTTGGTGTCTACAGTGTTGTTCACAGGTTCTCACTCTGCTCTGGCAGCCACCCTCATCTACCCCCTTAGCTTTCATTTCTTCCTTCTCAAACATTATCCCAGAGGTGTCACTGTCACTCCCGATGGGCTCAGCCTTGGCCAGTGGTGTGTCCATCCTGGACCTGCTGGAATTGGCTCTGCAGGATATGGGAAAAGCTTCTGGCAGCTTCTCAAAGGATCCACCCCTGTAGCCCCTGTGCTACCAAACCCTGGCCACAAAAGCCCTGTACAGGGTGTCATGGCCTGGAGAGGAACTGAATGGGCAGAGACTAGAGCTGGGTATGACCAGCCCCCTAAGATTTAGACCTAAATGTGAAGCATCTCCTTCTTAAAATCACAGCTTAGGCAAGAGAGGGACATATATTCCACAGAGAAAGCAGCAGCATGGACCTGCCTTGCTCACTGATGGTTAAACTCACCAGGTCTTAAAGCTTCTCCTTGCTGAACCTGACCCATGTATTTAGGACACCAGAGATTGGCAGTGCTGCTTTGGGTTGTATTTTGCTCTGCTTGTGCTTTCCTCCCCTGGCTGTAGAGGTAAGTTTGGGATGATTTAGCTCCTAACAAATCACTTAACTCCGCTGCTGAAAAGCTGGGGGGGTTTTCTGGACCATTTCACAGCAATAGGCTGCATCAACCAAAAGCATCTGATGCTGTTGGCTGAAATCCCAAAGTCCTCAATACTCTCCCGTGTCAGGAAGCTGCTGTGGGCCACGGGATGCTCCTCTGCTGCAACTGTGGAAGAAATTCCCCACAGATCTCCCTCTCCTGCTCCATAATTCAGGTGTTTGTGTTACAAGGAAAACTTGCTGCAGCAAATCCAGCAGCACCAACAACCATCTCTGCTGGATGCTGCTGTCTGGGGGTGGCTGCAGCACAAGGACAAACCTCCTGCCTGGGAAGGGGGGAAGAATGAAGCTCCAAAACCCAAGACTGATGTAAGTGTAGCCTGGAAAACCGCAGCCTCCATCTCCACTCTGTAACTGCCCAAAGGAATTGCTCTAGAAATTTGGAAAACACAAACCTTTGCTGCTGTGCCGGGAGCTGGGATGGCAGTTTCTGCACACAGTGTGTCTTGTTTAATGTCTGGGTTATTCAGCCCAGAAAAATTCAGCCCAGTGGAGCTCCCAATGAAAATGTTGCCAGACTTTTATCTGCAGCAATTCCAGGGTTCTTAAGAGCCCAAGCCTCTGGTATCTGAACTGCCAATGAAATGGAGCACATTCCCCAGTCCTGTTAGAAACATGGCACTGCCCTGTGCCATGACACTGCTCTGGCCTCTGGGGTCCCACCTGCCTGCCCTGCCCAACCTGCATTGTCCCTTCCATCCACTGGAACAGGCTGTCCAGGGAGGTTTGGAGTCTCCTTGCCTGGACACAATCCTGGGTGGCTGCTCCAGGGGCCTCTGAATGAACAGGGAGGTGTTCAGATCATCGACTGTTACAGGTGGGGAGGGACATCAAAGCTCATCCCATTCCCATTCCGTGGGCAGGGACACCTTCCACTATCCCAGGTTGCTCCAACCTGGCCTTGGACACTTCCAGGGATGGGGCAGCCACAGCTTCTCTGGGCACCCTGTGCCAGGGCCTCCCCACCCTCACAGGGAAGGATTCCTGCTGTGTCTCTCTCCTCAATATCCTCTCTTGCAGATTTTGTTTGATGACTCCAGTGGTCCCTTCCAGCCTGAAACATTCCGTGATTGCTGCCTAATAAAGAGTCTCAGTGCCTTTGGGAAGGGGTGGGTGATAAGGAATGGGGAGTGAGGAGAAGGAGGGAGGTGGAGGAGGAGGAAAGCAGGACTGGCAAACCAAGGCCAGGCCGAGTGTGATCATGGATTGGTGTTGATTTGATCCTTGCAGCCACTAAATGTGGCCTCTGAACACACAGAAGCCGTGCTGTGCTCTTGGAATATCTGGATTCCAGCCCCACCTGCCCCATGGAGCATCAAGTTCTTCAGATTTCATTGGCAGCAAGCTGCTGCTTCTCCGATTCTCTCTCCAAGGATCTTGGTGTTTTGGACTCCTTGCAAAGTCGTGGAGAACTTCTGTTGTCTTAGAAACACTTTGTCATGTCCCACAGAGTATAAATTTAGCCAAACCTCCTCCTCTTGCTGCACATCTGGCACCTGCTCTGCTGTCATCCTGGAAACTGCAGCTGGGTCCCTCTTTCCCCAGCTTTGCCAGTGGGGAACGGTGGGATGGCTCTGCTGGTGATCCCTCCACTCAGCCAAGGGTTAAAAATTCAAATCTAAACATTTGTTTGAACTGTTGAACTGGTAAGGGCTCAGTTTGGTGAGGTGAATAAATGAGGTGAGGCTTGGGCAACGCTTGAGCTTTATCTGTACAGGGAAAACAGGGCATTTATTTCTCACTTTCATGAAATACTGTTCCCCAAGCTCCAAGCACAGGGGCTGTGATGGCTAAATCATCCTAAAAAAACAGAAAGGGGGAAGTTACAATTTCTGTTTTCAATCCTGGAGGAATAAATTCTGAGTTTTCCACGTGCACAGCCCAACTTGCAACAGGTTTAGAGCACGGTACAGATGGTTGTGCAATTATTGCCAACTTCTACTCATTATATTAGATAAGGCCCCGGGTTTATTTAGCAGAAGCAGATGGAGGGAATACACAATATTTTAGATGTCTTGGCAAACTGTGTTTTCCTTAGAACAACATTGCATGTTTGGTGTGATAGTTTTGGCCAAAAAAATGAAAAAAAAAAAACCCCTAAGAAAGAGGAATAATGATATGTTTTAGGCACAATGAGGTGTGTATTAAAAAGAAATATTATATTGCAAGTCACATTATGGCATTTGATGCCTGATAATCCTCGTGACAAGAGGAGAGTTTCAGCTTTTATTTGGAAGTGTGGGGGGTTTTGTGGCTTGGAGACTAAGGATTGAAAACCTGGCCCAGCTGCCTAAAAAAGCTGCGAGATCATAATACAAATAACCCTATTATTAATTATTAATTTTTTTTTAAATAATCACATGACTTTTAATCCAGCCTTGTTGATTTTGGGGGTGGGTAGAGATAACTCTGCCCCTCTGAGCCAGGGGCACCTGCTGCAGGGGGGGAAATTCTGGAATTTGGGGCCTTGGGACAGGAGGTGTGAGAGGAACACACAAATCTCTGCCTGCCCAGAGCAGCCAGAGGCAAAACCTCCGCCCGAGATCCCTGAGCTCAGTGAGGAAGGGTCTTGGGCACATCTAGGAAACAACTCCCTCCCTCCCAAGGGCACTGGTGCCCACCTGGAGATGTCCCTGATGGCATCCCAGACTTTGTATTTCACCAGAAATTGGGCTGCCAGAGACATTTCATAGAGAGAAATTGCTGGAAAGGGATGGGTGGCAATTTCCTTGTCTCACTGAACTCAGCTCCAGTGCATTCCAGCTGATGTGTGGGAGGAGAAGGGGGGGAAGGTGTGGGTGAGGGAATCACCTCAGGGATTAAAGGGGGAGTTGCTTGGGGTTTATGGCCCTGAGAAGCAGCTGGAGCCATTCAACAAACACTTGGGGAATAACAATAAATCCTGGTTTTGCCCCATTCCCTCTGAAGCTGATGATGCCTTTAGTTGTGGGAGTTAAATTCTTACTGTATCACCGGCTGCTGCTGAACTTCAACTGGGAGGTGTGAGCAAAGCATGAAATCAGAGAGCCCCTGGCAGACATTCCCAGGACCAAAGGAGTGGTGGAAATACCAAAGGAGTGCTCCAAGCACCCCCAAACCACATTGGATGTGTCACTGGTGTTTGGGGATGTACAATTCGGATGCTGCGGCACGACCTGGTGTCACTCCCTGGCTGTCACCCAGCTCTGGGGCTGGGAGGAGGAACACACTGAGTGCAGGCAGGAAGATGCAAAGTTGGGGTGGTGGCAGTGGGAACCCAGAGTTTGGGGATATCTGGTGATATTGGAGGGAAAAAAGCCCAGGAACATTTCTCATTCTGGTAGAACTCTCTCCGTGGGGTGGTTTGGTTGAGTTCAGGGGTGGTTTGGGGTCTCTAACTGGTCAAAGGCACCAGTTCATGCAGCTGTGGGTGATGCTGATGATCCATTTTTGCTGGTTCTGGCTGTGCCAGTGAGGCTTTGAGCACAAAATCTCTACAAATGTGACAGCATGAATTTATCTCACTTTCTACTCTTCACCTCCCTGTTTGTTTTGTGGATGTTCTTGGTTATCACTTTGCAGGAGTGGTTATCTTTGCTTGTTATCTGCTCACCTCCAGGTGACAGGATTTAGATGCAGGGACAGGGTGAACAGGATGGACAGGCAGGGAAAACACCCCTGCCAGTGCTCCAGAAGCCAGAAGGGTTCAGCTGGTGGCTTGGTGGGAAAGAAAAGCCTTGAGGGCAGAGAGGCCTAGAAGAGAGAATCCCAGAATATCCTGAGTTGTAAGAGACCCACCAGGACCATCCAGTCCAACCCCTGGCCCTGCACAGACACCCCAACAATCCCACCCTGGCCCTGAGTGTTGTCCAAACCCTCCTGGAGCTCTGGCAGCCTTGGGGCTGTGCCCAAACCCTGGGGAGCCTGGGCAGTGCCCAACCACCCTCTGGGGGAAGAAGAACAACCTTGTCCTGAGCTCCAACCTGCCCCTGCCCTGACACAGCTCCAGCACCCCAGTGGGAAAGGCTGAGCTCTTACTCTGGACCATTTTCATTTGCTTTTTAAACACTAATGCAACGTGATAGTGATGACATTTTCTGCTCAGCTCATGACCAGCTACTTCTGGGCTCTGGCCAAATGCAGAGGGTGATGTTCTGCTTCCAAATAACACTGAATTCGTCACAGCTCCAGGGGCAGCCTGGCAGGGAGCCTCTCCTTGGTGGCTACTGTAGGGAAGGAGGGTTGGGATGTGCTTCTAGTGACTCAGAGCTCTTGTCCCCTGCTGCCCTGCTGGCCCACCTGGCAGGAAAACACATCCCCCCATCCATCCACCAGCTGTCCTGTGCCCTTTGCCCAGTTTTGTGCTGCCAGCAAGCAGAGAGCAGAGTCCTGCTCCTCCAGGTTTCTGGCACAGCAGTGAAGGGTAGTGGCTGCTTTGGGTGACGTTTTCCATGCACACAGGCTCTGGGAATTTGTATTTTCTCAGGCAAATGGCAGCTTTGAATCAAGTCAAAACTCTTTGCAGGCCTGACACGAGTTGCTTCCACTAAGAAGGAAAACATGTTTAAAGCTGGGAATCCTTCATTTTAGAACTTGACAGATGAAACAATCCCAAATGCCGGTTTATTGCTCTCTCAATTCCCTCCCATCAAGCAAAAATAGTTAAAATATTTTGCTGACCCTGAAATTCCCCTCTCCTCTTCAAGAACCTTGTTTGCTGCTGAGCCAAACCCCTCCATAAGTTGTCCGTGGGGTAGGTGGGTGACCCCAGATGTCTCCAAGAAAACACTTTGTGCTCCCAGCTCCCGCTCTCCACATCCTCTGCACCAACATTCCGGGATGGCCATTCCAAGGGCAGAAAGCAGCATCTCTCCTGTCCAATGCTGATGGAGGGAGGCTCAAGGTATGACCTACTTTGCAGCCACAATGAAGTGCAGGATGGTTTTAACTCCTCCCTGCTCAGTTTTCCCAGCGTGAGCTCCCTGGAATGTTTTTTTTGCCCATGTGCATTTCCCTGCCAGCTCTCCGAGCTGATGGCAGACGAGGCTCCTTTCCTGCTCTGCAGTGTGGGATGTCCACGTCTCTCCTGCTTAGCAGCACCAAGGACTTATTGGAGCAATTGTCTCCTAATCAGAATATCTCCCTCCACCCTGGGCAGAAGCCAAGGCCTCTGCAGAACCTCAGTTGGTTGTGTTTGAATGTCACACATTGTTTGGCTGCTGCATCTTGTTGCAGAGGAGGGTTTGTCTACAGATGCTCCTCTCCCTGTCTTGTCCCTGGAGCCTGGCTCAGGAATTACAGGCAGAAAAGTAGGTTGCAGGTGGTTTGGGGAGGGGACTCTGCTCTCATTTAGCTCAGTCTCCTCCCAGGACTTTGGAGTGTTTTTGCCGTGCAAAGAGGAGGTGGAAGCTTGTGCTGATTTCTCTGAAAGCTGGTGGCAAATTTAATGCTGGTTACAGAAGGCTCTGAAATGCACCTTTTTGGGGTGAAACCAAGAAATCATGGAATCACAGAATACCTGGGATTGGACGTGATTTCTGGAGATCATCCAGTCCAACCCCCTCGCCAGGGCAGGGTCACCTGGAGCAGGTGACACAGGAACAGATCCAGGTGGGGTTGGAATGTCTCCAGAGAGGGGGACTCCACACCCTCCCTGGGCAGCTGTTCCAGGGCTCTGCCACCTTCATGGACAAAAGTTCTTCCTCCTGTTGAGGTTGAACCTCTTGTGGTTTAATTTATGGCCATTTCTCCTCATCCTGTAGCTGGGCACCACTGAAAAAAGCCTGGCACAACCCTCTGACACCCTTTGGAGGCGTTTGTACGGATGAGATCCCCTCGGAATCTTCCCTTCCCTTCTCCATTGCCTCTGTGCTGTTGAATATTGTTATTTCCTTGGTGTATTTTATTTTGCCTTCATGTCATAGCTAAAGAGAGGATTTTCCTTCACCACAGTGAGGCTGTTTTGATGGCTACAGTCACTTTGGGAACAAACCCATTTATGTGATCTGCCTGAGTTGCTCTGAACAGGCTGGTGTTGAGGAAAGGGGTGAGACCTGGTACATTGTGCTGTTGTTGGGCTTTGAAAGTCAGGACTAGGCTTAGATGCAACATGTGGGGCTCTGCTTTGATGCTTAGGCCTGGTGTTGGTCATCCAAAGGAGAGGCAGAGAGCTGGAGTTGCCATGTGGGACGGACTATGGAAAGCTGGGAAGGGGAATCACCAACGTGGAGTGACAGAGCCAAGGGATGCACCCTGTAATGCCATCAATTAAACGGTGCAATTAACACGTCAGATCCACTTATCAGCTCAGGCCTGGTGTCCACTCCATGTGTTTGGGAGTCAAGATAAAGCTCACACACCATGAAATCAAATGGAGTGGAAAGGGGCATCTTTCCAACTGCTCCAGTCGCCGTTGGCTCACAGATCTGGGCGGGGGCTGTGGGACTGACAGTCGTGTCACCACAACCCAAGTGTGAGCCAGGGCTGAGCAGAGCAGCTGCCACATCCAGGGGGATGGTTCTTGGCTGGGTTCCTCCTCTGTCCTGCCTCAAGTCCTGAGGAAATGAGCCCCAGGGTGAGACTGAGTGATGCCCCTGGTGTGAACCCTGGTGTCGTTCTGGTGTTCACCACAGCTCAGACCCCTCCTTCTAACCCTCCCTGAAACCTTCTGCAGCCTTTGGTGTGGGGATTCTCCCTGTGGATCCTGGTTATTGGCTTCATCTGCTGCCAAACCTTCATTATCTGTCACTGCTTTGTCCATATAAAGGAGTGAGAGTGAGTGATGCCCTGGGGACACAAGTTGCCAGAGGTTCTAGAATCTTCTCCACGGTGCTGCCTGTTTGCTGTTGATGCTCTGCTCAAGGTCAATGCCAGGAGGACCCAACTTTTCTTCTTTCCACTCCTTCTTCAGCCCCTAGAAGCAAAGGAGACGTTAGGAAGGTGTGGGTGGGCAATGGTCACAGGTAGAGGTGTGGGGCAGTCCTCAACATAGATGGGGGAAACCTCTTTGAATTACTCTTCCTGGAGATACTTACTTTATTTGTTTTCCCCACTGAATTCCATTTCCTGGGGGTCTCTGGGTCTTGTTAACCATTGGCAGCCTGTGCTCAAAGTCAGGCTCTGGGAATGGGGGAATTTCCTGGAGTTTTCTCTCTGTCAGAGATTTTGAGGTCGATGCTGCCAAGGTGTCTGGGTTAGGTGGGGTTGAATCTGTGGTTAAGGACTGACAGTTGCTCTTTCTTTTCCTAAGCCAGCTGCTGGTTTTATCCTTTTTTGAGGGAAGCTGTCTGGGGAGTGTTTAGTCTTTCTTCTAATCCTGCTGAAGGGATTGACTTGGATCTCGGGAACAGGTGTTTGGGATAATGTCTCTGCAAAAAAAAAAAAAATCACTATTTCCACTTGCCAGGACCAGAGTTAATAAAAAATAGCAAGGTTACATAAAAAATGCCTACAATTTGTGCCAGTGATCCCAGAACCTTCCCTGGCACTGATGTTACCCAGTGGTGAGGTCCCCTGGCCAGTGTTAATGGCTCTCACTTCTTGATCTTGCTGCTTTTTGCTGTAGCTGTGTGTGATCTGCTCGTGACACGCTGAGGCTGCTGCATTTGCAGCCAGCTCCAGTTCTCTCCTGCTCATCCCATCCCATCCCATCCCATCCCATCCCACCTGGCTTGTGATTTATGCAGGAGACTGGGAGGAAAACCTGCCCTATCCCCTGCACATCCCTGTGTATGTCGAGCAGGGTCTCGCTGGTGCCACTCGGCTGAAGTTGCTCCCAGAAGTGATGAAATGCAAAGAAAATCTGGATCTTTGATCCTTGGCTGCCCCTCAGGGCATCTGCTGTCTTCTGTTCCTCCACCTCTTCCTGCCCTGGAGGAGACACAAAGAACCTCTGCCACCTTCCAGCTGAAATAAACCCACTGAAAGGCCAGAAGGACACGGTGGGGATGATCCTGAGGAGCAGGAATAGCTTTTCCCCTCTCCAATTCTTAGGATTTAAAGCTCTGGGGCTAAACCTGAAGGAGTTCCAAGGCATTTTCTTTGGCTGGGGCTTCACTGAGGAGATTCCTTAGCTGGTGTTTATCTGCACAGCAACCCTGAGCTCCCAGGTACTTAAAGGAACGAATTGCTAATTATTTATGTTACCATAACACTCAGGAAAGGAACTTTCCCTTCGTTCTTTGCTTTCTTTTATACCCAAAGGAAAAAGCTGCTTTTATAATTTATTCCAGGCTTTGCTGGAATCAAAGTTATCAGGCATTTATCACACATCTGGTCTGTCTCTGGGAAGGGATGTCAGTCAGAGAGAAAGCAGCTTTTAACCAAGCCATGAATTTGAAAAGCAACATTTGGCCAAGTAATGAATTTAAAAAGCAGCATTTAATTAAATGGTGAAGGTGAGGAGTGGGTGCCACTGCCCTGAGCACCCAGGGCTGGCAGGATGAGTGCCCAGCTCCTCCACAGCAGCATCTGAGCAAGGAAGGTTCGATTTCAGCTCATGAAATCTCATGAAAAATCTCATGCTCATGAAAAAGGCAAATTACACAAAGGAACTTAATGAGATTTTGCTGCACTTCCACATCTGAAGTGCTATCAAAGGCACCATATCAAACCTCAGGGTTTCTCTACAATCCATTAAGACACAGAAAGGGCTGAAGATCAAGCCATTTATTCTTTGTGGGGTTATCACCTAAAATCTTCTGGTTTAGCTTCTCTTTTTTCTTTTTCTTCCCCTTTTCCAGCTGATTTCCTCTTCCAACACTGGTTTGCCCATTACCTCTGCTTTGTTCTCAGCTGTTGGCTCTGCAGCCAGGGAATGTTTCAGCAGGATTTGGGATGTGCTTGTCAGCTGGATCCTTTGATCTCTCTATTTCTCTTATTTTTTAATGATAATTTCCCACTTGTCCTGACCTATCTCACGGTGGCTTCTGGCAGCTTTCAGCTGGAGCAGGGGAAAAAGTAAAAGAGGAAAGTGGCACTTTGGCAAATGCCATGAAGTTAATTAAGGTCTTTCCCTCACTGGGATATTTTTCCAGGATTTCTCTGAGCAGTTTAGGACTGTGGAGCAGCTGTAAATTAGTTTCGGATTTGCAGGGAGGAAAGGCACCATCTCTGCCCTGGCACAGCTTCTGAGCCACTTTTCTGGGCTTCAGTTGCTCCTGGTGGGTCCTTCCCAAGACTCCAAGTGTTCCAGGGTTGGATGCTGACTCTGGAACACTTTTGGAAGCCCCAGGGCTCTCTGTGCCCCAGTTGCACAGTGGGGACAGTGTGACTGGAGCCCCAGAGCTGTGGGGTGGGCACAGAGTGAGACAAGGCTGCAGCATCCAGCTCTCCCTGCAAAATGTACTGGTCCCACCTGGGCTCTCTCACCCTCTGCCTCCTTCAGCTGAAGGATCAGACGTGGATGTTTAGGCTTGGAGGTGCCTCCTCATCCCCCTCAGTCTTCTGTTTCTGCTGGAGAGAGGCCAAAGGAGGCCACAGGATGCTCCAAGGGCTGGAGACCCTCTGGAGAGATGGGAGTGTTCAGCTGGAGAAGAGAAAGCTCCAGGGAGACTTGAGAGCTTCTTCCAGGGGCTCCAGGAGAGCTGGAGAGGGACTTGGGACAAGGGATGGAGTGACAGGACAAGGGGGAATGATTTCCCACTGCCAGAGGGAAGTGTTAAATGGAATATTGGGAAGGAATTGTTGGCTGTGAGGGTGGGGAGGCCCTGGCACAGGGTGCCCAGAGAAGCTGTGGCTGCCCCATCCCTGGGAGTGTCCAATGTCCCTGCCCATGGCAGGGGGAGGAATGAGATGAGCTTTATCCAACCCAAGCCAGTCTGGGATTCTGTGATTTTTCCACCAAAAGCATGCAGCTGTATTTCCCTTTCTAGGCAAAATCTGGGCAGGGCTGTTTTGTTTGCCAAGAGTGACGGATTCCTGGGCAGAGGGAGCAGGGACAGCTCAGCCCTGCAGTCCCAGATGGTTTGTGTGGTTTGACTGGGAAGGGATACAATCCCTGGAGCAGCTCTCCAGTCTTGGGACATGGTGGGCTGTTTGTTGGCTTTGGGATGACAGTGCCAGTGATGTGGGAATTCATGACTCTTTAAGGTTTTTGACTGAGGGAAGGGTGTGTGAGTGCTGCCACAAGCTGAACAGGGTGTTTTTAACATCATTAGAAAGAAAACTCTGGAACGAAGTCTTCAAACCATCGAAACATTTACTGGCACCTTGAGGGTAATTGATGGTGACCCCCATTCCCTCCAATTTTCTCTCAGAATTGAAAACAAAGCAATAATTGTATCAAGCACCCCTTCTCTCCCTTGTACAGGGATCCAGGCTCTGCCTGCTGACAGCACAAATCCATCTTGGCTCACTGGAGACTAATTGTGCTGTTAGTACCAACATCCAAGGTGGATGTTGAAGATTATCTTTGAAGTGTGTGTTATTCCCAGTGTGCTCGGGTTTATAAGTGAGCAATTAAGCCGTGGGGATGGAGGGAAGGGGGAAGAGGGATGAAATCATTGGCATGGATGGGTGCAGAAGATGAAATTAGAAGTCTGCATGTGATGGCTCTTGGTTTCAATTGTCTCCTGTTGCTGCTGCTTCAACTGCCTGGATAGGGCTGATGTAATGTGGATTTTAAGGTCGTGACAATGTGGGAACAGGTGTCCTAGAGAATAGATACTCAGCTCCTCAGGTCCTGGCTTGCTTTTGCCTCTTGCCGTCCAACATCTCAGCAGGTTTTTTTCCTGATCTCCAGCACCTCCTGCTGATGGAGTCTGGCCCTTTCCGCCCAGCAATGCTGATCCTGCTCTTCCCAGGCCCTTGTTTGGCAGCAGGGATAAGTCAGTCAGTAAGTCAAGGACAGGGATTTGATGTGAGTGTTGCTGTCCCTGCACAGCCACATCCCCCACCACTGAGTGTGCAGACATCACACAGTCAGATTATACCTCTTGCTCTGAAAAACTCGGCTTTTGCTCAGAATGTTTTTAATGGGATTGGTCCCTTTGGTGAATGTTCAGCAGCCTGTTATCAAAAACCATCCAGATAAATCCTGGGGGCACATTGTGGGTGCTCTGTGCCCTGGCACAGGACCCTTGCTGTCCCTTGGGAGCTTCATATCCCCTGGGACTCACTGCCCAGTACTGGCAGCCTCCTTCCAGCCCTATGGCAGACCTGGAATCCCACTTTTCAGATGGGTTTGCAAATCCCATTTGTTGCTGAAGCTCTTTGGGTTGGGTTGGTCAAGCAGAAGGGGATGGTCAAGGTTGGGTCCCCATGGGGCAGCGCCTTCAGAAGAGCTGGGCACAAAGTGGTGGCACCTTGTGCATTTGGTCCCAGGTGGTTGGGGGCTTGCAGACCCCACTGGTTGCTCAGCCAATTCCACCTTTGTAGAACAGAGAGAATAAAATAAAGACAATTGATCATCATCACTGTAAAAGGTGCTGAGGAGAGGACTTGGTGTGAGGGTTTTGTCCAAATTAACTCCATGCTTGGCTTGTGTTAGAAGATTGTTTAGGTTGGAAAACACCTGTAGGATCATCAAGTCTAACCTTGAGGGGAGCACAGTCCCAAATCCAGAATATTTCGGCTCAGGTGCTGCAGTATTTAAGGAACGTGGTTTTGCTGTTCTCTCTGTGGGAAAACGTGTGTTCCAGAGTCTTTGCTTAAGGATTTTCCATAATTATGGCTTGTGAACAGTATTTCTTCCTTTGCTGAACCCTAAAAACACTGAATCCGTTTAATTTTCTATGCAGAGCTCTTACATTTTTAAGTATCATTCTGGTTCAGGGGCTGCATTTCATATCAGAGTCACTGCAGCATATCAGACTTGCCCTCAGCCCCCTGGATTTTCACCTCCAAAAAGATGCTCTGAACAGAAATTAATTTTGCACAGAGAGAAAACTGTGCCACTAAAAACTGCTTCAGATATTGAGGAAACACCAGACATCAGAACTTGAGGGATTTCAGAATTTATTAAAGGGAGAAGTTCTGGCAGGTAATTTCTACTGCAGCAGAGGAGTTTATTCCATCTCTGTGTCTCCTGCTGTGAAATGGTGTGTGGTACAGAAAAATGCACTTATTTAGTGGCCAGGTGATGTGCCAACAGCCTCAGAAACGGGCAGAGATGGTGGATTTTTTGCTGGTCTGAGCAAGGCTCAGCAGCCCTTGAGGAATGTGGGAATTGAGGGGTTTTGGTGCAAACAATGTGTGGCCACAGCCAGAAAGTTTCAACATTCAGCTTTTACACAACATTCAGCCATGCTTTGGAAAGAGAAATTTGCATTTAATCTCTTTTTTTTCTCTCTCTCTTGTTTTTTTTTTTAGGATTTTAGCAACTGCTGGCACTGACTTCGACCTGCGGACCCTCCGGGCCGTCCGAGTGTTGCGACCCCTGAAACTCGTGTCAGGAATCCCAAGTGAGTGTCGTGACAATGACACCTCCCGTGTCACCTCCCAGCCCGAGGGGCTCGGCAGCTTTTGGGTTCTTAAAGGCTTTTCTGAGCAATATTTTCTTCCCTTTTTCCTGGGTGGTCTGTGGCTCCTGCCCTTGGCAGGGTCTGGTTGTCTCTCATCCCACTTCGTGTCCAGCCAACGGGAACGTGCTCCCAAATTTGCGAGTGAGGGGCAGGATTTTGTCCAAGGACACCTTTGCCTTCAAAATTGAGTTAATTCTCTGAGGTGTGAAGACATGAGACCCAAATTTTGCAGCTTTAAGGCCCCCAGCCCTGAGCTTGGATGTTCTGGTGGTTTTGATCCGTTGATCTTTCACTGGGGATTTTTCCCTTTTAATAAGGGTGGGAAATCAAGGGAAAGAGCAGGTGGGATTTGGCCTTGCCCACTCAATAGGCAAATTAATATATTTTATATGTTAACTTGGAGGGTCTAAATGCTCCAGGGAGGGGCTGTATCATCCCTTGCTGATGCCCTGAAACCACCCCAGTCTCCACACTGTGGCTTATTGCCTTTTTATTTGTCACTGTCACCAGTCCCATCCTGGGCTGTGGGTTCAGCACCAGCTCTGTCACCTCAGGACTGGAATTTTGGGGCTGTGGACATCCAGCAAGAGGTTCTGCTTTGTAATAACTGCCCCAAAACTCCCTGCAATCAGCAGCCTCAGGGCTTGACTCTGAGTTTCCACAAAGGAGAGAGTCTCGGCTAGGCTTGGAAAAGGTGTCATTTGTTAACAGGAGCTGGAATAAGGAGATGCTGCTGGCTGGTTTTTCCTGTGCAAAGGGTGGTAATGACAGTTTCAGGATGTCAGGGAACTGAGGTGGCCCCTCAGAGCTGTCCCTGTCCTGGGGTGGGACACATGTTCCCTCAGGAGGACGTGTCCTCCCACCTGGTGATGTGTCCTGGCCTAGCACAACCCTTTCCCATAGAGCACTATTTCCTCTCAGGTTTTTAGGAATGCTGTGAAAACTGGGGTTTTTTTTAACCCTGTAATAAATGTACAGCCTGGAGGTGTCACCACACCCAGCCATGGGATGTCCTTTCCTTCTACACCCTCAGGATTTTTCCTGTCCAAGAGCCTTTCATGACTTTTTTCCTGCATGTTGACCTCACTAGTGCTGTACAAGGTGGCAAGACAAGGATAATCCTTCATTCCCCAGCCCTTAGGACAGGCCACCTGTGCTTTTCCCTGCAGGTTTTTGTCCTGTGCCTCTGTTTGACATTATCTGTCTCCTCCATCTCTCCAGCCCCTCTTGCTTTATCACTCCTGGTTTTAATTGAAGCTGAGTTTTAGCACAGGTAAAAAAAGCTATGGAAGCAAAGCCCTGGAGACAGGGATTGTTTTTTATGGAAGCAGAGTGGAGGCAGCTCCTGTCCAGCCCAGAACACCTGGGACAGACTCACCAGAGCCAAGCCCAGCTCAGCTGCTGCAGGATCTGCCCTAAGGACCTGCTTCAGCTCCAGCCTGAGTCTTGGGACTCCACTTCAGTATAAAACCCCTTTTTGTGTCTCTGAGGTTTGACAGACCTTTGAATCCATCACCTGTAGAAAAGACACCACAAAAAAACCCTTCTGGTTGTCTCTCCTGCTCTTGAGCTCATTGTGGCTGTGGCATAATTTTTATGACATGCTGGAAAAAGCAGCTTTGGTGGCATTACCAATCCTGAATTTTCCCTTTTCATCCTCTCTCTCCCACTTTTCTCCTTGTTTCCCTCCCCTCAGTGATGACATGTTTTCCTTGTCCCCACAGGCTTGCAGGTTGTCCTCAAGTCCATCATGAAGGCGATGGTGCCCTTGCTGCAGATCGGGCTGCTCCTCTTCTTCGCCATCGTCATGTTTGCCATCATTGGGCTAGAATTTTACATGGGGAAGTTCCATAAAACCTGCTTCTCTAACGAGACAGGTGAGTTTTGGGCTCCAGTGTGTCATCACAAGGCTTCATTTCCTCAGGATCTTTCACTGCTTTCCCTCCCTCTTTACCCACCAACTCCAAGAGTTAAATTTTGTGCCCATCCTACCTTCACTGGGACAGATTCTGCTCTCTGTTACCTCCCCACAGCACCCCTGATGGAAGACTTTTCCATAGCATAAATATAGAACCAAATTCCTGTTGTTTCATGTGGGATTTGGTAGTTTCTTTTCCTTATTCATTGGTGTCTGTTTACATTTTTATTGGGTTTAGCTCTATGGACATGGAGTTTCCTTGCAAGGTTTCTGGGGCAAGTTGCGGGGGTACAAGAAAACCTTGGTGGGAAATAGTAAAAGATTGGGAGCAACCAATAAAAGAAAGGACAATAAATGGGAAGGAAAGAGTCCTTTGATGGGGAAAGCATAAAAATGACTTTCAGAGAAGGGCAAAGGAAATTGGGCACTGAAGAGTAAATGAGGTGTCTGCCTGTGACTGAGTGACAAACCCCAGAAGGTGCAGGTGGAGAAAAATGATTCCCAGAGTCCCTTGGCTGGGACCAGCTGTCAAATCATGGAATGGTTTAGGTTGGATGGGACATTAAAGATCATGTCATTGCACCCCTTGTCATGGGCAGGGAAACCTTCCACTATCCCAGGGTGCTCCAACCCAACCTTGGACACTTCCAGGGATGGGGCAGCCACAGCTTCTCTGAGTAACTGGGTTGATTAAACAGATGAAAATAATTTTCTTGTCTCCAAACTGTGGTATTTTAAGGTACAATTGCCTGTCTTTAAAACACAGTCTTGTATTTTCAGTGATTATCGCTAATAGGGTTTAATATTGATTTATTTATAGGCATTCAAATGGTAATAAAATAACATCCCTGCCAAGTGTCTGGGCATCTTTCACAGCCCTTTCTAACAGCAACATGGAAACTGTTTAATAAACTCAGTTTACACAGAGATTTGCACGAGCAAATTGTTTATGTTCCTGTGGACTGTTAGGAAAACACAACACAGCTTGTGAAGGACAGTCAAGAGTGAGCAAAGCATGGCAATTCCTGGAAGAAATGAATTTTTGGAGTGGATTTTTAGGAGAGGATGTTGTCCTTGTGGGTGTGTTGGACTCAATGATCTCTATGGTCTTTTCCAACCTTAAAAATTCTGTGGTTCTGTGGTTCTGTGGTTCTGTGTTCATGCCAAGGAGTCTCAGCTGGGAGATCCCTGGGGATTACAGGGGGACAGGGACAACAGTGACAATACCAAGGAAGCAGCAGAGTTTGTGGTGGGATGGGAGGAAGAGCCTGAGCAGGTTTGCTATTTTTTAGGAGCGTTTTCAGGTCTGTTAAAGTTCGGGGAAGGTGGGGGATGCCTGTTCACCCTTGGTGTGCAGGCAGTGGCTCCAGGCTGAGCCCCAGGGCTCTCACAGGAGCCAGGGGCTAAAGGGAACAGTCAGGATGTTTTACCCTCTTTCAGGAACTCCTTAGAGTAAAAGGAAAACATAAACCCCAAAGCTATGTGTGTCCTCTGCCGGCAAATCTTTGCCATCAGTGGTGACCAAGATGTCTCTGTGCCAGGGCTGGAGGCTGAGAGCACATTTTTGTCCTGTGTAATGTCTGTGTGAGTGACTCTTGCTCCCTGGGAGGCTCCTAGCTTGGGTCACTGCTGGGTGTGTTGCACCCAACTGGATAAAGCCATGAGTAACCATGGAGGTGTGTAACGGCAGGGTCAGGGTGGATCTCAGAACAAGGTTCTTCCCCCAGAGGGTGGTTGGGCACTGCCCAGGCTCCCCAGGGTTTGGGCACAGGCCCAAGGCTGCCAGAGCTCCAGGAGGGTTTGGACAACACTCAGGGCCAGGGTGGGATTGTTGGGGTGTCTGTGCAGGGCCAGGGGTTGCACTGGATGGTCCTGGTGGTTCCCTTCCCACATTCTATGATTCCATGATGCCCCACACACACTTGTGGGAAGCAGAAGCCATCCTGCACAGGGTGGGACTCCTGGGGATGGGCCTGTGCGGGGCCAGGAGTTGATGGATGATCCCTGTGGGTTTCTTCCACCATGACTCTATCCCTGCATCCCAGCACTTCTATCCCAGTGAGAGGACATGGACCAGCTCCCCCAGCCCCTCTCCCTGGGTGGTGTGGAAAGTTCCTGTGCTCCCAGGCACTGCTCCCTTTGGCCTGAAGGGCTGTTTGATGCTGTTGGGTGAATTACGGGATCCATTCCAGTGCTGGGCGGGAAATGGAGCGCTGGTGTTTCTGGAAGGGAGAGTGTGGGGAGGTTTCCTGGTGCTGCCGTCAGAGCAGCCCACAAAGCCTCTTAAAACCTAATCATCATCTCCAAAGAGGTGCATTAACGAGCCCAGGCGATACCACAGCTCCAAAGGGGCCTGAGTGTGGAAATGGGAACCTCAGCAAAGAGCTGCCTCTGGCAGAGCCTTGGAAATTGGAGGAGGAGCTGCTCAATGCTTGTTTCTGTTCCAAATCCCCAAAGTGAGCAAACTCCTGGGATTTTTCCTGGAATCAGGAGCCACAGGAGAGGCACCAACTGTTACTTCAGTGCATCAGGAGGGGAAACAAGTCGAGATGCCAACAACAAGTGTTTCTTTAGCCCTGCTGAGCCAAGAGCAGGTCAGGAATAAACTGAGGGATTGTGGAGACCAAACTATGGCAATTTCCCAGTCACTGCTCTGAGCTGGTGGAAACACATTTATTTCCATGAAAAATGGGTACAAATCACTGTAAGCTCAGTGGGTTGGAGTGTGGTGCAAATAACACCAAAGTTGTGGGTTTGATCCCTCTTTGGATCATTGGCTTGAGAGCAGGACTCGATCCTTGTGGGTCCTTTCCAACTGGGAGTATACTGGGATGCTGCAATGGCAGGGCATATCCCAGTGGACTGTCCCTCTCCCTGTATCCCCCCGTTCTGCTGACCCAGCGTTATTTTTAACCAGCTGACCCACCCAAGTGCCCTGAAGCTGCTCCAGCTGCCGACATCAAATTTATATCCCATTCTCCCTTCAAATTCCCCTTGCCCCTGCCTTCCCCAGCCATGGGAATAAAAGCCATCTCTGATTGCTTTTTTTTAAAAGAGGATAAAACCACCCCACCCAGCCCTCTGTGGTTGATGTGCATTGATTTTCAGAGCATTTCCTGCTGAAACTGGATCTTCTTTCAATGCACACTCACAAATGCTCGGCACGAGCCACAGTTGGCATCTGATTTTTCAAGCTGCTCTCACTAAGCCGTGGTGAAAACCTGTGCTGACCCATATGGGAGCTGGAGATTTGCCCTGAATCGAGGTGTTGAGCCAAGGGGAAAGTGTGTCATGTATGTTAAAAATTAATAAAAACTATATATTTTAATGTATATTCATATATGTATATTTATATTTGAGGTAGGTATTATTTTATAATATATGTGATGTATATTTATGATATATATTTTTATATATCTCATATATATACATCTATATATTATATATATTTATGTATGTATCATATATATACACATCTATATATTTATATGCTGCATATATTTAGAACATAGAATAAGATACAACATTTATACATTATATTCATATATGTTATATTTATGTATCATA
>WEKX01011162.1:11776-24136 GCA_013390025.1 Pitta sordida
GTAGAGTGGCAGATCATTAATATGCAAATTTTCCCCAGTTGCCCCCCCCTCCCCCCCCAGCACTGGAGTGGCTGTGAGGCATTCCTGGAAGTTCCTTGTGCACTCAGGGGAGCGAAGGGGGTCTTCTTTGCCCCATCCCCTTCTGGGCATTCCTCAGAAATCATGGCAAAGGGACCCCACGCCACCTCCCAAGCAAGTCCTGTACTTTCCTGCCGCTGCTGTGTTTCAAAGCCTGTGCATCCCCTGCCCCCACAGTGAGGCTTGCACCAACATCCCAGCACAGCAGCCCAGCCCCATTGACAAGGCAATGGTTGTGAAGCAGCACCAGCCTCAGGTGCCTGTCCCACAGTCAGCAGAGCTTGTGGATTCAAATGTTAATCAAGGTACTTTCCTTAGTTAACGTATGTTAAGAAAACCCAAGAAAGGTATACATACAATGAGTATACTGAAGTGTTTTAACTCATTAACTGCACTGGTGGAGAAACGAAGCAGAGTGAGAACTTAAGAGGAAAAAAACCTTAAAAGCAGCAGTGCCTTTGTCGCCGTGGGGACTGGTCAGGTGGGACAGGGGCTATCTCCTCTGCATTCCTTTCCACAGGTCTGCAGCCACCCACCCTGCGCTCCGGTGCTGTTTTGGCTACCCTCGCTTGGAGCAGGGCAGGCTCTGGGGAAATGTACCGTGGCCACCTTGGTTGTACCAGGGTGGGGCGGGCCGGGTGTGGCGCTGGCAAAACGGGCAGAGCACTGCACCCATGGTCCATGAGGCATGGCGTGGGGGTTGGTTTGAATATTCGTGACTGTCTAATTTGAATATTCATGACTGTCAATTCGCCCAGTTGCAAAATCGGCACGGAAAAATCACGCCGTGCAGTAATGAAGCCGCAATATGGGAGGCGCGAAGTGGAAGAGGGCTGGCTGTATAGGTATTTTCTTTACATTCTTAATGGTGTAATTGTAATTCTCTGGGATAGTATTTGGAAACTAAATGGAGTAACAGTTCAAACCTTGTAGTGTGAAAAATGCAGAATTGCTCCTTGTCCTTCATGTTTCTTTTTGCATTCATCTTTCTATGTTGTCATACTTTCTCCCTGAAGGGAGGATTTTTTTCTACTTTACTCAGTTGAGATTCTGCTTATTTTCATATGTATTTCATATTTCAGAAATAATGGGAGATGGAAAATTCTTAACATGTACGTATTTACCAGTCTGTAAAACTCATTCTTTTTTCACAAAGGTTTCATATTATAAAATCCACTTTAGTACAGTGGTAAGTGTCCTCACCTGGCGTGTGGGAGACCCGGGTTCGATTCCCGCCAGGGAGACAGTGTTAAGAGTTGGACTCGATGGTCCTTGTGGGTCCCTTCCAACTCAGAATATTCTGTGATTCTGTGATATTAGAGGCATCTGGATATGGCACTTGGGGATATGGTTTCGCAGTGATCAAGCGTAATTATGATGGTGCTGGGTTGACAGTTGTACTAAATGATCTTGAAGATCTCTTCCAGCTTTGATGATTCTGTGTTATTATAATGAGTTTTACATCAGGTCTTGGCAATGTAAGTAAAACTTCCAAATATATAGGATTCGTCCACAAACGAAAGAAGACGTGAGTTTAAGGGAAATAATTTTTCCCGTGGGCTATGGAGTCTACCAGATTGTCTGAGCAGTTAAGCATCTGCTGAAGTACAGAAGCCAGAAAAAAATTTATTTGCAGAGAAAAGATTATGTGTAACCTTTAACTTGGGGATCAAAGAAGTTAAGCTTAGGGGCCTAAAATGTCATCCTTAAGATTTTGTGAAGTATTCTCACCTTAAAAAGGTAGGTGTATCACAGTAAGTAACAGGTGACTATATGTTTGCTAACGTAAAATTTTGTTAAGATAAACTGCAATTTATTACCATATAGCTTAGTGTACCTGGATTTATCGCAGTGTTGTCAAAAACTACTGATCTTTGATAAACACTTTCATTATGTAATATGAAACACATGGATGTATTGCTGGCACATTGAAAGCTTGGAAATATTTCAACACCTTCAAGCTAGAAAGTATGTAAAGCAGTAAGATAAAATCATTATAATAATCAGGTTCTGGATGAAGATTACACAACCTTTATTGAAGCAATTTTCTTTAAAGCCATTTTTCTGGATAGGATGTGCTTTATAGAATAGGAATGCAACTTTCCCAGGGAATGCAAGCAATGACTAGTAAACCTGAATGTGAAAATAAATAGAGGAAGAGGTTGATTAATTCTGGGGGGCAAAAGATCACCATTTTCACTAGAATCTTAGGTGTGAAGCTGTAGAACAAACCCCCCCGGTAGAACAATAAAAGAGCAAAAATCTTTTAATTTAGAGTCCATTTATAAGCAATAAGAAAACAAAATGTTTTGAGAGAGAAAACAGAATTTTAAAAATGGTTGCTATTTGCTTAGTTGAAGAATTTTCATCTATGTGCTTGCTCAATCCTTAAAATGGTGGTAAACCTAAAAATCTAGGAAAGGATTTCATGATTAGATAT
The DNA here is from genome assembly GCA_013390025.1 of Pitta sordida. Classification (NCBI taxonomy): domain Eukaryota; kingdom Metazoa; phylum Chordata; class Aves; order Passeriformes; family Pittidae; genus Pitta; species Pitta sordida. Next base: position 14,295 of record WEKX01011162.1, read on the forward strand.
TTTAAAAGATGACAGACAGATGACTACATTTACCTTATCTATATCCCAGCTAGACATGGTTAAGGGCTTTAACATGACTATGCTTCTCATGCACAAATGAGATATCTGTTTATACTGTTACAGCTCATGGCCAGAATGGATGTATAGTAGTTTATTGGTGAGATAAAGTAATCTACTTAAAGTTTTTATATTTTTCTCTAATATTTTGTCTGGAGTACTGTACCATTGAATTTGAACATTTACTTTCAATCAACTTATAAACTTTGGTATTTCTTTTTATATATGTGGACAATTTTATTTCTTTTCTTACACCATTTAGTATGTTTTTATTTACAGATTCACATTGGTTATAATATGAAATTCTGAGGTTTGAGTTGTGAGGGTTTTTTCCCCAATTTTAGAAGCTGTTTTCTTATTTATTATCTTCATGGTCAATCCATTTTATGCTTACTTTTAAAAGAAAATAAAATCAAATGCTGGGACACAAAATAGTAGTCCTTTCAACAAAATTCCAGCTGGTAAATTTTTAGGAACCAGTCTGACTTGACATTATGATCAATATGCTGGATTGCATTTGTGACAGGTGTGGTCCTTTCATGGCTTATATAGGCAGACTATATGTTTAAATGAAGTAGAAAATTATATGTTGTCATTTGAAGTAATTACTGTTTATTGTATCACAATGACTCAGAAATATATTTATGATAGGAGTTAAACACAAGAGATGATGATGTCTGAGAACATGTGTGAGGTGAAGATTAAACTGTATTTTCTAATTTATTTTTCTTTCTTGATGTAGCATTTGACTTTAAACATATTTTATTTGTAGCAGCTCTTCAGTTAATATAACTTGGGACTAATCCTCTATGTGCTGTCCACAGCTGGAGACTGAGCTTATTCTATTGTCCCTACAAAAATAGGGTGTAGTTTATCATTTAACTAAGGGACAACCTCTGAAATCACCACACCTTAAACTAGCAGTTGTACCCAATGTACACTGTATTTGTTGCTACCTAATGGCACTGCTACCTAATGGTCTTGCCCAACAACTTTTGCTTTCATCTTAACTTTAATTTATCTGTTGGGATTTCATAGAGCCATAGAATCGTAGAATGGCTTGAATTGGAAGGGATCTTGAAGATCATCTCACTCCAACACTCCTGCCATGGGGAAGCACACCTTCCACTAGACCAGGTTGCTCAAAGCCCCATCCAGTCTGGGTTTGAACAACTCCAGGGGTGGGGCATCCACAGCTTGTCTGGGCAAATTTATGAAAATTACTTGTCTTTTATGCTAAATACAGTGAATTCCAAGTTTTTCTTAATTCAGGAATGTCTTATGGATATTTAATGTTGAATTGTTTTACATCATTGGACGTGGATATGGTGTTACTAGTGCTCTCCTGTTCTGTCCTGTCTTGTGTATTATCTATTTCACACTTTGATCCCAGTCCAGTTAGTCTGAGAGAACATTTTTTCATTATACAGCCTTTAAAATTTTACTTGTACTTTTGCTGTTAAATTACTTACGGCTTGTAAGTAAGTTTCTGCATTTCCATTGAATTATTTTGGATCAAGAACTGAGTTAAATGTTATCATGAGTAGACATGTTTTTCTGTATTTTTGATATATTTTTGCTTGGTTTTTTTTTAATTTGCTTTTCTGTATTTGGAAGTACATGATCTGTCTGGTTTCTGCAAGAATATGGACTTTTTCCCACATAGCATTACATTTTGGAAGAAGACCATCTGATTTTAAAGGCAAATGTGTATTTGCATCATACTGGGGGGGGGTTCAATGTTGAACATTGTAAATGTTTTCCGTATTTCAAAATAACCTCTAGTAGCTATATTCTTATGTGTTTATGTGTTTATGTATCTTTATCTATGCAAACATATATAGTAATCTCTTCATTTTCGTGAGGGGTTGGGGCTGGAGGAATGCCGCAAAAAATGGAATCCTTAAAGAGCAGCAGGTCATACATATGCAAATGAGCCACACCCATCACCCTGCTCCCCTCAGCCCCAGAGAACTGGGGGGTCTTCCTGGCATATCCTCTCGCCCTGTGACAGGACAGGGGAGTGAAGAGCATCTCTTCTGTACCTCCTCACCATCAGGGAGTCCCGGGGAATCCACAGGGTTCCCTGTGGCTGTGCCAGGCCCCCATGGTGGCAGCAGTGGTGGGGGTTCTGGGTCTTCATGGCAGCAAGGCCTCTGGCAGCAGGGTTCAGGGCCCCCATGGTCACAGCAGCAGGGTGTCAGGCCTCTGGGGCAACAGCTGCTGTGGTGGTGCCATGTCCCTGGGGGTAGCCATAGTAGTGACACGGGGGCCTTGGCCCCCAGGGTCAACAGTGGTGCCACTGGCTGATGGGATCTCAGCACCGCCTGGGGTAAGCAGCTGTAATAAGCCATTGACACCATATTATAAACTTTCCTCACCATGTAACCTTTCCAACACACTAAGTGAGTGAACTCTGTGTAGTTCCCCAAGAGAGCAAGAGGGACTGCTCCCCTGCCCTGTGGGGCATGCCAGTCCCACCCCCAAGCACAGCAGAGGCACTCTGTGCATGTGTAGCCATCCTGTGCTCACATGACATGGAAAAACACCGTGAAGAATCGAGGGAAGTTTACGGTGTCTTCGCTGGCAAAAAACCTGCGGAGGTGAAGTTGCAAAATTTGAGGTGCAAAGAGGTGAGGGATTACTGTATAACTCATGGATATATACACATAGAGTTACATCTGCTGTAATAAGGCTGAGGATGGAGAAGGGATAAGGATAGAAAAGGATTAAGAGGAGTAAGGGAGATACTCCGATCGAATCACAAGATTCAGAGTGGACAACTTGCCAGACTTAGCCCGAGACTTGACCAACAGTTTAGGCCTTAAACTTAACAGCACTTCACTGGTATTTAAACAATCTAACACAAGATTCTATTGCAATAACTATAAGCACGACAGTAACTCACAGGCCTAACTTAAAAATCTGAAGTACTTGGGAATGTAAGAAAGCAACATTCACAGTACATTTCCTTTAGCTCAGTCACATTCACAGATACATAGACTTGATGGAGTATGTAAAAGGTATTCACCTGTGAAAATTCACAAAGTATTCACATCAGATGCATTTTAATCATCTCAATGGGTGAAGGGTTGAGGGTTGAGGAGTAGGAGTATCAGCCCAGGATCAGTCATCACTGTTTGCCGATCCTCCAAGCAGAGCAATCCTGAGAGATGCTGGCTGTGAGAGGCCCTGCTCAGAAGGAGACGTTGGTCCCAGCCTGCTGTGGGCTGCGAGAGCTCGGAATCACAGAACATTTAGGTTGCAAAAGACCTCTAAGTTTGAGTCCAACTTTTGATTCATCACCACCTTGTCAAACGGACAATGGCACTAAGTGCCACATCCAGTTGTTTCTTGAACATCCCCAAGAATGGTGACACCGCCACCTCCTTGGGCAGTTCATTCTAATGTTTAACAACATTAATGTTTCTTTCTGTGAAGAAATTCCTCCTGAAAGGAAGAGTCTCAGTTAGGACTGCTGTTTATAGAATCAAAAGAGAATTGGCTGAAGTCATAATAATTTTTCCTCTTGCCCACAATTTGGGTCAGTAAATATTTCTGGTTACAAAAATGGATTTTCAAGGTGAGAAAAGTAAGTTTCCAAGGCTGTTTATTAAATACAGGAGCTTGGTAGACATCACTAGCTCATGGGAACAGACAGTGTTTTTGATAAACTCCAGTCAAGCTTAGTCTTGGTACTGTTTGTAAGGGCTGAGGCCTAATGAGCATTTCTGAGATCACAGTGCAGCCTGAGGGGAAGGCACTGGGGGAATGCACCACCACACTTACTTAATGGGGTTTGCTTACTGCATAAGAAAGACACACTTAAAAATATACATTTAAAGAAATGAAAAAGGCGTTGTCATGCAACTTTCAATTGCTTCACTTGGCCTTGGGAGAAAATCTTTAAGAGTAGTCATTGTCAAAAGAGGAAAGACCATTAATACTGGAAAGGAGAAATTAATTGTTAACTGGCATAAAAATCTGTTTACTTATTTTCCTGCTTGTTTTTTTAAAAATATTGTAGTGACATTAGGAAAGAAAGAATGTCTTCTAATTTATTTTAAATGTTATAAGTTAGTATGCTAATACTGGAAGTGACTTGATAGTGTGTAATTTATAAGGAGAATAACATGATCTAAGAGGTGATCTGAATTTTGTAGTAATTTATGCTGTCTGTTAGTTGGTTTTTCCTGAAGTAAAGTACATGATTTTTAAATCAAGTGAAACCTTGCTGCAGGCACAGCCATAAATAGTGATCCTTTTCTAAATTAAAAAGAATAGCATACCTGTAAGGCTACTGGGTTAGACTCTTAGGATCGTGAAAGGTAGAAGTACAGTGAATCCCCGCTGCATTGCAATCTCTCCATTACGACCCTGCCCATTTGTGAAGCAAATTTCTCGCAGTTTTTATTCAGCCGTCTGTGAGGTCCCTGGCCCGACACATGCGCAGTCGCTCTGCTCTGCTGAGGGTGGTGCCGCGGTGCCTGTGGGGCAGGCCTCACCCTGCCCTGTGGGGAGGGGGCTCGCAATGACGGCACTGTGCCCTGTCCCTGACCCGGGAAAGTGTCCCATGAAAGTGAGCCCAAGGGGAGAAGCAGAAAGTGAGGTCAGGCAAGCACTGTGTGCTGAGAGGGGAGGAATGGCGAGCATGCCTGGTGCCAGCAGCCAGGTTTCCAAGCCCCCTCTGACTTGGGAGACACTCCCCCTGCGTGCCCACAGCCAAAATCCCGTGCCGCTGCTCCCTCCCCCCAGGCCTGTGCCCGCGTGTCCCAGCACGGTGTGGCCACGGGACCGGAACGGCTCACAGGGGCTGCTGGCGCCGCACTGGCCATGGGGCCAGTACGGCTCGCCGCGGCTGCCGGTGCAGGCTGCCAGTGCGGGGCCGCACTGTGGGGATGGGGCGCCTGGACGCAAGTGCCGGGGGAGGGAGAAGCGGTGTGGGGTTTGGGCTCTGGGCACGCGGTCACGGGAGCCTGGAGAGGCCCATGGATTCTCGGGGGTGGGGGGGGTCTCCTGAGTCAGAGGCGACTCAGAAACAGTTCCCCTTGCTCCCCCGTGCTCAGAGAGCCCAAGGGGAGAAGGAGAAAAGCACCCGCAGCCCTCCAGAGTTCCTGGGGTGGAGCAATGGGCATGGCCTGCATGCATATTAATTACCTGCACTTCTTTGCGAGTTTAGCATTTCGCAAGGCTCATGCCCTGTCCCGTTCCTCGTGAAGAACGGGGTATAACTGTAGTACCTTAAACACTAAGCAAAATGTTTTTCCTGCCCTTAATGCCCACCTTCCCCCAATCATTTGAAGTATTATTCTCGTCAGACATACACAGTCATGCAGTCCTAGAATGAAAAGATAAATAGTCAGGTACGGAAATATTAGTCAATAAAATGAATCTCTACTGACTCCACTCTATTGTGGTCAAGATTAAGACTGATTTTTTCATAGCTGGTAAAAAAGCATTGGTAGCGGAGTCTGGGTGTGTGAATAAAGTATAAACTGGAAAGGGGAATTTTGCTGCTGTACTTCTAACTATTCCCAGTATGTGATATGAACTTCTTGGAATCAGAGGAGATTCATTGACCTAAAGAAGTTAATTTTGCAATTGTTGAATCAAAAAACAAATTGAAAATAGGAAGACATCATTTAAATCCCTGAAGTGTTTGGTTTGGACTTTAAAGAGATGTATCAATGTATGGGTACACTGTGTCCTGCACAGATGCCTCCCAAGATTTAGGAGGAATTCTGGAGTATCCTCTGGATGATGAACTGAATCTACTCAGAAAGAGTTATTTTGTAAACTCTCAAAACGTGAAGACGTGTATGTAAAACCTACAATGATTTTAGTATAAGATGGAGTTTACTTTGTGTAACAATAGTTTTCTTCCTAAATTGAACTCCTCCTTTTGCCTTATTTAAATCTACTTGGAGTAACAACAGAACCAAAAAGGGAATGTGAAACAATTGTGTCACTTAACTAATCCTCTCCAATTGTTATTATGTTATTAATATGTTAATCATGTGAATAGTGATCTGTAGGTAATGCCGAGTGCTATTCAGACATTAGCTGGGCTAAAGCTTTGTGGCAGTTAATATTAGAACTAATACTAGTTTAAATCCTTAATTACTTGAGGTATAGATTTGCATATGAAACAAGCAGCAGCACCTTTTCCACCATCTTTCCTAATCTGCCATTTTAAATACGCAGCAAAAGTTTTCTTCACCAGCCAGAGTTATCAAAAGTTTTGCACATCTAATTACACAATCTTTGATTATCAATTTGTTATCTATTGAATTAACTTCTGTGATCTTTGAGACAGAAATGAGAAAAACTATACATGTCTGTCTTTGCAGATAATACTGTTTGCATTTGTAATTATCACAATAGATAAATCTAATAGGGGTTGTGGGTGAATTACACAGCAAATCCATCAGCATTACACTTCCAAGTGTATGATTGAGACACAGATTTGGCTGTTAGCCATCACAATGATGTGGCTTAACTAATGTGATCAATCTTGAACTAGACTGACTCAATAGAAGTCCCAAAGTATGTTCTAGCCAGTTGATATGATAAATTATTAAATATTTTTTGTGCAACCAGGGGTGGCAAATGCTATTTTGTACCCTTCACAGAGGTTTAAGGAGCAGCTTGTAAATTTTGTCCTTCTTTAGGTTTTTCCTTTAAGGTATCATTTTCTGTCAATGCTTTCCATCCTTTTCCCATATGATCCCCATGACAGAGAAGCCATCTCTTCTGGAAGTACAGTTTTGTTGACTTGGACATTGCCATAAACCCTTGGAAAATTCAGGCCTGGTAAAAACTGAACATCCTCTTTCTGTTGAATAAAACCCCGAAAATATGAAAGGGGCCTGTACTGCAAGACTACAATGTATGTATGGCATATACAGAAGTTAATGTACTCTTTTTGTTAAAAACATGTAAGTCAAGCCCCTTTCCATTATAAGTGTGTTTCTGTCTCAAAAACACATTCCACACAGCTGAGAAGATGATTTTATAGTCAACAACAGGTTAGGGTTGGGACCCATGCAAGGGACTAGAAACAACAAGGAAGCCAGGGGATGATAGAAAATCATTTGGTTTGAGAGAGTGGCAGCACTGATAGATATTGGAAAAACGTAGAAGGTAGGGTTTGCTAGTCAGAGTGAAAGTATGTAGGCAGCAATAACTGAGGCGAATTAACAGACAGGGGAATAAGAGACAGATTTGTATTGTTGTGGAGATTGAAATAGAAGAGCCTATCCAAAGCAACCATGAAAATATATTTCCTTATGATACCTATTGTGATTAACTTATGGGAATAGTAACAGTGTGTTTTTCTTAACTATGCTAAAATTTGAGTTTTTCCTCATGTTGAGTATCTTGTATTTCTTATTACATCATATGCTTTATCCCTCTGTGTCTTGCCTTTGGGCCCACCAAGCTTCTTAGGAATGAGATGGCTACTGACCAGTTGCAAATATTTTTATCCCTCTGCTTAGGAAGGGATGACCTCTCTGTCTGAAGTGGTAAGCAAATGTATTGTTGGAAGATTGCATCTTTCTTGTTCTATCACTATTTTACAGACACTAAGAACATCAAGATTGCAAAAAATGAGTTGGTACACAATCAGCAAAACAGAAAAAAATATTTGTGGGTTGATTGTTGGGGGGGTGTTAATCATTCATATAGGCTTATGGTTTTTATTGGGAGGTTTTTAATATCTTTTAAGGTGATTGAACTATGACTGTATCTGTTAGTGTAAAATAACAGTTCTGAAAAACTGAAAATAACATAGAAACCTGAAACCTAGAAAGCAGCAGTACACAGGGCAACAGAAATACAAAAAACTATATGAATTGTGTTTGGTTAGTAGATACAAGTGAATGACCACTGAGTTGGTGGAGCTTTCACAGCAAGTTGAGCTGCTGTACTTTCTAAAGTGCATGGTTACTAATAGGCAATATTAGTCTAAATATTGGGGGAAATAGTGTTAGTAGTTCTTTTTAGATATTTTTTTCTTTTGATGATGTATCTTACTTCTGGTTGCAACTGATGTAAAAGCTTCTGACCAACAAATATCCAGGAATTATCAAGTAGCTAATAGCTGTTTTTTGTGTAATGGTTCTAGCATTAAAAAGAAGGGTGAAAAAAATATTTTTGTTCTTTCTTTTTGTCAGTGTTGGTCATTTTGGCAGACTTTGTCCTCAAATTTGTTAAGACTAATAATTCTTTGAGTGTATTCACGTCAAAATGTACTGCCTAGGTAAAAGTTTGGTTGATGCATATAACACTACATTTCTGGGCTTTCCAAAAGTTGACTACTGCTTTATTAATAATCTCAATATAACCAGTATGGTTTTTAAGGTAACAGCACTGAAATTACAACTATTATACATTTTCTGGGATGGAATTTCATTGTATTATTTAATTCCGGGAGAGAAAAAAAGATACAAGATGTTTCATGCATATTTAAACTTCCTAATTTCTTAATAGGAAAATGTAATAGGTTTGTTATACTGTGCTGAAATGTGTTCTTTGTATAAGCAATTATTTTGTTTTAAAACCAGTTCTATGAGACCCTCAAGCTCTTCAGGAAAAATATATGGCATTGACAACTTGTAAAATTTCATCATCCTCCTAAATGCAAATGGGAAGATATAATCAACACAAGGCCTTATACAGCCTGTAAGATGTGATAGATCAGGTGATTATGTCCCTGGTTGATACAATTAGTAGCTTCAAAAGGCATGAGAAATTTAAAATATTAGTAACTGATTAAAACAAACCACACTAAGATTTATGTACACGTTTTTTCTCTATTTGCATCCAGAAGGCTGCTGAAATTTTATGAATTTTAAATAGCATATTCCATAGCTGATGAGTCTGAGACTGTGCCAGCACTATTTTCATAAGACTTAGTCTACTGGGGGAAAGGTGAGGTCAGAAGATATCCCTTGATATCTGTGCTTCCTTGTATGATGTGCAGACTGGATCATCAATCTTCATTCGTGTGATGGAAAGGAAGACATTATTAAATGTCTTTCTAACTCTGCAGTCTGACAAAAATTATAGTGTAGGAAAAGTATAAGCAAGGACTATAGAAACCAGCTGATAGTTAAACATGAATTATTACTGTAAAACAATTAAGATTACTGCAAATTACTTACGTATCTTAAAGTAGTTGCTGTAATGAAGGATAATTATGATACAAAACTCAAAATTCAAACTGTAGTGACTGAAAATTTTTATGACAGATACACAGAGATGCTGGCAATTTGAGGTTGTTTCATTTTGCTATTAGACTTCTGATAATTACCTCCACATACTTGAAAAGGGAACATTTATTATAACAAAATGAAAAAACTATCATCATCACCACATTAAAAATTACATTCTCTAATGTTGAAAGCAGAATCTTTTAGGAAATAGAAAATTTTATGTCTGGTTTTATGTCTGTGTCTACTTTTTAATCTGTGTTTAACTTTCCTTTCACGTACTGGAGCTTGAAAGAGTACACAGAGGTTTTGAAACAAGAAGTGTGAAGCAAGTCCTTCTGCCCAGGCCCCTGACTGTGCAACATGATGTGAGTAATTTAACCATTTCATTCCTGTTTTTTCCTTTGTAGACAATGGAAATGTACTGTTTTCTGTATTTTAAAGAATAATATATTTGGACTCATCCGTAAAAATCATAATGAAAATTTTAATTTAATTTTACACCCCAGGTTAAATTAATAGATAAAAGATGTTGTAGGTAAAAAAAAAAAGTGAAATGTAACGTTACTT
>WEKX01011165.1:0-52431 GCA_013390025.1 Pitta sordida
AACTCATAATATTCTGTGTGATATTCTTCTGTGTGAAAGCAGAGCAGAGTCCACATCTCAGGCTGCAAATTTGGTTTACTTTTCCTTTAGAAACACAGACCGTGAAATACCTTCTTCCTGGTGAGCTGAATGGTGGTGCAGGCTTTGTCAAAGCTGTCCTACCATGGCACAGAATGAGGTCAGAAGAATGGGATGGTTTCACATTTAATTAATTTGCAGTTTAATGTTAAATGTTATGTTTATTGAAAGGTAAACATGTTGCAAATTAGGTAAAAATGTACCTATCTGCCTCTAGCAGATGTAGCAACTGAAGCCAGAGTCACTCTGTAGAACTCAGCTCAAGCCGAGAGTCTGTTCAACCCTTGTTTGGTGTTTGAGCAGATGTCAGCCAGATTTTTTGAAATATAAACTGAATTGCAGATGGTGAAGGTCAGGAGGTTAAAAAGCGCCTGTGCCATTTAAAGATCTACATCTGAGTGCAAATTTACTTGGTTGGAAAGAAGTATTTTTCAAGTTTTGAATTCAAACAACTGGAAGGTGGTTGGTGTGCCAGCTGGTGACATCAGTGCCTTTCATTTAGGTGCTCCTCTGTGCCCAGCAAAACTGGCAGATAAATCAGCAAGAGATCCTCACAGTTCCTGGGTTTGACTGGCCAGCAGTGCACTTCAGTGCAAGCTGTAACAGGATGAATCTGATTGTAACCAGTTGAAAACTTCATTGTGCTGTGATTTGTTTTTCCTTTTACCCTAAGTATTAATACACAAACCTTGTGGACAAACAGAGCAGGATGTTGTGTGCCATGTTAAAATAGCTTAAAAGAGTGTTCACAGGTTCACACAAGTTCATAGGCTATTCCGAGTTGGAAGGGACCCTCAGGATCATCCAGTCCAACTCCCCACCATCCAGACCATGTCACTGAGCTCCTCATCCAGTCTTCTCTTAAACCTCCAGGGATGGCGACTCCACCACCTCCCTGGGCAGACCATTCCACTGAGGGATCACTCTCTCTGGGAAAAACCTCTTCCTGACGTCCAGTCTAAACCTCCCCTGGCGTAGCTTAAGGCCATGCCCTCTTGTTCTGGTGTCATCAGCCTGAAAAAAGAGATTCACACCCACCTGGAGGCAATAATTTCAGTAGCAGAGTCGACAGAGTCCATGTCAAGCCTTGACTCGTGGCCTGGTTGCTTGTTTCCAGATCAATGCCTGGAGAGAGGAATTGCTTCAAAGGAGGCCTGATGCTGCTTCACATACAGAAAAACTATTCACTTTCCTTCAAGTAATACTTGTATGGTGGGGCTGCAGGTACTTCAGTGCCAAGTGGGATCTCATTCCATACTATGGCTCTGGTTTGTTTGAGTTCATGGCTTTCTTTGAAGAAGCTTTGAGGCCTTTCAGTTGTACAGCTGTTTGCCTAAATGAGTGTTTAGGGCAGCTAGTCAAATTTTTCTTGTCAAATTTGTTTGGAAGCAAAATAAGATGATATTGAAGAAGCTTAAAGAGTGCATTTATTTAACATTTTCTGACAATTTAGTGATGGCCCACAGAAATATGTCTAGAAATGTTTGCCTCAAATGTGAGCCCCAGAGCCAGGCATTTGGGATGGAGCACTGCTGCTGCTGAGGGGCCCAGGTGCTTCCTGAACTGGAAATGTCCCCGTGTGTTTAACAGACTTCAGCTGGATTTTTCCTCCATGGATTTGTCTGGTCCTGTTGTTAACCTCCATGAAGGTCACCACTGGCAGGGTTGTGTTGCTTGAGGAAGTGGCTGCTGAAGCAGCACCGTGGTGATTTCATTTGATGTCCTTTGGTTTTCCCATAGAAACAGTGATTAATTGCAGGCAGTCAATGCTCTCTGTTCCATGACTCATTTATACACCTCTCACTTCAGCACAGTTGTCTTTTTTTTTTTTCTGGATCCAGCCTAGTGTGATTTCCTAACACCTGATCATCCCTGCTGCCCCTGTTTGTATTCCTGAACACAAGCCAGCCAACCCTCCATTCTGGACTGCTTTAGTTGTGTGCATGCCTGGCATTGAAACCCTTAAAAAGAGTGTTTGACAGCTAAAGCCTGTACTCTAACTATTCAGATATTTTAAAGCACTTAAAGAGCAAGGGGTCCATGTAGCTTTTGGCTAAACTGTGCTTAAAGTTGGTGCTTTGTAACTGTATTTAGGGGTTTAAGTAGTCCTTCCTTGTTTTGTGTTTTTAAATGACCTTAATGAAAGAATTCACTGAGTGATTTGGCTTACATTGCTCAAAATTCTTTCCAGGGAATTGACCTGTGTTTAGAACTGCACAAAAATAGTAGAAATATGCAATAGAGACTAATTCTGTGCTGGCTAGGGGAGAAATCTGGCCAAACAGTCTGGTTTCTAGTTTTCTTTTTAGTGAAAGCCCTAAGTCCAAAAAGGAGAACAGTTGATTTACAATCCAGTGCCTTATTTTCCAAACAGGCTAGACTTATTTCCAGGTTTAGAGGGTGTTCCTGTGGTTGTTTTATTAAACCACAATGAACTCAAGTGACCAGCCACTGACTGCCTTACTAGTTGATGTTCCAGAAAAGACCTTTAAAAATGTCTTTGGAGTAAAGTGATCCTTTGATGAGAGACAGAGTAGATTCTGAAATGTGTCAGCTTCCTTCACTCCAGACTCCTCTGCTGGCAGAGAACAGTTGATGAAACTTGAGTGTTCAAGTGCAGCTGAATTGTGTCATTTGTAACCTGTTTTTCAGTGTACAGAGCCCCAGAAGCTGTTCAACATTGCCAATGAGCTGCTCCATACAGAGGAAGCCTATGTTAAAAGGCTGCATCTCTTGGACCAGGTAATTCCATTTTGAATTAACTCTCCTCTCTTTTCAGGGGTATCTCCTGTCCTTTCCCAGTAGTGTGGGAATGCTGTGTGGAGGTGGAAGGTGGAGTTTGCTTGCCAGACTGGTGCTGTGAGTCCTGGAGACAGGCCCTGGACAGGAGGGTTCTCTGAGCAGGAACCAGAGGATTGGGATGGCAGAGAGGGGAATGGGAGAGCAGCAGCCTGACATACAGTCAGCATTTGGTTCCTCCCTGGGCATATGGGGAGAGGAAATCACAGGGATACTAAAGCCACTGAGAAATGATGAAATCCATGATTGCTCTTTGATGCATAAGAGGTTGGAGTTTTACTGAAAGCAGGCCATGTGGGTCAGCCCCGTGCTTGCTGTGAACTGTTTTTTTACTGCTGTGTTTGTGTTTTTACTGTTGTCACTGGTGTCACTGGTGTGATTAGTGAGAACTTTCTTCCTCATAAACATTATTATCTGCCTGACTAACTTGATCTCCTTTTATGATCCAGTGACTCGACTGGTTGATGACAAAAAGGCTGTGGATGTTGTGTACTTGGACCTTAGCAAAGCCTTTGACACGGTTTCGCACAATAAGCTTCAGGAGAAACTCGTAAAGCACGGGCTGGAAAGGAACATTTTATGCTGGGTTACAAACTGGTTGGAAGGGTGAGCTCAGAGGGTGGTGGTGAATGGTGCAACATCGGACTGGNTACAGGAACTGGGACTGTTCAGTCTGGAGAAGAGGAGGCTCAGAGGGGACCTCATTGCTGTTTACAACTACCTGCGGGTAGGTTGCAGCCAGATGGGTGTGGGCCTCTTCTTCCAGGCTGATGACACCAGAACGAGAGGGCACGGCCTCAAGCTACGCCAGGGGAGGTTTAATCTTAACGTTAGGAAGCGGTTTTTCACAGAGAGAGTAATTGCATATTGGAATGGGCTGCCCAGGGAGGTGGTGGAGTCGCCATCCCTGGAGGTGTTTAAGAGAAGACTGGACGAGGAGCTTAGTGACATGGTCTAGCTGGGGGTTGTAGGGCTGGATGACCCTGGGCCCCTTCCAGCTCGAAGTGGCCTGCTAGGCTGTGAGGCATCTAGGTTGGTGTTACGCTCTGGGATGTGCTCTCGGTCTCTGTACGGGTGTTAGATGGTGAGTTGGACTAGATGATCCTTGTGGGTCCCTTCCAACTCATAATATTCTGTGATTCTGTGATTAAGTTGACTCTACACAGTTTGGGCATTTCTATAATTATCTCAAAGAAAAACAGCGTGAATGTGCAGGAAAGAAATAAAATTGAGGATGAGACAGCTCTCTAACCAAAGGCTTTTTAAAAATGAGTGGGGGAAAAAAAGGAAAAAGAGAATTGTCACCTAAATGCTGTTAGAAGCTGTAACTTTGAGAGGCATCCACCCTTTAACTCTGGGAGCTCTATGGAAGACTTGCAGTGGTTGTTTTAGGTGAGCAGGAGCTGTTTCTCAGCCCTAGGAATCTAGGGACTGCCTTTCCCTTTTGTTCAGTACAGTCTAGTTTTTCCTGCTGAGAAACAAAACAATCACATGGTTTATTTTTCTTCATGTAAAGAGCAGTAAGTGATCTTCAGGGACTGGATGATCCTTGCAGCTTGCACTCCCAAATATGAGATGTCTGATCTTCTCAGTCATCCCAGCCTTTTTCTGAATTGCAACTCAGATTTTCCTAATTTTTTACAGTGGCCAACAGTGATAAATCCAACCCTGAGTAACAGTGAGCTTGTGTTTTGTGAACCTTGTGAAAGACTCCAAGGTCTGAGTACCAGAGGTCAACATCTGTAGCTCTGTTCTGAGCAGTCAGTTTTGTAAACTGCAATCTAAAGTCAATGTGTCTAGAACTTTTTTTTGTAAATAAATGTTGGTGCTGTCTTGTTGTCTTCTGCAGGTTTTTTGCACTAAGTTGTCTGAAGCAGGAATTTCATCTGAAGTGATAACAGGCATCTTCTCAAATATTTCTTCCATCTATTGTTTCCATGGACAATTTCTTCTCCCTGAGCTCAAGACAAGAATTACACAGGAATGGTGGGTAACTGTCATTACAATTATTTTAAAAATACATTTTCAAGAAACTATAGCAACCATAAGGCCTAGTCTAATTCTAAATTTTAATTGTTTAATATGGTAGTTAATACATTAGTTATTGAATATATTCATGTGATGTCTCAAGTATTTCTGATTTCAGGAATAGAGTCAGAGAATCACAGAATATTCTGAGTTGGAGGGACCCACAAGGACCATCGAGTCCAACTCTTGAATGGCATAACTGCCTCCCCAGCAGGAATCGAACCCCGGGCTCTCACTTGAGGGGCAGGGACACTCACCACTGTACTAAAGTGGATTTTTTCAACAGATCTGAGCACTCAAAATTTCCAGAATATATTGTGAGCAATTTTTAGGTCCAAAATACTGCCAGAGCTGTTTTTCTTACTGAATTCCCCCTCTCCTATTATTGCAATACTATGAAATTGCAGTACTAGGAAGGAATGAAATTGCTTTTTCTTGCCTCATAGATGAAATAAGTATTTTCAAATACCAATTAAAATTTGGCTACTGTAAAGGTTGGACTTGATATTCTTGAAGGTCTTTTCCAACCTTAATGATTCTGTGAAAGTGTAAGTTGTAGTTAAAACAGATATGCAGTGAGAGGTAGAAAGGTTAATTGTAAGTCAAATCTAGGAAACTTGATGGGACAGGAGACACTGTCTCCACAGTGTCCTGCAGTGCTGATCTTTCCTGGTACCCCAGATAAGAGAGACAAGACCAGAGCTTCACACAGTTCATAAGTGACCAGAAGGAGTCTCAGGACCTTTGTGCCTCACCTGTGCTGGCAGGGACAACTGGAATAAAGGGGAGTAAAACTGGAGAGTCTGGGAGTCAGAAGAGGGTTGAAGCCAGTTGTTAACTGGCTAAAGAGAGTGTTGTGTGGTCAGACTTAGGGGAGAATGGCTGGTCCTCTGCCTGGCCAGTAGTTCAGAGGAGAGAGAGATTTGTGGCTGCTGCTGCTCCAGTCTGGGGTGGGAGGTCTCCAGGCAAATATGTGACTGGCCCCCAGAGATTACCCATCTAAACTGATCCATCTCTTTTGCATTACTACTTCTTCAAATGTTTGGTTGTGGTGGAAAAGATTATTTTTGAAGAGTAAAAGTTTCCCACAAGATTTTGTGCTCAGCAGAAGAGATCCATGGATATCCCTTTAACAGTGTGTAGTCAGTTTGAATCTGCTCTTCAGTAGGAGAATAACATGGAGGCATAAGTATCATCCCTTGTAGATCAGGATTAATGTTTGAGGTTTCATCTAGGGTACTGTGTAAATCACTTTAAAGTAAACTTAGTCTGAATGTCTTGGCTGTGTATGTGTGTAACTTCTTGGGCATATGGAAGACAACTGTGCAAGTCTTACAGTTGTGTTTGCTCTCAGAAGATACAATTCATTTCCTGATATTTCAGTGCTTTCCTGTCTCTTTCTCATAGGAGTGTCAACCCACGTCTAGGAGATATCCTACAGAAACTTGCTCCTTTTCTGAAGATGTATGGAGAATATGTGAAGAACTTTGACAGGGCAATGGACATAGTGAACACATGTATGCAGAGGTCCTCGCCCTTCAAAGATGTTGTTCAGAACATACAGGTATGTTGTTAATTGTCCTAATAGGGCTCAGAGATTGTTGTGTTTTAGGAATGGTACTTCCCAATTTAGCTTCCCCACCAAGACTCCAAAACCACATCACTCACTTCTCCTCCTTCCTTTTACCCCTCCCCCTCCCTTCAGCAGATTGGAGAGGAAAATTGAAGGCACAAAAGGCAAAGATCACAGATTAGGATAAGAACAATCTACTGGAAACAGCAATGAGATAAGAGAACAAACTGTAAGAGAACAACACAATGTAATAACAAAAGCTTACAAAACAGAGTTTGGTACAAAACCACAGCTACGCCACCCAAACCAGTCCCTCTGGTCAGGGCCAGGACTTCTCCCAACTCCTTACTCCACAAGAAGGAAACTCTTCTCCTCCAAAGCCAGAGAGAGAATCTCTTTCTCCTACCCCTGGCAGTGTGAGGTGGTATCCAACTCTAACGGTGTTAAATAACCTCTGGATCCTGGCCATGCCCCCTCCAAGCTACTGCAAAAGATTACCTCTGTCCTGGCCAGAACCAGGACATGTATTTGTGCAAAGTTTGTTTGCCAGTGCATGACACACAATGTTCAGCTACAAGACAATGCCACAAACCTGCTAAAAATAACACAATTTTAGTGGCAGTCCTCTCTTCTCTTTTGCTGTGACACAGATTTTTCACATAGATAGCTTTTCTCCACTTGAAATTTTATTTTGTTTTTTTCAGATAGCTTTAAACTAGCAGAGGACAGGGTTAGATTGGATATTGGAAAAAAATTGTTCCCTGTGAGGGTGGTGAGGCCCTGGCACAGGTTGCCCAGAGAAGCTGTGGCTGCCCCATCCCTGGAAGTGTTCAAGGCCAGGTTGGACGGGGCTTGGAACAACCTGGTCTAGTGGAAAGGAATTGAACTGGATAGTCTTTAAGGTCACTTCCAACCCAAACTGTTCCATGATTCTACGATTTAAGTGGAATGTATCAGAAGTCACAGAATGACATTTCACCATTGGCCCAGCAATTCTGACTCTTTTTGTCTTCCTCATTACTAATTTTAATTGCTCTTTACAGTAATACCTCACTGCATTGTGATCTCTCCATTGCGACCTCACTGGTTTGTGAGGAATTTTTCTCTCATTTCTGCCTCAGTGACTGTGGAGCTTCCCGGCCGACACATGTGCAGAGCCTCTGCTTCGCCGAGGGGCAGCGCCAGCTCCCTGTGGGGCAGGACTGGCCTGGCCCCGTGGGGAGGGTGCGCGGTGCCTCTTGCTCCCGTAGCGTTTATGGTCCCGTGTCGCCGTGCCCTGTCCCTGCCCCGCTCCTGTGTGTCCCCATGCCTGGGCCCTACAGTGGAAGGCTCACACCGTGCTGTGCCCTGGGCGGCCACTGAGACCCAGCGCAGCCCCACCACAAGTCACGCTGTCCCCTGTTACTCTCAGCCCAGCCAGGGACTGACCCCTGCTGGGTGTGTTACTGTTCCCATGGCTACAGGTGGGGAAGCTGATGTGGTCTGTGCCCGGGGACGGCGTGCCCGGTGCACCTGCTGATGACGTAGCCCCAGGGAAAGTGCCCCATGAAAGTGGGGCTGGGCTGGCCACCGTGGCGGTGGGGCAAACGCTGTGTGCTGGAATGGGGCAGCGCCAGGACATGCCCATGCCACCACTGCAGCTGCTGTGCCAGGAGGAGGTTTCTGTTCCCCCAGGCCCTCCCCCTGCTGCAGCAGGGGCAGTGCTGTTCAGCTGGGTCCATATGGCCAGCGCTGCTGCTCCCAGGACCGGCGGATGTTAAAGGGAAAGAAACTCTGACACCGACGCCATAAGGGTGTCACAGTGTTGCAAAGTTAAGGTTTCCCAGGCTCTAAGAGCACCGAGCAGAGCCCGGGGACACCCCTTCCCCACCATGGTGGCAGTGCAAACATGAGCAGTGGCAGCAGCCATGGAAGCAGCAGCGTGGCTGAAGAGAAACCCAGGGATTGTCCAAGGATGCTCCTGATTGGCTGGGGGCGGGCAATGAGCGTGGCCTGTGTGCATTTTAATGACCTGCACGTGTTTGTGAATTAGACATTTCACGAGACCCTGACAAGACCCATCCTCACAAAGGGTGAGCTATTACTGTAATAAATATGTTTTTGTTCTGATGTGGGTGTGTTTGAGTTTGGACACATCACTGACAGCATCTGGTGTTGGTCTGGTTTTCCTGAGTCTCCTGAAGCCTCACGCAGTCTCAGGATCACAGCTCCGCAGGAGGATGCTTAACAGGGATTTTCATGTGTTTTCTCATAATTATACAAATTGTTGCTTGGGGAGAATGGAAGAGCTCTGTTTGTGCTGGTGTATGGATAGAACCATTGTGTCCCCCTCGGGCTGTGAGCCTGCTGAGGGGGTGCAGGAGTCTACAGCAGCTCATGAGCATCCCTGCACCAGTCCTGGGAAATCCTCCTTTGGGAGAGGAGGTCTGGCAAGGAGTGGGTTAAGCTGATCAGGGAGCACAGCTGCCTCCCCTAAATGGCAGGATTGTGGCTGGGCCAGCTGTCAGGAATCAAGTAATCCCTCGGCAGGCTGAGAGATGAGAGATCCTGTGTGGAGGGTTAGAGCTGCAGCTGTGACTCAGACAGAAGCTTGGAGAAGCAGGGATTAGGGGAGGTCCTCTCCTGCCACGCCACATGGTCTTTTCTTTCCCTTTTTCTGCCTGCACCCAGCAGCAGCAGTGCTGTGTTCTGCTGTTTGGGGCTTTTGGCAAGGTAAATCCAGTTGGAACTGCATTCCCTACCTGTCTCTTCCCACACCAAGCTTCCAACACAAACAGTGTGCGTTATGTGTTGGTCTGTGTCTGTCTCAGGCCACGAGAAGTTCAGCTGTGGCTGTAGCAGAGCTCTGGGCTGGCAGAGTGGGTGGGCAGTGGTGATGCAGGTGGGAGGTGCAGCTCTGAGGACAGGATTGTGCTTTTCCTTTGGTCCTTGACCATGGCTGTAGGAGGGAGAGGTTTTACCCAGTCCACTTACCTGACCCCTGTCTGCACTGACCCAATTAAGACTGTGGGTCTGTGATGTAGGAGACCTGACTGTATATATAATATGCAGCTTAAGGCATTCACAGTTACTAATTATTTTAACTGGAGAAAACAGAAACCAAAAATCAAGTGTTTCTGTTGAGTGGATGACTGTGACTTACCAAGTGTACTTTAGCTGAGCTTGGACATAAACATGATTTCTGTTCAGTTCAGATCTAGCTGCTGGGGCCAAACGTTGATAGCTGTTGAGTTTGTTGTAACTTACTTTGTCAACTTTCTCCTCATACCATCACATTCATACTTTTAAATGTATATATCAAGAATTATATAATATGTGAATATATATTTATATATTGCATGTGTTTTAGATTCTCACATGAATAAACACAGAATAAACATTTATCTTTGCCCTAGTGAAGTCATTAGAATTCCAGTGTAAACTCTGTAAACTTCTAAAATTGCATAGCATGAAACTTTTTCTGTTTGGAATATTTTGTCACTGGTGTCTTTTCAGAAAGGTGCCCTTGCATGTGAATACAACTGACATGAACCGTAGAGCAACTTCATCCTCTGCTTCCTTGTCATTGTCCTGTGTAAAGGCTCATCCCATTGCAGAAATAAGAGGACCACAGAGAATGTTATAGTAAGCAGATTTAGGGATATAATCCAAGTGCTAATAGTGCACAGTTTTGTGCCCTGGAATCTCTGATTCTTTCCGTCCCAGTTGTATTTTTCTGGGAAACATGGTGCTGTAAAACTGAGAGATGATAAATTTACTTCTGCTCTGTGGCAAGATTTTTTTGAAAGCTAATTTACATCTTCGAATTTCTGGAAAGGTAGCTAATATTTTTCTTTCAGACATTCATCTCATTATGTTCAGGCTTTGCTGTGGGAATGGAGTGAGTCAGCAGTGGTGTGGACTGCAATATTTATGAGGAAATTGTAAATACTTGAAACAGATGCCTTCCTCTGAGAAACACACACTGAAATGAATGTGGTTGTGGAGAGAACACTAGAACAGGCCACATTAGTGAGCTGATGTAAAAATAATGCTTTGGAGAAGAGCGTGTGTGTGTGTGGTTAACATGCTGTGGGGTCAGATTACATCTCTAGCAGAAATTTCCTGTGTTCTTTAAAGTAAATTACTGCTTCTTAGTGAATTCTCATCTCTCCTTCTCTTTTAAATAGAAATATCCCTTCGCCTCACAGGGATCCTCTGAAAGCAGTTACCCTGCAACACTCAGTGCCCCTGCTCACAGAGCACAGCGCTGCCTTACTGGGTAATAGTTAATGTAATAAAAAATAAAAATAAAAACCTCCCCCCGCTCTGGGTCAAGTGATAAAGAAGCAGAATTTGTAGCAGCTTCTCCTTTCAGAGGTGGTATGTAAGGTTTCACACAATAAGCTTCAGGAGAAACTTGTGAAACTTGGGCTGGAAAGGAGCACCTTATGCTGGGTTACAAACTGGTTGGAAGGGCGGGCTCAGAGGGTGGTGGTGAATGGTGCAACATCAGACTGGCGGCCAGTCACCAGTGGAGTCCCACAGGGGTCAGTGCTGGGCCCAGTACTGTTCAACATCTTTATCGACGACATGGATGAGGGAATTGAGTCCATCATCAGCAAGTTTGCGGACGATACTAAGCTGGGGGCAAATGTTGAACAGCCGGAGGGTAGGAAGGCCCTCCAGAGGGATCTTGACAGGCTGGAGAGGTGGGCAGGCTCCAACAATATGAGGTTTAACAAGACTAAGTGCCGGGTTCTTCACTTTGGCCACAACAACCCCGTGCACCGCTATCGGCTGGGGGAAGAGTGGCTCGAGACTGGTGAAGTGGAGAGAGACTTGGGTGTACTGATTGATAGGAAACTCAACATGAGCCAGCAGTGTGCCCAGGTGGCTAAGAAGGCCAATGGCATCCTGGCCTGCATCAGGAACAGTGTGGTCAGTAGGTCCAGGGAGGTTGTCCTTCCCCTGTACACAGCGCTGGTCAGACCTCATCTCGAGTACTGTGTGCAGTTCTGGGCTCCCCAGTTTAAGAGGGATGTTGAGCTGCTTGAGAGGGTCCAGAGAAGGGCAACGAGGATGGTGAATGGACTGGAGGGTAGGCCCTATGAGGAGCGACTACAGGAACTGGGACTGTTCAGTTTGGAGAAGAGGAGGCTCAGAGGGGACCTCATTGCTGTTTACAACTACCTGCGGGGAGGTTGCAGCCAGATGGGTGTGGACCTCTTCTTCCAGGCTGACGACACCAGAACGAGAGGGCACGGCCTCAAGCTACGCCAGGGGAGGTTCAATCTTAACATTAGGAAGCGGTTTTTCACAGAGAGAGTAATCGCATATTGGAATGGGCTGCCCAGAGAGGTGGTGGAGTCACCATCCCTGGAGGTGTTTAAGAGAAGACTGGACGAGGAGCTTAGTGACATGGTCTAGCAGGGAGGTGTAGGGCTGGATGACGTTGGGCCCCTTCCGGCTCGGAGTGGCCTGCTAGACTGTGAGGGATCCAGGGTGGTGTTATGCTCTGCGATGTGCTCTCGGTCTCCTTACGGGTGTTAGATGGTGAGTTGGACTAGATGATCCTTGTGGGTCCCTTCCAACTCATAACATTCTGTGATTCTGTGATTCTGTAATAGCTTGTCTGCTGCTCCTGTATAGCTCTAGCAAGCAATATACGTATCCCTGTGAGCATTCTGATTGTTCTGATTGAGGAACAATCCTGCACAGTGCCATGGGTGAGAAGAGCTTTTCTGAGCTTGTGGAGAAATACAGAAAATCTGAAAGAAGATTGTTGCATATCTTCAGAAAATGTCAAACATGGGACAAACATGGAACCTACAAGATCTGATTACTGCTGCAGAGCAGGAAGTCTCCTCAGAGGGATCTGGAAAGGCTGGAGTGATGTATGAGAGTCAACAAGGCCAAGTGCCGGGTCTCACTGCAGCACTACTGAGGGGCAGAGAAGCTGGAAAGTGTTCCACTGGAAAAGGACCTGGGAGTGCTGGTGTGGCTGAACATGAGCTGTTGTGTGCCCAGGTGGACAAGAAGGCCAGTGGGCACCAGGCTTGTACCAGCACTGGTGGGGCAGCAGAACCACGAAGGACAGGGACTGTCCCCTTGTACTGGCCAATAATGAGGTCACACTTCAAATCCTGGGGTCAGGTTTAGGCCCTTCATGACAGGAAAGTGCTTAAGGGACTGAATTTTGTCCAAAGAAGGGAGTAGAGCTGGCAAAGGTCTGGAGCACCAGCAGCAACTGAGGGAGCTGGGGGGGCTCATCCTGTGGAAAGAGAGGCTAATGGGGGACCTTTAGCTCTGCCCAATTCCCTGACAGGAGAGTGGAGCCAGACGGGTTGGGCTCTGCTCCCAGGGAACAAGGGACAGGACGAGGAAACAGCTGGGAGTTGTACCAGGGGAGATTTAGATTGGGTATCAGGGAAGATTTCTTCACTGAAAGAGTTGTGCAGTCCTGGCACAGGCTGCCCAGGACAGTGGTGGAGTCACTGTCCCTTTAGGCATTTAAAAAACGTGTAGATATAGCACTTACAGACTTGGTTTAGTGGTGACCTTGGCAGTGTTAGGTTTATGTTTGGACTTGATAGTCTCAATGGTACAGTCATACCTCACCCATCGCAAGGAAAGGGTCTTGTCAGGGTGTCACAGACTGTCAAACTGGCAAACATGCATGGGTCATTAATATGCACACAGGCCATGCCCATCGCTTCACTCCCAGACAATCAGGAGTGCTGGGGAGCGTTTCCCACTCCTCCTCATGGGCTCTCCCAGCACAGGGGAGCAAAGGGAAGCATTTCTGAGCCCTTTCTGCGTGGGGAGACCTCCAGAGAATCCCTCGGCTACTGCCACCCCTCATGTTTGCACTGCCTCCACAGGAGGGAAGCTCNGACTGTCAAACTGGCAAACATGCATGGGTCATTAATATGCACACAGGCCATGCCCATCGCTTCACTCCCAGACAATCAGGAGTGCTGGGGAGCGTTTCCCACTCCTCCTCATGGGCTCTCCCAGCACAGGGGAGCAAAGGGAAGCATTTCTGAGCCCTTTCTGCGTGGGGAGACCTCCAGAGAATCCCTCGGCTACTGCCACCCCTCATGTTTGCACTGCCTCCACAGGAGGGAAGCTCCAGGGCTGCGCCAGGGCAGGGGTGTCCCCGGGCTCTGGTCGGCGCTCTTGGAGCCTGGGAAATCGTAACTTTGCAACACTGTGACACCCGGGGCCCCTTATGGTGGGCGGTGGCACTGCCCCGTCCCAGCACACAGGGTTTGCCCCACCGCTGCCGTGGCCAGGCCAGCCCCACTTTCATGGGGCACTTTCCCTGGGGCTACGTCATCACCAGGTGCACCGGGCGCGCCGTCCCCGGGCACAGACCACATCAGCTTCCCCACCTGTAGCCATAGGAACAGTAACACACCCGGCAGGGGTCAGTCCCTGGCTGGGCTGAGAGTAACAGGGGACAGCGTGACTTGTGGTGGGGCTGCGCCGGGTCTCAGTGGCCGCCCAGGGCACAGCACGGTGTGAGCCTTCCACTGTAGGGCCCAGGCATGGGGACACACAGGAGCAGGGCAGGGACCAGGGCACGGCGACACGGGACCATAAACGCTACGGGAGCAAGAGGCACCGCACGCCTTCCCCACGGGGCCAGTCCAGTCCTGCCCCACAGGGAGCTGGCGCTGCCCCTCGGCGAAGCAGAGGCTCTGCACATGTGTCGGCCGGGAAGCTCCACAGTCACTGAGGCAGAAATGAGAGAAAAATTCCTCACAAACCAATGAGGTCGCAGTGGAGGGGTCACAATGCATAGAGGTATTACTGTATTTTACAGCCTAAAGAGTCTGTCATTCTGTGATGGCTTGAGAAGTTCCAGCAGTCTCCTCTAGCTGTATATGAATGTTTTAACAGCAAAGGCAGGAACAAAACAAAACCCTCCTGTGCTTGTTTTCTCTCCTTTGCAGAAACAGGAGGTGTGTGGAAACCTGACTTTACAGCATCACATGCTGGAACCTGTGCAAAGGATTCCTCGTTATGAGCTTCTCCTGAAGGACTATTTAAAGAAACTTCCAGACGAATCCCCAGACAGGAAAGATGCTGAAAGTACATATAAACTCTTCTCTAAGGAGTCTAATGAGCTCAGTGAAATTTTGGGCAGTTTTTTCTTCTTATATTCAGATTCTTACAACCAGGACTATGGTAGAGATGGACATTTGAATTAATCAAATAATTGGTAAACAAAGGGGGTTTGAATGGTTTTCGGGTAGAGAAGAAAAGGGTTGGGATGGCAGCTCTAGGAATGAAAGGAGCAGACAGATAGTGACAATATATTGAAGTTTGTCATGGTAGAACATTTGGCTTTTTTGTTTAATCTGTTGTATGTCCAAGGACAGAGACAGGGGCATCCTTGCAATAGCCAGAGGAAGAAATTTAAATGTGTGTTTTATTTCAATGTGTATTTTTTGTCAAGAAAGCCAGTTAGACTCTGTTAACACACAGAAATGGGAAATGTACTTACCTTGTTATTGAGGAGTTTTTGGTCTCAACCAAAACAGGGTCTGTATTACTGTAAGCAGACAAGCCCTGTTTGAGGAAAAAAGTCCTAAAAACATACATACTTGTGAAGACCCAAGTGAGACTTAACTTTTAGTAGGTGATCCCTAGAAGGTGGGGGGTTGTCAGTGTGGGCTTTGGCTCATCTAGACCTTTCAATGGAACATTAAATGCACGTGGATTAATGTGCAGAAGTGATTGTGTCTGTGACTGATTACACAACAGTGGTTTTGAATTAAAAACAATAATCATGAAGGTGAAAAAAAACCCACCAAGGTGTTATTAACAGTTATAATCTCTAGAATACATGACTCTTTTTATTGCAGAGTCGCTGGAGCTGATATCGACTGCAGCCAACCATTCCAACGCAGCCATCCGGAAGATGGTGAGTAGGATTTCCAGAATGGAACTGTGATCTGATTGAGACACTCAGCTGAACTGATAGTCTCCAGTTGCAACAGGATGGGTAGAGTAGACTGGGGAAGATTGTCAAATACAGTCAGTCAGGCTTTAAAGGTCCATTGCGTCTCTGAGTTCTCTCTATTGTAAATGCAGTTACTGTGTGTTGTGGGGCTTAAATTTCACTTTCCTTGTGCTTAAAGACCCAGTGGTTTGAAAAAGGAGGTCTTCAAAAAACTCATTATTTGATTTTCCTTGGGAAGTATTGGAAGTATTCCAATTAGGTCCCTTCACAGGTATCATTGCAGATTTCCACACTGGTTTCTTAGACCTACAGGTCTTCAGCATGTATTCATATATTTCACATGTAGAAGAGCTGGTGTATGACCATTAAAGTAAATGGACTTTATAGTTGCAGATGTTATCTCTCTGGTGCACCCAGGTGTCTCAGGACCTTTTGCATCTAGTGGATGTGAAATGCTGTCCATCCAGCTTATTCCCCACTGACATTGGTGGGTGCAGAGTTGATGTCCCCTTGTCCCCTTCCCTGACAGGGACACCATGAGAGCGTGTTTCCAATGACTGCCACAGTCAGGAACCAGCTGATGTCTGTGTGTTTTCAGTATGACTGAAAGCACAGTTAGGAAACCATCTGTTTCTATTTGACTCCGGCGTGTAATCTTGACAAGGATATATTTTGGTGGAAATTTTTCTGGTCTGGGGCCTCTAATAACTGCCCTCTTGGGCTCTGTGTGCAGTACCTCTGCAGACAGCAGGAACATGAAGCTACCAGCTTGTTGTTTTCTGTGTTGGATGCTTTTTCTATTACTACAAAAAAGGCTATTGAAGAAGGCTGATATAATAATTTTGCCTGCATGAGGTCTAAGCCAAACTAAAAGGAAAGCAAGTGCTGTAACAGAGTCTCCAAAAGTTAGTGGAGGTTTGGATTAAGTGTTGACTGCTTCCTCCTGTTGTATCACAGTAGGAGAAGTCAATCATGCTTCCAAAGCTGACTTGTCCCAGAAGTGCAGATGTTCCTCAGGTTTGGGATCTATTCTTAAGGTTCTAGTTTCCCCTTAAAAAACCACAACAGTTTGATAAGTTCACTGTTCCTTGGTTGCTTGTTTGCTTGTAAATTAGCAGGATCTCTTGCTCTTCTTCCCATTTGGTGGAAAAAATCTGTCTTTTGATGCTTAGGTGATTTATTTACTTATTTTTAATCCACAGCTCCCACGTTTCATTTTGTTTGCAGTGTGTTTATTTAAAAAAATATTAAAACAGTTTGAGCTTATGGGGGGTTTTGATGTTTTTTTCAGTAGTCGTTTTGATTAGGACAGGAGCTGGTGTGGTATATATTTGTGGTGAAAATTCTCAAGTCAAGTGGAAATAAATAAAGTATGTGAAGACCTGAAATTCCAGCTTAATCTGTGGGTAGATAGAGGTATGATTTAGAGATGTGTGTGGGTATACATTTGGATGTAATTGCATTGATCTTGGTCCTCACTTCCTGACCGTTTGCTGACAGTGTCAGCTGTAGCACATCTGTCCAGCTGGGGTCTGAAAGCTAAAACTTCTCAAAGGTGTAATTTGAGAGCCAGGTTTACACACCTTCCTTATTTTCACTTGTTAAAGCTTCTGTACTGCTCAGTAAACTGGATGAGTGTCTTGCCTTTATCCATTTTAATACTGTGTAGAGAGGCTTTAATATTTAGATGACCTAATGTTGAGCAGAAACAGTGTTTCGCTGGAAATGAAATTGTAATCCCTTCATAAAGAATTTTGACCAAGATGTATGTGCCTGTAGGACATGAAACCTGCATTGTAAGCATTTTGGCCTGGCCTATTTCAGAGCATTCCCCAGAGAGCTGGGGGTTTAGATTTAGCTTAGAGCTGCAGAATGTGACTGTGCTCCCTGATGGAGACCTCCCTCCAATCATATGGGCAACAAAGACACAAAGTGACACTTCTCAGAAGCTGAGAAATGACCGTCATGTGGCAGAAATCTTAGTCTAAGACATGAGGTGGAAGCTGGGTTAATAAATTAAAACTCAGAAATTATTTGGTGATGTACCAGTCTCCAATTTGGCCATTGATTTTACTGGACCCAATGTCATTTCTTCCAAAGATAATGGTTTCAAAGGGTTAGTGCTTGGACTTGACGACTTGATGTAATTCCAACCTTAATGATTCTGTGATACATATTTATTGTTGAATGGTAATGTCTAAAAATATAAAATAAATTGATCTCAAAATGTCATTAAATCGTGCAATCCTGGATTACTAATCCAGAGCAGGAAGAGAACTGTAGGATTTGCACCAGGTATTCATGAAAATGCAAAACTATAGCAGAAGAGTATTTTCTTTCCAACTTATTTACACTTACCCCAGAAATTATACAGTGGGCAATAGAGCACGTGGAATATTTTTTTAAATTTAAATTGCTGGGGTTTTGTACTTGCAGGAAAAAATGCACAAACTTTTGGAAGTCTACGAGCGTTTGGGTGGTGAAGAGGATATTGTTAATCCAGCCAATGAGCTCATTAAAGAGGGACACATTCAGAAGCTTTCAGCAAAAAATGGCACAGCACAGGATAGGTATTTATTCCTGGTGAGTGTTTCAGTTGCTCTTTTATTGTCAGAGTTGTGCTCAGGTTGGGCCATGGAGCAGCCTCTTCTAGTGGGAGGTGTGCCTGCCCATGGCAAGGGATGGAATGAGATGAGCTTTAAGGTCCCTTCCAACCCAAACCACTCTGTGATTCTGTGATTCTTTGGTACAGTTCCATCTTCCTAATCTCAAATGCAAAAAGCATTCACCAACTGAGCCCAGATACTCCTTCTGAGCAGCAGTTTTCTCTTGAAGCTTTTTCCTTGAGGATTTGTTTCTTTCTTGGATGCTGCGCATTTGCCAAGGCCTTGTCAGGCCCAGAGGGGTCTTCTCCATCTCCCTCTCCAGGGGATGAATTTTCGTAGAGTGCCAAAGGAGGTGGTTTGCAGCCATACCACACTCATGCTTTCAAGGCAGTCAAATTCAGAGGGGGGGGGCAGAAGGAGGAAGTGACTGGATGACATATTTCTGTCTGTCCACTTCTTGCAGTAGTGATCCCTCAGCCTTTCACCTTCAACCTCTTCTTGAGGACTGCATCTTGCAGTTAAACACACCCAAGTCCTAAACTCTCCCATTGCAGACCATGTCCCCCAACTCCCTAAGTTAAATTTTTGCCTTGTTGCAGTTTAACAGCATGGTTCTGTACTGTGTGCCAAAACTGAGGCTCATCGGCCAGAAGTTCAGTGTCCGAGAGAAGATGGACATTGCAGGACTGCAGGTTTGCATCTCTTCCTTTCCCTGTTTTAGTGCTTCTCCATTTGATGGTCTTGAATACCTGCTGAAGCCAAACCCATAACACTATATGCATATAGAAATATGTACTAAAATCTAATAAAATTCTGAAATCCAGCTTTGGATCACTTTGTATCAATCAAGCTTTTCAACTACAAGAAAGACCATAAGGTGCCGGGCTGTATCCAGAGAAGGGCAATAGAGTTGACGAAGGGTTTAGAGCCCAAGTCTGAAGAGGGAGCTGGGGGGATTCAGGATGGAGTACAGGAGACTCAGGGGGGACCTTCTCACTAACTACAACTCCCTGGAAGCTGGCTGTAGCCAGGTGAGGGTTAGTTTCTTCTCCCAGGTGACAGATGAGAGGAAACGGCCTCAAGTTGCACCAGTGGAGGTTTAGGTTGGATATTAGGGAAAATTTCTTCCCTCAAAGAGCTGTCCAGCCCTGGCACAGGCTGCCCAGGGCAGTAGTGGAATCACTGTTAAAAAAACATGTGAAGGTGGCACTTGAGGACATAGTGAACCGAGTGGTAGTGCTGGGTTGCCAGTTGGACTTGGTGATCTTAATGGTCTGGTTGATGACACAGATCCACAAGTTCTGTAGCACGATAAGTAACTGGGAAACAATCCCTTACTGTTTCTACCTCCTTATCTTGTTCAGAATGATTCTTTTGACTAAGCATTTCAAAGAATGGCTACATTTGAA
Organism: Pitta sordida; assembly: GCA_013390025.1. Classification (NCBI taxonomy): domain Eukaryota; kingdom Metazoa; phylum Chordata; class Aves; order Passeriformes; family Pittidae; genus Pitta; species Pitta sordida. Next base: position 19,447 of record WEKX01011165.1, read on the forward strand.
AGTCACTAAAAAGGATGGAGAGACAAGGTTGATGAGTGAGAAGCTGCCTTGTTCTTTTTACAGGTCCAAGAAATTGCCAAGCAAAACGTGGCTCATACATTTTCTATAACAGGGAAAAAAAGATCACTGGAACTACAAGCCAGGTATAGTACTGGTTCAGTCTTTGGAGTTTTGAGAACATGTCTGGAGAATTTGGTGGACTAGGGTCTATGCTAGTGTGAGGAGCTTTAAATCATGAGGTGAGTGGCAGAGATGTGTAAGATATGCAAGGGAGTGTTGATTGTAAATCCCAGTGTGTAACAGTGCTATGTTAATTGCCTTTATTGAATCCTTACGGTGATTTTTGTAGTGTTTGTAGATTCCACTGTATCAATAATTCAAATATTTTTTACATTTGGTAATAGTCACAGTCAATAATTTTTAATGTTTGTAAACTAGTGGATAGCAAAGCTAAAATCTTGATGAGGATCAAGCTGTGAAGTTGTGAATTGAATTTACTGAAAATATTGGCAGTAGAATGAGGGTTTTTTCTCTGGTTTTCTTTTGTTTTAACAGGACAGAAGAGGAGAAGAGGGAATGGATTCAGGTTAGTACAAAACACTAATGATAAGGGGGCAATCACCCTGCAGGTAGCATTTAAAATTATCTTTCTGGGGTGTGCAAGGGGGCTGGCAGAACTGCTCCTAGAGGAATGTGGAGCCCAGCTGGGGTCCCAGTGCTGACCCACTGTTCCCACAGTGTCTGGGCACTCCCTTTCCCTGCAGTCCAGCGAGAGAGGGTCACACGTGTGAGGATTTTTCACCATGATGATAATTCTACCCGTCTTCTTGTGAAAGAATTTTTTTATCATGCTTCTGTCTTTGCTGGAATTTTTGTCTCAGGTCATTCAAGCCACAATTGAGAAGCACAAACAAAACAGTGAGACGTTCAGAGCTTTCAACAGCTCTTTTTCACAAGAGGAGGAGCATCTTCCTGATTCCTCGGTGAGTACCAGTGCTTGGTTCTCTTTGGCCAGAACAGTTTTACCAACAGTTAAGGCTTGCACAGCTGACTTTAAAATAGTGGTGTCTTTTTCTGGATTTTTATATGCCATGGGGCACTCAGCTCCGTTTCTCTGGCTCTCAAGTGAGTCTCAGTCACACTTAGCCCTGCAGGTATGGAATGAGTTCAGTGCCAGAGACCTGTCAGTCTTGTTTTCCAGACTGGTGGCTCATTTAGCAGAACAGGTGTAATTCTCCAATTTTAGGAGTGCTTGGGTGTCTGGAATGTTGTTTGTGTGTTCATTACTTTTCCCCATCTCCTCAGGGATGCATTTGGGGATTTTTTTCTTTGTTGTTATTTTATTATTATTTAAAATATTTTATAGGCTTGAAAGGAAAATAGTGCATTTTAAAAGGAACTTAAAATACTGTCTTATAGATAATAAATATATTTCAGAAAAAAATACTCTTCAACTAAATATGCCAAATAGTCTTGAAATTTTACTCTGTTTCTCTGAAGCAGTAATGCATCACTCTCTGCTGTGGTTGCTGGGAATTCTGTTTTGGAAGTACATACTCACGTAAGGACAATAACAATATTTCTCCATTCAGCTTCAAAATGAGGGTGATAACTTCAGTCACAGGCATTTGCTACCAGCTGAAGAGGAGAGGGCCTTGGAGAGCAAAGTGATCAGGAATTTCATCCAGTGCTGGCTGTGACTGGATGATTTCAGACATGGTAGATCTTGAAGCACAGAGAGAGAAGATCCATCTGCAGAGATTGAACTTTATGAGCTTTTTATCTTCCCCCTCCCCTGCTGTCCTGAACTGTTTCTTGACATCTCTCCTTTTCAGGACTGCTTCAGTGACTCAATAGTCTGCATTTTTATCTGACTGATTTCCCAGGGGCTTCAGGAGAGATGTTGGATATGCCTTTTCAACCCAGCACTGTCTGACTGATGGTGGAGATCTTGCCAAATTTCCACAGATTCTAAAATCCTGTTGTTGATAGTCACCAGAAATGAGGCATTTTCAGAACCTGGCATAGCTGGCTGATCCTGAACTAAAACTACTCAGGAAAATTTAGAAAATCATCTGCTCTTGCCTGTCTTTTTCAGTTAACTCATGGCTGCCTTCAGAGCCAGGATGCTGTGATGGAAAAGATCTTTTGCTAATAAGCACACTTCTTTCTATGTAATTAAAACACAGCGTCTATTCAATTTTGTTACTATTATCTCGCTTTGTAAATTCCATTTGATTTTTCTGCTGTGTTCATGGTGTGGCCAAATGTTTATACTCTGCTTTTCATAACAGTCAAGCAGAGCAGGAGTCTGGTTTATCCCTGGCTGTGATACTGGTGCAGTCTGCCCCACAGTTTATTTAATGCCAGAATGCTAACCTGCATTTTTAGGACATCAGATTCTCTGGATAATCAACTTTGACTGATGTCATGCCCAAATGTGCAGAAATTCCTGTCAGTTAAAAAGAGATGAAGGTGCTTCTGCAAGGAAAACTGGACAAATCCTGAGAGCATTCTTAGCTGCTCTGCCCTGTGGTAGGCAGCATCCACCATACATATCTCATAACCTGTGGAATGTTGGGCAGCCACTTTAGTGGAAAAAAGTGACAATAATCTTGGGTTGTGCTCTCATGAGTCAAGAAATGGATATGCACTCATGGATGCCAGGCTGGATCTGTAACAGCTACTAGAAATTGGCCTCTGGCTCTAATAAGCCTGCAGAAAAAGATTCAAATTGCTTTTTTCCCATCCTTGACTGGACATTTACTGTGTTGCAGTACTTAGTCCATGATCAGTACATGCCTTTGTGTGCAGCTGTTTGCCTGCTGACTTACATAAATTCATACCAGCATTATGGGTTGATATCAACCTGAAATTTCCCACAGAGGACTTGTGGTTTCTGGGACGTGCAGAGATCTGGAATTTGACTTGACTCTTAAGATGATGCCTGTACAGTAGCCTTCAGCAATTAATGTGCTCTCACCTGTCAGGAGGAGCATGTTCAGTGTTGTGTCCAGTCTGTGTGGGCAGGGTGAGGGTAGCAGTTGTGTTCTAGGCATCTGAGAAGGCTTCAGTGCTCCTTTGTGGTTTAGTTCCTCCGTTTTTACCTGCTGCATTGCCAAACTATGTGAAAGGTGTTTTTAAAGCTGTCTGAAAATGTTCCCAAGGAAAAGAACCTCTTTCACCACTGCTTGATCTCAGAAGGGTTAGAGGCCTGTGGTATGGGGTAGGACCCAGTTTATGCAGTACTGGAGGCTGGTAAGGAAAAGTGCTGCAGAGAGCTGAGCTCTGTGGAAGTGGCATTCCTGAGATTCTTTTAGTTAAACCATGATTTTTAGATGCTGAATCTTCATTATTTCCCTCTGTAGTTTCTGTTCTTCGTGTTGTTGTGGGGTTATTCTGACAAACATGTCAATAACTGTATTTATACAGTCACCCAGAACTCATGGGGGGTCAGTTCTGTGCAAGTCCATGCGAGTTCTGGAATCTGTGAAGATAGTGAACCCACGAATATTCAATTAGGCCACGCCTGTAGTTACACCCCCTCCACTAATAACATCTGGAGGGTGGTCCTGGGAGGGCAGCTCACTCTGTAGTGCCTCATTAAAGCAGGGGAGATGTGTTTTTCGGCTTCCCAGCCGCAGAATCCCAGCTCCTGGACAGGAGCTGTGTTTCTGAGTACAGAAATGCGCAGCAGCCAGCACAGACACAAGCCTTGAAGCCAGAGCCCGCCCCGCAGAGCCATGTGAGTATGGAGGCTCCTGCCACTGTCCTTTCCCTGTCATGTCTGTGTTGGGTTTTATTGGGGTTTCCAGTTGCTTTTGTTTGTCTCTTGGGTTCAAACAGGGTAGAGGCTCCAGAGCAGGACCCTGGGGGAGGCTTGGGGAATGGAGTCGCTGCTGGGCTGGGCAGCACCTTGGGTACCTTGGTGCTCTGTGACAGGAGCCACAGCTGAACAGCGCTGGGACAGTTTGCCACTCTCATAGGGGCTGCGTTGCACCCAACCAGTGCTCGTGACAGGACTGTGATGCAAGCAAGGCTGTGAAGAGCCTTTGGGGCAGGTGTTTTGTTTGGGTTTTCTTTTTCCAGGACTGCAACAGCCTGGAGCAAAGCTTTCGACTTTCTGGCAGGGGCGGCGGTGCGAGCAGGCAGTGCTGAGCTGGGATGGAGAGCCAGGGCAGCTGCAGAGGCTCTCAGCTAACGGGACGCTCAGCTATGTTCACAGATGTGAGACCTACAGCCGCCTTCATGATGGTTATGCCCCTGGCAGTGCTGGTGGCTCTGACCTACCCTTTAACCCATAATAGCAGAAGGGAGGGCAGAAGGTGTAACGACTTGGCACGGGAGGGGTTTCCCCTTTGGAGCAGCTCACTGCAACGGGAGCGGGCCCAGCAGGGTGGCAGTATCCAGGCTTTCAGGATGGAAGCCACATGTCTGCTCATCATGTCACAGGCTTTGTTAGCCCTCCCGTGGATAACCAAGTGGATAAACAGGCAGTGGGGACACCACGGCCATGGTGGAGATGGAGCAGGCAGCCCGTCCCAGGGACCATGGCTATGGCTGGGCAAGCCAGTGGCAGAACTGGGACCTATGGGGGTGACTCTCTGTGATCTGTTCCTGCTGCTGCTCCTCAGAGAGGCGCAGGGCAGGGGTGGACAGGCAGGAGGAGCCGGCGCAGCACCGGAGCACAGAGGCACCCAGTGCCTGCGCCTGCCGGGAGCACCACAGCCCTGCTCCTCCCTGCGCCTTCTGCCTCAGCCCACAGCTTTCTCCCTTTCCCTCTCCCACCTTCGCTCTGCACTTCCTCCCCCCACCTCGTCCGCTCCACACATCCTAGAACAGACCCCTCAGGCCTGTCTGGTACCGACTGTTTTAAGTGTTTCTGACACAGCAGTAAATATCTATAAAGGAGACAAAGTACACATCCATACTGCTGCTGCCCGGAAGGCACTTTGTATTTTGAGCAGCACGAGGGGGTTCCGCTGCCAGCACAAGGGGTCAGACTCTGATGTCAGGAGCCTGTGATGCTGGCATTGGCACAGGCTGTGTCACCTGTGCAGCTGAGGAGCGATGCCAAGTCAGTGGCTCCACTCCTGCCCTCCTGGGAGCACTTGAGGATTAAACCTCTCTTCCACCACCACCTTGGGGTCATCCTTGGTGGTGTCAACCATCCCCCACCATCCCCTGGTTCCCAGAGGTGCCGCACCACCATGCTCGGAAGCACCAGCATGGCCCTGGTGCCTCTGTGCCGGCCGTGCAGCAGCACTCCTGGCTTCATGGAGATGGTAGCAGTTCCCCTTTGCCCTGAATGGTGAAAATGAAGGATGGATGGTAAGTCTGGTATGTGGTGACAGTGGGCAAGGCCAATTTACATACTCATGAGCTGACTGAGTTCACAGCTCATTCTGTGCACACACAAGGTCACACAACTCGAGGAAAGTTGGACTGTGAGAAGTGGGATCTGTGAATATACAGACTGTGAATATGCAGGGGGATTACTGTACCACACTGCAAGAGGTAATGGAGAGAAGCCCTTTTTAAATATTTTCCAGCTAAAAGTAGAGAGTATTTGTTTTTTAACCCATTAGTATTCCAAATAAATTAAATGGACATGGCGAGCTTTTATTTTGCAGAGTAAATCTCTGGATTGATTAGAATTTCAGTGCAATGAACCCTCTTTCCGCAGGACAGAGATACAGGTGGTGTGAGCATCTTAGTGTTGCTGGGGTTTTGCAGAGGCAGAAGTAGCTGGCTAGAGCTGAGTAGTGTTGCTGCCCTTTAATGCTGTCTCATTCCCCCAGGAAATGGTCTGGCCTCTGAAGATGCATTTGTTCCTTTCCTTCTTCTGTAGAGTCGATTGATTGTATTAGGATAGAAATAGATACAATGAGGTATCAGAATGAATAGCTCTTCAGTTTGGCTGCTTACTCACAGCTACAGGTCAGGTTGTGAGAATAAACCATTTTGCTTTCAAATGAAATGAAATGAAGCCACAGTGCCAAAATTTGCTTTAATTTGGATAACCTTGAAGTAAGAGATGTTGTCTGATGGGCAAAGGAAGAATGATCTATGGAAACAACAGAAGAATTTATCATAAAGAGTCTAATAGTTTGAGAACCCCCTGTAAACTAGCAAACTCTTTGTAAATTAATGGCAGATGAAGTGGTTTTCCATTCTTCTTAGGATGCAGCCTGTGATTTTGGTGCTAAATGTCAACAAGCTTGTTATTTGCCCTCTGTTGAGTCAGCCCCTGGGTTTTGCAGATCCATGAGTCTGGGATGGCACCACAAAGCCAGGGAATCATGAAGGCAGCAAACTCATGAATATACAATTAAGCCCCACCCATCACCCCGCCCCCTCAGCTCCTGGGGTGGGGGAGGGCGTTCCTGGGACCGTCCACCACCCTGTTCCACCTCAGGAAAGCAAAGGAAATGCCTTTTGCCCCTTCTTGCCCATGGAATCCTGACTTTTGTCCCGGAGCCACTTTTCTGAGTACAGAAACCCAGCAGGAGCCGGTGCTGCCTCCCCAGCAGAGCCAAGTGGGGTGGAGCCTCCTGCCACTCCAACAAACCCAGGGCACTGATTTGGGGATTCAGGAAATCACAAATTTTAGTGAGTTAGGTAAGGCCATAGAGATTCAGGGATTTTAGTGAATTAATGAAAATTTAGTGAATTTTTAGTGAATTTTAGAAGGATTAGTAGACTTCAAAATCATTCAGGAGGCCTGAGAGTTAAGGTTGAATATTAAGGATGAAAAACGCTGTCCTGCAGTCTCTGAAGGTAGACAAAAGTGAGTGTTGGCCACAACAAGGGGAAAAGAATGAGCAACATTTAAACTAATTGGTTGAGGGACTTCTGGCAAAGTGCAAATCTATGACATAATTTTGAAGGGATGAATATTCATGGAGTGATTTGCATATGCATGAGACAAGGGGTTAAAGATTGGTGACAAATCTGGGTGGTTCCCTTTTGGCACCTGGCAGGGCAGGGGACACTGCTGTGCCTCTTCCTTGGCTCTTAGGCCAAAAATAAACCTTTTCTGTAGCATGCAAGCAATTACCTTGAGTCCTGACTGATTTTCCTTAAATCAGCACCTTGCCCCAGGCTGCTGTCCTGTGCCACTCCAGAGCAGGACCCTGCAGCGAGAGGGTTGGGGAATGGCAGCGGTGCTGGGCACGGTGGTGACATGGGTACCCTGGTGCTCCACGACAAGAGGCCCAGTTGTGTGGGATGGGACACACTCACTGGTCTGAGCAGGGTGACACAGCTGCTGTCAAATGAGCTGTGATACACCCAGCCACTGCTCGGGAGAGGGCTGTGACAAAAACAGGGTTGTGACATGCACCGATCCAGAGCAGACTAACACAGTAGCCGGTGTTTTGTTTGTGGAGTCGTGTTTTTTTGGGGATTTTTTTTTTCCAGGAATGCAGCAGTGCCGAGTGGAGGCTTTTACCCTCTTTTGGTTTCTCTTTGATAAATTTTCATTATTGATTTGTGGCAGCGGTGTGGACAGAGCTGAACTGGGGTGCAGAGTCAGGGCAGCTGCAGAAAGTCTGCTCCCAGTTCTCCACCACACACACCACTCACCCAGGAGCTCCATCTGCTGCCCCTGCCTGCTGCGTGTGCTGCAGCTTCTTTGTCCCCTTCGCTCTCCTCCCCTCTCCCTACACCTCCTCCCCTCTACTCGCCCCCCACCCCCAATCACAGAGGACAGCCCCCTGCCCGGTCCAGCCAGCCATCTCCCCCAGGGTGAAGTGGTCTTACACCCCCTCCCCAGTATCACAGGATCGCAGGTTGTTCTGAGTTGGAAGGGACCCACAGGATCATCGAGTCCAACTCCCAAGTGAATGCCCACACAGGGATCGAACCCACAACCCTGGAACCACGGGCACCACACTGCATCCATACAAGCCCACAACCATCCAGACCATGTCACTGAGCTCCTCATCCAGTCTTCTCTTAAACACCTTTAGGGATGGTGACTCCACCACCTCCCTGGGCAGACCAGAGCGATCACTCTCTCTGTGAAAAAGCTCTTCCTGACATCCAGTCTAAATCTCCCCTGGCGTAGTTTAAGGCCATGTCCTCTTGTTCTGGTGTCATCAGCCTGAGAGAAGAGATTCACACCCACCCGACTGCAACCTCCCTTCAGGTAGTTGTAACCAGCAATGAGGTCACCTCTGTCGATTGTTTTGTGTTTCTGACATGGCCACAAACATCTTCCGTATTAAAACCAAAGTACGTAGTGCTGCCTTGAGGGAGTTTTAATTCAGTGATCACATATAGGTATATGTGTTATATATTAATTCTGTTATGAATGTATATATATAGATACTCAAACATCTGTGTGTATTCAGTGCATATACATCTCTATGATTGTATACATAGAGATGGCACTTAGCATTTTATTGAGAGATTGAGAAGTGTTGCAAGGAATAAAACTTAAGCAGTGTTTGAATAGAGTGCGCGTTGTTCCTGTCAGAATCCAGAGCCTGCACAGAGCCTTGGCTAGTTTGGCTGGCAGGCTCTGATGCTGTCCATCAAACTGGCACTGGCTTTCTGCAGCATGTGGGGGACAGGCATAGGTTGTACTCAAAGGCGGGTTGCAGTTTGGTGCCGTCTGTAAAATCATCCACATCAGAGCCAACTCTGTATTTGAGGGTGGCTGAGCATCTGTGCAGATGCGCACCCAGTCTAGTGGAAGATGTCTCTGTCCATAACAGGGCACTGGAACAAGATGAGCTTTAAGGTCCCTTCTAGCCCAAACCATGCTGTGATTCTGTGATACGGTTTTGTGAGTAACCTATATTTACAGGCAAAAAGATGAGGGGCTGAAAGCAAACCATTTTTTGTTTAATCTTTTTATTTTCTGTTTTGTTTTCAGTGTTTGATATAATTTAGGAAGACTGTCCATGTTGAAACTATTCTGTGTCATTCTCTTTCCCTCAGATTGCCAGCACCAGCTCGGTGGAATCAGTGCCAGGAGCAGAAGGTGGTGGTGCGTTTGGAGGGGTGAGTAAATTGAAACTAATCTTTTAGGCAGAGCAGGGGTGGGGAGGTGGGTTATGTTTCTTTTGTAGCAGGAAAAAAAATCATACTTCAATATATGGGTTTATATCCTGTTTTCTGAGGCTGCAGCTGTGCTGCCCTTCTTGGCTGAGTTACAGTTACTTGCCTTTTGCAGAATCAGGGATTTGAATCTTGCTCAGATTCTTGCTGCTGGGGCCTGGTTTGGAGGAACGTTGGTGGAGAGAAGCTGGTTCCTACAATTTGTAACACTGGCTGTTTTGGGGGAGTTGCTTTTCTTTAAGGTTTTGTTTGGTTTAGTTTGGTTTTGTGTGTGTGTGTGTGTGCTTCACTCGTGATGGGAAGCTACACAATGCTTGGAGGCAGGAGGGCAAAAAGAGACCAGGAAACCTGCCTGGTTCACACTGTGTAACTCAGGGTTTCATCTCCACAACCAAATTTGAATTAACACTTCTTCCATGGTGTGCTCTTCATGTCTGTGCTGGTGCAGAGGAGGAGATGGTCATACTTTCATACATCTTGTGCCTGGCAGCAACTGGCTGCCACAAAAGCAGAAAGGCTCATGTATAGATGTACTTTTATATACTTAGAAGGATTTGCAGGAAATGCCTCAGGGTCATCTGAGTTTAGTGAGAAAGCATCGAGAGCAAACAAAAACAAAAAAAAAAACCCTTGTCTGCTGAGACAGGCTACGGGGTGTGACCTTTTTAATAACAAAGGAGCTACTCAGCAACTCTTGCAGACCTCTGGCCAAGCTTGGAACCTTCTGGTAGAGTGTAGAGTGTCAATGCTGAGCTGTTAAACAGGTCAGCAACTCGACCTGTATGAAAACCAGCTTATTAAAAGTAAGTGTTTGGGATTAGTTTGCTCCTTGCTGGTGAGGTTGTTCACACTTGTTACCTTCCCTAAGCAATTTTTTAACTTTATTTGTACTTGGTTCTGTGACTAGTGTCCCTGTGCTTTGAGTTACAGATACTATAGTGAGCAAGTTTCTTTATTAAAAATATATTTTAAAGTATTTAAATCAAAAAACATAAAAATTTCTGTAGGTCTTATGTTTCTTTGGGAAATGTGAATTTTATCTATAATTAAAGGGTTAGATTTTTTTAATTGATTATAAATAGTTCTGTTAGTGATTTGTGTACTTAATCTCTACACATTAAGTAATTTCCGTTAAGTCATGTATTTAAAGAAAAATTTAAGTCCTGAGATAAAATAAAAATGGAGTTGGTAAAAAAGACAAAGCTAAAAATACAGAAAATTGTGTCGTGTTCATTCTGAGCTCCAGTGCTGCTGCAAATGGATAATATCAGTGCAAGCAGTGAATACAGATATTAGCTGCAGCTTCAGAAAATATGGATTTTTAGTGCTGACACCTTTGGTAACAACTCTGAGAGCACAAGGAAGTGCATCAGCTTCCCGAGCAGACCACTTGGTGGTGGTGGTGGCCAGCAGACTGTGAGCTCCCTCTCCTGCTTCCCTCGGGTCTGCCCAAGACACTGCTGCCATTTTCTCCAGTGCTTGTGTTTGCGTAACCAGACAACAAATCCTGAATGGTGAAGAGGGATGATCTGCTCGTGGACAGCATCGTGGTGCCTCTTTGCTGAGCTGTCCTGCTGCCCTGCAGTGCTGGCATGGTTTGTGGTCAGCCTGCTGTGAGCAGGGGCCTGTGGAAAACTGTCTTACACACAACCTTGTATGTGTGATGTTGGCAAGTAGAGAAATGAAAACATTATGAAGTACAAAATCTACCATATAATTTAAAATACATAGTTTCTCATCTATATTCAGCATTTCCAGAGGCACCTGCTGATGTTCTACTCCATCGTGGGTGGCTCTAAATACGTAATTTGTAAATGGAAAATACACCTGTAAGAGCATAATGAGAAAGAAAACAATTGAAACCCCTTTGTAGCTTGTGTCTACCCTTTTCAGTCTCATCAAACTGTGTCTATGTTGCATGTACAACACTGAGGCTGAATTTCTACCTGCTGGCCCAGACAAAATGAAATACCTGGCACGGGTTGCCCAGAGAAGCTGTGGCTGCCCCATCCCTGGAAGTGTCCAAGGCCAGGTTGGAGCAGCCTGGGATAGTGGAAGGTGTCCCTGCCCATGGCAGGGGGTGGATCTAGACAGTCTTTAAGGTCCCTTCCAACCCAAACCATTCTGGGATTGCCTGATTTTGTGACAAGTAATAAATCATGGAAGGGAGTCTTCTGAGCCCACTGGTTTTCTTGCTGTGCCCACTAGCTTTTTTGTGATTTTGTGATTCTTCCCATGCGTTTCACTGATGTTGGGATGTCTCCTGTCCTGAGGACAGCCATGGGCCTTCACCTTGCAATGCCATGAGCTGTACCTGTTGCTGGAGGATACACTGTTGCCCCACCAAAATTTTAAAGTTGGAGGAAACTGTCAAGATTTACAGAGTTACATGCAGTGAAAGCAAAGTGGACAAAACAGATTGGTCTTGGCTCTAAACAAATTTTATGTGAGTGTTTTTTTCTGTCATTCTCACCAGCTTCAAAACAGAGCTGGGTACACGGTCGAAGATGAGAAATATGTCAATTATTTAAGTGCATTAGGATGAAGATATTTCAGTTCTCTGTTGTCATCCCTTTTAGTGAGGATCAGGATTAAACAAAGTAGCTTGTGTAATAAAGGACACAGTTGCAAAGTGACTGTTAAATTTATCTATGATGAGTGGGTTACAATACATGTCTCTGTTTGCTACAGAAACCTCTGTTCAGATGATGTATTACCAGTACATGGCCAGGTCAGTGAGCCCTGGCTGGGTGGAATGAGGGCACTGCCCCTGCAGCAACATCTCCTCGTTTTCACAGGAATGGAAAGCAAAGCACTTTTTAATCCTTTCTCAGTGTCAGCAGTTAAATATTATATTATTGAAAAAGTCTTTCATGTGTATTTGCTCACTGGAATTTGCCAAGTCATGAAGACTTTTTGATTTTTATTATCTTTTCTACAGCTACAACAGCAATGTTTCAGACTCTAATGTTTTCACTGTATTCTCACAATGTTGAGAAATATGAACTGTTGCTGCCATTCATCAAACAATTACAGACCTCCTCATGCAGGGCCTTTTTGGATTAGTGGAGTTAGTATTAAGTACTTGTTGTATGCTACAGTGCAAGTTAAAATGTAATGGTGTAAAACAGAAGCTCCTGCAGAACTGTCCTAACAAGTCTTGCCAAATGTAATGCATTTTCTGCTTTCTTTCTTTGTCAAATATATGAGTCATGTATTTCTGGACGTGTACATTGTCTGGACTGTTCCACCCCGAGGAGGATGTCAAATAGAAGATCCATTAGAAGAAATCCTCACCTTCAGTCTTAACTGTTACACAGCACACATGTGGAAGATGATGGATATTCCTATTGGAGTACAAGCCAAACTAACCAATTGCCACATGAAGCAGTCCATTCAATTCATGGTAGAGGAGCTCTAACATTTTTCTTAGACAGCTACACGTAGATATCAACTGAAAGCAAAAAATTGGTTTTGTTTAGCATTTGTCACAATTATCTTCCAGTCACAGCTCACGGGGATATGGAAGTGGTGCCCTCATTCATGCTCTTGCCACCAGTGTCATTTTGGTTAATATAAGAATCAAAAGGCTTGTTATGCTATATGTGAATTTGAGCTGCATATTAAGACCAGAAAAAATAAGGCTGACCAGTAAGGAAATGCTCTGATCTGACAAATTAAGGACAAGCCATCCCTCCCTAGTGGAAGGATAAACAAGCTTCTAATACATTAAATAACATTGACATCAAAATCCGAGTGAGAAATGGCTGACTTTGGCCAATATGTGTTATGAAAAACTTACTCTGAAGGTTCCTGCTTATCAGTTTAAAGCTTTTGGAATCACTGTAATTAGAGCCTGAAAGGAAAGGCCCATAATGACTCATCCTGGGCATTGTTCCGTTGGGGTGATTCAGTGTGTGCTGGTCATAGCCGGGTCTTGACTGCTCTCTCCTCCAAGTATGGCAGGGTTTGGATTTGCAGACATTCTGCTTTGTGTTTCTGTTTATGGGGTAACAGTGATTTTCCTGAATGAACTGTTTCCTGAGACTGTGCTTCACCAAACTGAATTGCCAAACATCCTCTGTGCTTGTTTACAAGTTTGAAACATTGCTCTTGCAGCCATATAAAAGATAATAAAAATGAAAACATTAAATCCAATTAGAGGTAATTAGTTGTGCTTTTGTTGTGTAATGGTATTTTAAGGCAGGGTGGTTCCAGTGGCTCTGCTGTAATACAAGATGATTTCCTCTGTAAACAGGGAATGCACGATGGACTTAAGGAGACTGAAAGATGGGAGAGTGCTGTCAGCTTAAAAAGTGATTTTTTTTTCTTTACTTGGCCTGAAAATCTCTGTTAGTGGCTTCTGTAGGTTAATCATAACCACGAGTGGGCAGAGAGGGGCTGAGACCACCTAATGCCCCCCAGACACCCCTGCTGGCTGAATCAGCCATCCAGCTGAGACAGGCAGCAGTTACCCAAATTCTTTCATAAAACAGTGTGAGTCCCAAAGAGGATCTTTGCCAGTAGAACTCTGTGAATAATTCTGTGATTTTTTTCACAAATCACATACTTGTGCTTTCCTTTCAGAGTGATTCCTGTAGGAAATCTTCCAAATCCAAGCGAGACAAGGAGAAACAGACGTGCAAGAGCTGCAGTGAGAGCTTCAACTCCATCACCAAGAGGCGGCACCACTGTAAGCAGTGTGGGGCTGTAAGTATCCAGTGCACTCAGCCCCTGAGCTGCTTCTGCAGACACCATGCAAGACAATTTAATTTCTGATTCATGGCCAGTCATTGACAGAAAAGGTTGCCCCACTTGCTTTACTCCCTTGGATTTGGGAGGAATAAGAGTGAAACTGGTGCAAAGTCCCAGTCTCTGGTGGTTTAAAGGCAAATCCAGTGCCTCAGTGGATAAAAAGAAAGGTGGTGCTTTTCCTGGGGGGGTGTATGAATCTGGGGAGGGGGTTGTCCCCTGCATTTTGTTTGAAGGAGCAATGGCCTTCAAACAGCCTCACTTCACACAGATGAACAGATGAACATATGATATTACAGATGGATGGGTTGTCATTTCCTAAAGAGAGGTTGTGCAAAAGTGTTTTACTCCTGCTTGAAAAAACAAACATAAAATTACGCTAGAAAGGCAACTCCAGGTTACTGAAGGCTCTCAGCCACCTTTCCCGGTGTCATTTCCTGACAGCTGAGTTCTCAGGTGTGCTTTTCTGGCAATCACAGCCATGCCCAAGTGAGATGGGTTTCTGCATGGCTTGAAACCTTCTTTCTGTGCCTTGAGTTTCACACTTCAGTGTTCCTAACATCACTAATATGGAGTAATGTTATTTAAATAACGTTAGCCATTTAAAGTGGAGATAAATCTTTAGCTAGAGAGAGCTAAATGTACAGTTCACATGTTTAAAGAAGCCTCAGTCTCAGCAATTGAAATAAAATTGCTGTGGAGGGGACATTTTTGCACTGGAGTTGGCATTTTCAGCCTCCTAGCTTTGTTTTTATTAATAATTGCTTAAATAATTGAATGCATTTCTGGATTCTGGTTTCAAATGTCAGTCTTACTAATGCTCAGTGTTACTAAAGAAATGAAATAATGTCTTTCCCTCAGGACAGAGAGATAACCAGTATTACATCGTTAATAATTTATTGTTAAACATTTGTTTGTTGTGCAATGCCTTGTGGTGTGGCAATAGCATTCAAATTAAAGAAGTTAATTTGTCTCAAGGAAAGACTATCACGTTGCTAAAAACGCTGCCTTGGTTTTGTTTGGATAATGTAACACTTCCTGAACTGAGGCAGTTCTCTTCATGGATTAGTTGATACCTTGTAGTGAAGTGTATCACCACATGTCCATGTGCCTGAGGGGTTGTGGTGTGTTATTTTACAGAAATTCAGAACTGACCCCCTGGGGCAGCTGTGAAGTGTAGAGCTGCAGCTCAGCCCTCTTCCGAAGCTCATGGGCCCAATGCTCTGCTCTTGGCAGCTGAGGCAGACATTAAAAAATAGTTTTTAATGAATCATATATTGGAGTATATTCTTATTTAGTCAGTGCTTTCTGGGTTCCTCAGTTCTCCTGGGCTGACCTCTCTGATTGATGAAGAACGTCAGCCACCTTCACTCTGAGAATCAGTCCTTCGTACATCATTAAAAAGCACTAATTGCTGTGTCAGGTTAACCTCTGTTTGACTCATAAAGACTCATAAAGAGAAGAAAAGCAATCTTGCTGATGTTAATCATACAGTATTTCCCCAAGGGCATGTTTTCTTTAATTTGGTCTGTTGGACAGAGCGTGGGATCACGAACACATCAGTTATTAATGAAGATAAATGAAGTGAATGTTACTTGGTTTCCTCGTCTTACATTTATATTATTTTTTTTGTAGGATTTCACTTTAATAACCATTCTGCAAATGTTTCCTTATTGAAGGGTTATGTTTTAAACATAGCTAAAACCCCACCATCTTTCTGATCCAGGTGATCTGTGCCAAGTGCTCCGAGTTTAAGCCCCTTGCAGATAACAACCGTCACAACAGGGTGTGTAAAGAGTGTTTCCTGCAGCTCCCAGCCAGCCCCTGCAGCCCTGGAGTGGAGGCAGTCGGAGAACAGAAGAAAAGACTGGTTTCAGAGGTATAGTCTTTGACTTTCTTCCTGAGGCTCTCTCTTTTTTTATTTATTTATTAAAAGCAAATCAATTTTGTTATCTTTTCTCCTCTACCGTGTTATTTAGTCCTCTGGCCTCTAACTTGTATTGAACATGCCTTCAGCTTGGGTGCTGTTTGTAGGTGGTGAGTGTTCACTGTAGGATGCTGATCACCTAGGTCCAGCAGCTCAACTCCAGTTCTAAGATTACAAAAAACAGAAAAACTTCTTGGTCCTTTTTTTAAGGTGCATTTCCAATCTCGAGCTGTACACAATAGCTATTCACTAAGTAAGATTTGTTTTTTCAATTTTAATTCCTGTCACAATACTATTGAAACAATTTTTTGTGCAAAACAATGTCATCCTTCTGTAAGACTATGAGGGTTCACCATAATTTTCTCAACCCTGCTATAATGCAAAATGTAACTTCCACAAGCTGTGTAAAGTGCTGCCTCACCATTGCCACAGGTGTCACCAAGCTTCACACCCTGAGAGAAGCACATCCTACCCTTATTTTTGTAAGAACAAGAAACATGTTGGCAAACTGATTTGTTCTGTCTTCACCCACAACAACCAAATCTGCTTCTAACACTTTTTAGAGCATGGGCAGAGCTGGGAGTACCATTACCTGTCACAATTTTGTGGGCCACCTGGAAGAAAAGGGAGTTATTTTTTTCACCTGTGAAATACAGCCAGAAGTCACTGGATGTGTGAAAGAGGATGTTCATCTCAATTAGAAGTGGACCACAGGGACATCAGGTCTTGAAAGACACACTGAGTTTCATTGCAAATCATTCTTCCCCCTGCTTTGAGTACCTCATGGAAAATCAGGGAAAAGTTGCAGCCTATACTGAAAAACATCTTATCTTGAAAAAGTCCTTCTGGAAGCCACCCCTCAGAGCTATGAGGCTGCCTTCCAGCCTTGTCCTACTGCCTGTCACCAAACTACAGGGAGAAGAGAAAGAGACATAAACCTGCAGGTGAAAACCCAGAGCTCCTGTAGGAATCTCCTTCAAATAAGAGGAGGCTTACTTGGCTATTAGGAGAAGGTTCTTCCCCCAGAAGGTGATTGAGCACCGAACAGAGTCCCCAGGGTTTGGTCCTGTGGAGGGCCAGGAGTTGGATTCCATCTTTAAGGGTCCCTTCCAGCTTGGGATTTTCTTTGGTTCTGTGTTTCTTAGACCCTGCCCCACTCTGCTTCCCAGGATGTCGTATTTTGTTCCAGGCCACTGTGCAGGTAAACTTTCACCAGCATGGTCAGAGTGAACTCCGCTGCTCAAGTACTTTGTCATCTTTGTACCCAAACACGTCCAAGATCTCAGCAATGCAGAGTATTTAGAGTGCACATTGCCCTGCCCTGAGCTGCCAGGTTCTGCAGAAGGTCCTGGATCCAGAACTTTTTTGGTGCCATCAGAACCTTCAGATATGGTGTCGGTGCCCATGGCAGGGATTGGAATTGGTGTCTCTGGTCCCTTCCAACCCAAACCATTCTGTGATCCTGTGACAGACCCTGCAGCTGTGCCTGCAGATGATGGGCATCAGTGCAGTCTGTCCTATCTCATGACTCCTCAGCACTGTTTCAGCAGAGATGTCTGTGAAACCCTGCTCGTCCTCAGGAGACAGAGCACACTGAAAAGCCAAAAGGCAAACCAGTGAAGTGTGACCTATGGCTTTATTTTGGAAAGAAGATTACAGCAGAAAGCTGTGAAAACTCAAGGAAAAATGTTATTTTTCCTTTCTATACTCAGGTGTCTAGTTTTTTTGTTAAATCTTCAAAGGATCAGGTGAAATGCAAGAAAGCTGGTGTATAGAAAGAAGAAAGAAGAAAGAAAAGCAAGAAAGATGGGAGTCAGGCCTTTTCTTTACATCCTATTTACATGAAACTTCTTTAACAAGCTTAGTAGCAGCTGAGGAGATTGGCACTTTACAAATGTTTTTGGTGACTGTCAGAAATCCCCAGGAGCCTTCTGTGCAAACCCTAATGTGACCTGGAATTTTGGGCTTCTTTGCTGTCTCTCTGAACACCACAATTACTTCCAATCTTTTTCCACCCTCTGATTTGGCTCCCATCTCTCTGTGTCCATACACAGGAGGATCTGTTTATACACCCTTTGCATTAATTTGAAATAATTTCCCAGCCTACTTTGCTAAGCAAGATATGAGCTACATAATTTTAATTACCATTCTCAATTTATGGGGTGAAGGTGGAATTTAACTTCACGTCTGCTGAGAACAGTGGTTCAGCCTCTGCCTCTGTTACATGGAATTCTGTATTTCTTGATGGTATATTATAATGATTAAATTTTTATTCAGCAGTTGCCCCTCACTGTCATTTAGCTCTGCACAACTCCAGAGTTTGATACTTAATTCTAAGTATTTTGCCCACTGAAATATCAGTAGAAACATCTCTTTTTTTTTTTTTTGCCTTCATCCAGAAGCAAAGCATCCTTGCAGCTGAAAACAGCGTCTTCAGCAGCTACCTCCAGTTCCTTGAGAAAGGGAAGACTTGGTACAAAATGTGGGTGACCATCCCTAAAACGGAACCTCTTGTCCTATATCTGCAAGGAAGCAGCCAGGTGAGATGGCATTCACCAGGGTCAACACACAGGGGGGAAAAAGGTCCAAGTTTAAATATGTCAAGCTGAGAAATGGGTGGAATGATTGAGTGTGGTTTCAACGACAAAACTGGACTTGGTGCTCTGAATGTAGCACAGCCTCAGAGATTGCAGATTATCTTGTTACCTGTGCTTACTGCTGATACAGTTGTGAGCAAATGCTTAAGGTCATTGCTTTTCTTTTCAAATTTTTAAGGAAAAAAAGGGCAAAACAGGGATAATTAGGTTATGTTTTGGCTTTTTTTAGAGGTTTCAGACAGGTTTATTCAAAGGTTTTATTATTCTGTCATTAGGGAGAGTGTTTCCCTGTTACATATGTAGAGCTCCAGGCTGAATATTGCAATTGCTGGTTCAAGCATTTTTTTAAACCTAGTTCTCAGTTGAGAGTGGAGGTATTTGTGAAACTGTAGATATTTTGCCTGAAAAATGGTGAAGCTCCTTGTCATAGCATCACAGGATTTTACCATGAAATGATTACATAGGGGAGAATTTTCTCTTGTAAATGTGCAGTTGAAGCCAACTGTCATTTTTGTGTGGTGAAAGTCAAGTGATAGAAACATCTGTATCCAAAATAGAAATATCAGTCGTGCACCCATTATAATATCAGCTCTAAAGCTGAAGATAAAGAATGACAATGCTGAAGTGAGGTTCCTCGTATCTGTTTTTGTATCTGGCATTTGACACATTTCTACAGAGCTTTGTTTATCTCCTGGGTGGAAGATGGAATGGGTCTGAATTCAGCCTGCCATTACCCTGCTGTCGCTGCAGTGATAAGAAGGTTTGCTTTTTATTAGCATCAGTTCTGGCTGGGAACAGTTTTCCTCATGATTTTATAAAGCCTTTCAGAGGGAAACTGCTCACCTTGTGGCTGATGCTCAACAAGAACTACACGTTGTCCTTAGAACTGTGTTCTGCTCTTGTCAGCAGGAACACTTCTGACTTTAAATGAGTGTGTGTAATGTTTTAAGCATAGTGCTCAAAGAGGCTGAAAGCTTGAATTTGCAGCTTGAGGCACAGCCCTCTTTTCTTTATCTGTGATTTCAACCTCACACTGGGTGACCTTCCAGTGCATCCCATGGGGAGCCCAGCGTCCCACTTAGTCAGCAGGAGATTCATGGCTGAAATTACACCCTGAAGAAACAAACAGCCTCAAGGCACTGAAACAAGGTGACAAATAGTCTTTGGATTTCTCTGGAGTCAGAGTCTGGGGAAAGGAATAAAGCTTTAAAAAGTGAATCAGAGAGAACAGCTTCAGTGCAGAACTTCTCGACTGTTCTGTGAGCTGTGGCTCAATCAGGGCCAGTGTGGCCCTGCAGCCACACAAACCCAGCCTGGCTGTGTCACACATGGGCAAGGAGAATGGGGATAGAGGAGAGAGGTACAGATTGTTGGGCCTTCCTCACTCAGGAGCAATATATGTCATCTAAGAGATGACAGGAGTGAGAAGTTGAGAGGAGACAATACCTCTTACACAGTATGATTTAGAATTTCTCCTGCTGCCCAATAATAACCCATGGACATAAATCAGCAGCAGTCAGTGCACACCTGACACTCGTGCAGACCCATGGATGGAAGCTGGAGGAGCTTCTCTGCTTCACTTGCTGCATACTGTGTCCATGTCCTGCCAAATTTGGTCTCGAGCCTCTTGATGTTATTAGAAATATCTGATTTTGGGGGGGAAAAGAGTGCCTTTGACACTGATTGTTTGTTTTATGAGAGTTAAATTTAGCGATTAGTGTCCTCAGCTATTTCAGGTGTGAGATAAATCTCCAGTGAAGTGGCAAGAAAGCAACAGGACATGCTTAATCTGCCTTAACATTCCAAACCCAGGATTGGCTGTCAGGAATCTGCAGTTGCAGGTTGAGACTATAAGCAGCAAAAATTAATCCCTCTTTGGGCCTGCCATTCCCATTGGTGTACTTTAGTTTGCATCCAGCTGCAGAAAAAAATTAGGCAGCAAATCCTATTCCTTGATACTAACCTGACATTCTTGTTAGTTCTAGGTTTTGTAGGATACAGTAGACATAAGCAAAATCTCTTCCAGAGCTCTGTTACTAGTGTGTGAGTGTCTGGAATCAGTTGGGAACCACTCCTGTGCTTGAATGTTATTTTCCCAGACATAGTTCTATTTTTAAAACAACCTGGGTGGATCTCACAGACCTCTTCAGACCTGCAAAGAAGCATTTCAGTGTATAAAAGGGGTGCCTTTGGGGAATAATATTGCCAACAATATTATCGAAGATCTTGAAATACAGAGTAAAGCATGACCATAGGAGTCTGAAAATTACGCAGTATCACAGTATTGATGAGGTTGGAAAAGACCTTGAAGATGATCTAGTCCAATTTATAATCCAACGAAACCCAGCATCCACATCTAGATCATATCACTCAGCACCTCATCCAGCCTCCCCTTGAACAGCTCCAGGGTTGGCGACTCAACCACCTCTGCAGGCAACCCATTCCACATCTGAATCACTCTTTCAGTGAAAAACCTTTTCCTATTATCAAGTCTAAACTTTCCCTGCTGAAGCTTAAGACTATGACCTCTTGTCCTGTCCCCAGAGACCAAGAAGAAAAGACCAACCCCTGCCTGGCTACAACCTCCTTTTAGCTAGTTATAGACAGCAATAAGGTCACCCCTGAGCCTTCTCTTTTCTAGAAGCTGGCTAAACAGACCCAGCTCCTTCAGCCTCTCCTCATAGGGCTGATCTTCCAGCCCCTTCCCTATCCTTGTTGCCCTTCTCTGAACTCGTTCCAGCACCTCAACATCTTTCTTGAACTGAGGGGCCCAGAACTGGACACAATACTCACGGTGTGTCTGACCAGTGCCGAGTACAGGGGAAGGAGGACCTCCCTTGACCTACTGGCCACTCCATTCTTGATGCAGCTGCCTCTTGGGAAGAAAGGGCAAACCAAGCTGAATCTGGAGTTTTAAATACAGGGAAGCCCTGACAGCTTCTTGTTCTCCAAGTCCTGCACTCATGCCTAGGAGGGATGCTAATGCAGAGGAAAAGACAACTCACAGACTTTAAAATACGTAGCAAAAAACCTGCTCTTTTGCTTTAGATCCTTGTTCCAGGAGAATGAATTAATCCCCTGAGTGTTCAAAGTCTTGCATAAGGATTTATGCATGAGGATAAATTCCCAGCTTGTTTAGGTTTGGGAATCATACCAGTTTGGCCTGTCCTCAAACAAAATTCGAATTGTGCAGCTCTCCGTTATCTTTATCTCAGTGGAATTACCAGAGTGAGCTCATAAGCAAAGACCACTCCAAGCGTAAGGAGCAGCAGTTTCAGAGAAATGGGTCTTTCTTTCCAGGGGCTCCACTTGGAGCTTCTGACTCTGTTTGCCTTGTAAAATGCACGGCTACCTGCACAGCTCTGACCTGAATTTACCTGAGTGGTAAGTGCAGAATTAAGTCATCCAGGATAGCTGGAAAAGTAATGGGGTTTGGAGAAATACGAAGGGTAAATCTAGTGCAGTGACAGCCAGTGTATATATGGATATAGATGCATATACCCTGGATCAGTTTTGATCCAAGAGGAAATTTTGCTTTATAATGAAGAAGAATCTTCCATTCATTGTGTAAATAGGATTTACTTCTGGAAAAAAAGGGAGCAGCTGAGTTTGAAGTTGAGCTCAGGGTTTTAGAGTATTCTTTTGGCTTGCCTGTTGATCCTGTTTAGAAGAAGTTTTACCTGGTCCCACACAAAACTATCTGCCCTTTTTGTGGTCCTGCAGAGCTTTGCATCACAGGAGTCTCTCAATGACTTGTGCAAGATTGGGGTTATATTGTGAGTGGGCAACGGGTGGAGTTTGGGGGGAAAAACAGGGATTTTCTAAACCCACTCAGAAGTAGGAGGGGGAAATGACAGTGACATTGGTGGGTCACTGTTGTCTAAGAGAGGTCACACACTGCCAAGAGCTGTGCAGTGCAAGAGGGATGTCTGTGTGCAGGATGCTTGAACTGCCTGTATGGTGGAACTGAGTTATCCATTCCCAAATCTTAAACCTTGGGTGTTCTAATGGCTGTAGTATAGCAATAAAATTATGCTTCTGCAATGACCTGGATAAATAACCCATTTGTGTTATGCTGCTGGGAGTCAGGATGAGGGCACTGTGCTTGTGATTGTTGACAGTATTGCACAGCCACTAGATTTTTATTTACCACTCACTGAGGAAAATTATTGCAGTCAGCCCTAAAACGAATCCCTTCTCAGCACTGGGTATTTTGGTTTGATGAAATGGCAATATCATGCGGCCCTACTATGTTGCCTGTAGAAATAGTAAAAAAAAAAAACCAACCCCAAACCAGTCCAACCAGCCAAATCTAGTAGGCTCTTAAAACTGGAACGTAAATTTTATCTCTCTGTAAGGCCTGTAGATCCTGCTTACATGTTCAGTGTAGGGCTGGAATTCCTCATGAGTGCAGAATCCCTGGATTTGCTGGACTGCAAGTAGGAGGGAAGGGCTCAGTGGCAGGGGACACCCAGAGGTGCTGCTGGTCCCACACTGAGGTCTGGTTTGGGGTGGGGTTTTCCTCCAGGCCAAAGTGCTTCATCTTTACTTGTTAGTAATGCAGCTTTTCAGAGATGATATAAATCCCTTCCTTTTGAATCAGGCAGGTACAGACAAAGTGCCAAAGGCAGCATATTAAGAAAAGGGAGGATGCAAGACCAAAGGCAGGCGGCTTAATTTGCCTGTGTCTGCACGTGTTGGGTAGGTGCAACACATCCAGCTCAAACATCAGTTTGCTCTTATGGTGCACTGCTGCAAACGACATCATTCCTCATTGTCATGGGCAGCCTCCAGTTTCCATGTGACAAGTCTGAATGTCTTATTTTTCCAGACTAAGACCAACAAAACAGGCATGGTTCAACTTGCATGTGCTCTTGTGCGTTTGTGTTCATCAGTGTTTGCTTGCTTGGGCAGTGCCACANGTGCAAGAGGGATGTCTGTGTGCAGGATGCTTGAACTGCCTGTATGGTGGAACTGAGTTATCCATTCCCAAATCTTAAACCTTGGGTGTTCTAATGGCTGTAGTATAGCAATAAAATTATGCTTCTGCAATGACCTGGATAAATAACCCATTTGTGTTATGCTGCTGGGAGTCAGGATGAGGGCACTGTGCTTGTGATTGTTGACAGTATTGCACAGCCACTAGATTTTTATTTACCACTCACTGAGGAAAATTATTGCAGTCAGCCCTAAAACGAATCCCTTCTCAGCACTGGGTATTTTGGTTTGATGAAATGGCAATATCATGCGGCCCTACTATGTTGCCTGTAGAAATAGTAAAAAAAAAAAACCAACCCCAAACCAGTCCAACCAGCCAAATCTAGTAGGCTCTTAAAACTGGAACGTAAATTTTATCTCTCTGTAAGGCCTGTAGATCCTGCTTACATGTTCAGTGTAGGGCTGGAATTCCTCATGAGTGCAGAATCCCTGGATTTGCTGGACTGCAAGTAGGAGGGAAGGGCTCAGTGGCAGGGGACACCCAGAGGTGCTGCTGGTCCCACACTGAGGTCTGGTTTGGGGTGGGGTTTTCCTCCAGGCCAAAGTGCTTCATCTTTACTTGTTAGTAATGCAGCTTTTCAGAGATGATATAAATCCCTTCCTTTTGAATCAGGCAGGTACAGACAAAGTGCCAAAGGCAGCATATTAAGAAAAGGGAGGATGCAAGACCAAAGGCAGGCGGCTTAATTTGCCTGTGTCTGCACGTGTTGGGTAGGTGCAACACATCCAGCTCAAACATCAGTTTGCTCTTATGGTGCACTGCTGCAAACGACATCATTCCTCATTGTCATGGGCAGCCTCCAGTTTCCATGTGACAAGTCTGAATGTCTTATTTTTCCAGACTAAGACCAACAAAACAGGCATGGTTCAACTTGCATGTGCTCTTGTGCGTTTGTGTTCATCAGTGTTTGCTTGCTTGGGCAGTGCCACATGTGCAGGGCTGGAGCTGCTCTGTACGTGACAGTTTTTCTGCATGGGCGACATCTCCCTGTTCCTAAGGATGTGGTATCCAGGTAGAGAAATTGTGCTGCACTTGAGACAACGACTTACACTCAAATGGGAACTGAATTCTTTAGTGTTTGGCCTAAAGCTGCTCTAAATCTCATTGAATAGTGCTTGGTCTTCAAGCAGTTGGGCTCTGGCATTTTTGCATCACAATAACAAGTAGTAGATGAATAAATCAAGAAGCCTGTATTGGTTTAATAAACTGTGTGGACACATTTCTGGCTGTATTTCTTGCCCCTTTAGTATGTGTTTGAATTGATGTGAGCAGTTTTGAAACTTCAATTGCTTTAGTTAAGGAGTTAGAAAAGTTGTGATTTTTTGGGGCCATTGTTCTCAGAGCTTTAGTCCTCTTCCAGAT
Organism: Pitta sordida; assembly: GCA_013390025.1. Lineage (NCBI taxonomy): Eukaryota > Metazoa > Chordata > Aves > Passeriformes > Pittidae > Pitta > Pitta sordida. Next base: position 44,153 of record WEKX01011165.1, read on the forward strand.
TTACCAGGTCATCTGCATTTTGTGTGGACTGACACAAAAACTGCTTTGCCACTTCTCTGTGGGATGTTCATTAGCTTTGGGAGGGATGGCAACACAAGAAGCTGCTGCAGGACGTGACAGCTTTGTACAGACTCTTGAGACCTGTGTGGTTCAGACTTCAGTTTGAGGACTTGTCTTTGGAAATGATTTACTGGGAGCAGTCGAAGAGAGTTGCCTGGCCGTGGCCCACCCTGCCTTACAAAAATATGTCTTTGCTGAGAGCTTAAGAGAAGACGTGGTTGATGATCAAGATGTGACTCCTTAGATCTGTAGGTCAGTCAGGCCTTTAAAGGATGCTCAGGGATCTGAGCATTGACTTCCTTGACAAGTCTGAAAGGCATCATAAATAACCCAAGACCTTCTGCTAAGATTCACTGTTAGACTAAAAATCAAAAAGTCTTTTATTTCAATGACTTTTCCCTGTTAGTTGTCTCGGTGTCTCTCAGGGTCCAGCTGCACTTATTTGTTTCCTTTTAACCAAGCCTACACAATGTCCCATGAAGTTCAGAAGGGGCAACACCAAACTCTTCTCAGCTGGATCCCATTGTCTGTACCTAATGCAATAGACACATGCATAAGTTACATCCAATTACATGAAATAGCCTGGCCATGTTTGCTGTGAAAGGAAAACTGTGAAATAAGAAGAATAAAGCATCAGTAAGTCATTGCTTTTTGTTGGTTTAAGCTGAGCAGTCAGTATTGCCTCTGCCCTGCTTCCTGCTCTGCAGTGCTGACCGAGGAACCGAGTGCTCATGTCCCTGGGACTGTCCTTGTGCTTCCTGCAGTGTGTGCTGGCTCCCTGCACTCTGCCCCTCCTCCTATTCCGAACAGCATTTCTTCCTGAGTTTTTACTTTTCTTCTCTCTCCTTTAGGACAGACAGAGCCCACGTCCCGTCCCTCTGCCTGGCTACGAAGTCAGTTTACCAGGTGCTGGTGAGAAGTTTGAAGTGAAGCACGTTTTTAAGCTCTGCCAGTCCCACCAAACTCTCTATTTCAGTGCAGAAGATGAGGAGCTGCAGATGAAATGGATGGAAATTCTCACCAAAGCTGCCAAAGGGGAAACTGAGGATACAGCTGAAGGGCTCAGCAACCCATAGAGCAAGTTCCATTTAGTTTCTTTCCTACATGCTATAAATGGTCACTTGAATTTGGTATTCATGGCACTTTGGAATCTGTATGGCTTTATATTTTCATGTGTCTGCATAGGCAGTTCAGTGGTTTATGGCCTTTTATTGTACATTTTTCACATACAGTAGTTATCTGCCATATGTTATGTTAAAGGAAAAAGTAGTTGTAGTTGTTGGTGGTGTTGATGCTGGTTTAAAAATGAAGACAAGGAACAAAGCATTAATTTTAATGAAGGTAATGGAAAACCATTGGTCTTTTGTTTTCCTAAATGTATATTTTCCAGTCTTTTTTATTGCTGTTGAGTGCAGGATGTGTATAGTCTGTGATTAGATCTATAAATGCTGCCTTTTAAGTTAAATGTTGTAAAGGCTTGTGCTGGCCACTGACATTCCGTTCTCTGCCTCTCCCTCCTGGTGGAAGGTCTTTGTGAAGTGTGAGCCATGTTCTGAGTATTTTCCCTTTGCTGAAACCATGTCTCTGCTATTTTGAGATGCCCTGTTCACCAGACAGATACTGTAGAAGGGACTTCTGAAAATTACTGCAAACTGTGCAGGACAGAACATTAAGAACCTCATTGATTTTAAGCATTTCTAATATTGATTGTTTTTGTTTGGAACCAATGCCTTCCTTCCTTCTATTAGAACCCATTTTGATGTAAGTGAACAAACATTTTATACTGCAAACTGGGTTATGATCAATAAACAAGAACATTTTTAGTACACACCGTACAAAAAGGTGACTTTTTTGTTGCATTGGTTAATTTAAGTGGCCTAGGTTTTATTTATATAATTTGTAAATAATGTTTCATAAATATTTTAAGAACTTTGAAGAGACTTCACCTAATTAACTTGATTTAGTGCATAGTATAAGAGATATTTGTATGAATTTAATTTGTAATTTAATTTTCCTGTTCACTTGTGTTTGTCTTATTTTCAAACTCAAATGCTTATCTATTTAAATAAAAATTCCTGCAGTTAACCCCTGAGCCAGATTTCCAAGGCACAGTAAGGTTTAGGTCAACATTTAATATAGGTTTTAAAAAAAAATCCAAAACAAACAAACAAAAAAAAGGCATGTCTGTTCTTAGTGGTAGTAAACATGTAGTATCGATCAAAATGAAATAAAAATGGCACAGTAATGTATTTTTAAATGGTTTGGTTTAACTTTTGTTTCCCCTTCAGCCTTCCACATTTTTTAATATGGGTAGAGAGGAAGAACTGCTTCAAACAGCCAGAATTTGTTAGGATTATTGACAATCAGTGATCTGCATCAGTGAGTATTTTCTGGACCTCCAGAAAAGGACTTATCCTTGTTTGGGGTGTGGTTTGTTTTTACATTGGTGTGCCAAATCATGTATCTGAAGTCCATGATGCTAAAAAATTAGAATTTATTATCTACTGGGAATATTTCCTGAGTCCTGCATTTCCCTCTCCTCCCCACGAACCTCCTCTCTTCAGTCAACTTGGAAAAGATTTCTTGAAGGGCAGTTTTTAGCATGAAAAGGTATTCTTTTCAATGTGTGTTATTTCTTCTCCCAAGCGTCTTTGAAAATAATTTTTCCTTTATTACTCCACTTGCTTGGTTCTTTTTGTCTGCTGCCAAGAGAGAGACGGAAAGGGAGAATGGTAAACCAAAACAAAATCAACACATCTTAGTTAATCTTTCCATTTCTGTTTTTATTAACCAAGTAAATAAAACTTTGGCATAGTCTTCTTTTTATTCTATTTTTCTGCATTTTGTAATTTTTTTTTATAACCAAGTATGTAAAATACACATCTTAAAAAATAATTTAAAAATTATGATAGAAGATATCCATAATGTACCTGCAGTGTTGACACCCAGTGGCAGCCAGGGACATTTGTGACAGGGTTCTCATCCAGCAGCTTTGTTCCTGGTGTGTCTTTCCACTTCCAGGGGACACAGCAAAGAACCTGCTCAGGGAATCTCTGCTTTGTCACTGAGCCCAGAATCACTGGGAGCTTTTACAGTTTGAAGCTGCTGGCTTCAAACTGTCTGCAAAACTATCACAAGTCCATCTCTTAAGAACACAGGGAGGAATCACTTCAGACTTCCTCAAATCCTGGTTAATTCCTGTGTGTTTCCTCTCAGGCAGAGCTCTCCCCTGGGGATGGATTACTGTCAGTCAGGGTGCTGGTTACAGGAGCAGTGCTCGGCCTCATGTTCTGTTGATGGAACTGGAATTTTTAATTAAATGACTCGTTGAATGAAGAGGGTTACTGAGAAATTCATGTTGTTGGTCAGTGGGATAAGGAAATGGTGAGCAGTGAGTAATAATTGAGTCAGAGGGAGGTAATGAAAGTGTCAGGATGTTTTTTAATGGTTTAGGAAAGGAGGAAGAGGTCCCCTAGTTCTTGTAGAGGACACTAGATTTCCAGAATTTTGGGTGTTAATCGAAAAGAATGTTAAATGATAGAGCTAAAAGTGTTATTTTATTCTGAAAGAACTGCTCAGTGATCCCCCGGGATTCGCTGGGGTCAGGTCTGGGCAGGTCCCGCGAGTTATGAAATCCGTGAAGACACCGAACCCATGAATATTCAACTACTCCCCACCTTTAGCCACACACCCTTCACTAATAATGTCTGGAGGGCAGTCCTGGGAGTGTGGCTCACACTGTAACACCTCATTAAAGCAGAGGAAGTGCCTTTTGGTGCTTCCTGGCTGTGAAATCCGGGACATTCTGCACACATGCATGGCCTCACAACTCTGAAAATCCTACCCTGATTAATTGAATCCGTGAATATGTGAGCTGTGAATATGTAGGGATCACTGTATTGTATTGTTTTCAAACCAGCTCTGAAATTAATAGAGTATCTTTATCCATTTGTTTGGTTATTCAAAAAAAGAGAATCAAGTCATCAGTTTAAAGGGCATTTACTGAAGCACAAAGTGAGCTCCAAGACATGTAGAGAGAAATATTACCTTGTAGTAGCTCTGATTCATATGAAAGGCAGCAATGCTTTTTTCGTGTTCTTTGGGTTGACATAACAAATAATTAGAGGTTTTCTTGCCTATTTGACATCCCAGCAGAGTTTCCCAGAACCAGTTGCCAAGCTGTACTGGAGCTGCAGGTGAAAGCTGAGGGTTTAACCTCTCTGAGAGCTGTGTTACTTCCCTCATGGTCTGTTACCAGCACCATGGAATACTTCCCTGCTAAATATAAATGGCTGAGTGACCTGAGAACAGACACCTTCCCTTTTTACTTCCCTTTTTTCTGTGCTTCAGCCCCTGTGGGGCATGGAAAGGGTTTTCATTGGGCTTGGACTTTGATCTGGGTTTTCACTCGGCTTGGCACTGCAGGAGCCTTGGTGGAGGTAATGGATTGCATGCTGCTCTAAAATGAAATCTTGCTAAAACAGGCTTTTCAGAGGGCAGTTGCTGGCTGTGCTTGCAGGTCCTGTATGATCTATGATCAGCAGATTGGACTAGAGGAGGAATTCTGTTTGGTGTCCCTGAAATAGACTTCCGTGGAGCTGTAGCTGGTTTTGTGGATGACTTGCTCAAATGCAGCAAAAGAGTATTACTGAGACAAATCAAGTCTGATCAAATGGTTTTAAATTCAAATGACAAGTCCTCACCTGGAATTATTTATATTAACTTCACCAATGCATTTAAATGAACCTAGGAAAAGTCTGGTTTCAGAGCACAGTGTGCATGTCATGTTCACTGAACAATGGGAGTCACGTTCAGCTTGACAAGGAAACAAATGGAAATCCCAACAATTTACAGAGATGCTGTGTTCCCGTATCCAGACCACACATGCTCTGTGTTAGAAAACCCTAATTGCCATGTCCCCAGATTTGTAATGTGGACCTCTTATCCTTGTACATGTTGAGTAGCTTCCCCATGTTTCAGGAAGGTGCTCTTCAGACATGGGAGTTTCTTCATTTCCTCGGCAGATCAGAGAGGTTAAATCTGGTCTGCAGTGGTGTATGTAAGTCTGAAACAGGACAGTCAGTGATCCCAGCGTCTCAGGATGCACAGGAATCTGTCATGACTTCTACCCTGTGTTATAAGAACTGGCCATTTGCTCCCTAGGTCTTGTGCCATAGTGGTCTGTAACTTGCTAAAAGAGATTAAACTGGAAAATATAATGTTGTCCCACTTCAGTTCCAAAGAAGATGCTTTCAGATTCAAAGCTGAAGATGGAAATATTTGGTGTAAACTGGTAACAGCTGTCTTCAGAGTTGGACAAGAATAACTAAACACCATGTCTTGGCCTTGCACGTGTATTATTGATCTCACTCTCCACATAGGACAGTACAAGTTTGCTTTGATAATACTGAAGCTGTAAGGGGACCTCTGGAAGTTTTAATTTTCAACATTTTGAAGTTGCCTGTAGTTTTAAATTATAATAGTCTGGGTGCTTTTGGCAAATCTGGAAGCATTGAGATGTTTCCACAGACAGCCACAGATACGAATTTGTCTTGGGAGCTCTGGTGTCATTGTGCTGTTCAAAGGATGGACAGTCCACTTAATTTTTTTCACAAGGAAAATTGTACGTTGGGTTTTTAGAAGTCTTTATTTTCATTACAATAAACACTAATGAAACCACATCATAGAGAAAGGGAGTAACTCAGCAACAGAATTAAAATAGGAAGACCTGTGTACTGGAAACCACATGAATTTGTGTGTGTTACACGCTACCTTAGAGCAAGGTAGGGCTTTGGGGTGGTGGTTCAACAGCAGGGGAGAGGGAACAATAACAGAGTATTTTTGGTTGTAAAACTGTGTATTACAGATGGGAGAAAAATCTGAAGCCTGTTCCCATTGTTTAAACAATGACTGGTCCTGTGCACATCCAGTTCACGGGGGCAGAGCTGGATTTATTTCCAGAATTTGAGTGTCCAGAGAAGCAGGTATGGACCACGTGCTCATCAGTTCATGTGAGGAAATCCCTTCTGATAATCAAGCTTCAAGTCCCTCTGTTAACCAGTGCCAAGAAGAATCAAATGTTCAGTGACAGAGTGAGGTTAGATTGATTTAATTAGCCCTTACAGGCCTGTCTGCTGGAGTTTGTCAGTCTGTGGTGTGTGGCAGAGGGCTGTGTCCATGTGTGCTGCTGCAGGAAGGGGACTGGCCGCACTGCATGCGTTCATAAAAGCAAAGTCTGAAGGTAAGTGGATGGTGAAAGGGAGCTGGGACACAGCTGTGATCACCTCAGAGTTGTTGCACAAAATGAGACAGTGGAGAGCACCTTCACAGTTGTATGGACTGAATCCTCCTGGAGCAGCTCATCCTGGGCACTTAATGCATCTCACAGTACCTGTAGAGGAGATAAAATAAATGTCTGCAGACAAGGGACATTCTTAACATGGCCCAGTTCTGATGTCTTTAGTTTTGCAGTGCAGTGTTTCTCAAATTATCTTCAGGAGAGTGGGAGAGGACTGAATGATTTCTGCTTAGAAAAATACTGTCATACTTCTGTTTTCATTATGCAAAGAGTTGCAGGAGCAAAGATTTCTGCTACAAGCCAATAAATTGAATCATTCTAGGATTTTGTCAAATAAATTACAGGTAGGGATTTGACAGGGAATACTGCCAGTGGTTCTGCTGAATTAGTGTTGATGTACTTGTGTGTGACTGGAAGTGAGAAGTGTCAGGCCTGGTAACACCCAGCCTGTGGAGAAATTCTCAAGTTCATGCTGATTTGTGGCTCTTAAAATAAACCAGAAGGGAGGAGCCCTCATGGAGCCCGTGTGGCCTTAGTTACAGCTGAAGGCTGTCAGAGAGGGAATGTGCTGCAGCTGGGGGTAAGAGGTGAGCAGTGTTCTCAGATGCAGGTTTTAGTGTAACACTAGGGAATGTACTGCAAGGTGAGAAACCACACTGGGGCTGGATTGTTTCCTTTTGTCTGGCATCATCCACAGTGATCACTGGGTCCCGCTGGAGCAAGGCCAGAGGAGGCTGTGAGGGGTCTCTGAGGGCTGGAGCCAGGCTGGGAGAGCTGGGAGTGTTCACCTGGAGGAGAGAAGGATCCAGGGAGAGCTTGGAGCCCCTTCCAGAGCCTAAAGGGGCTCCAGGAGCAGGAGAGGGACTGGGGACAAGGGATGGAGGGACAGGACACAGGGAATGGCTTCCCACTGCCAGAGGGCAGGGCCAGATTGGATACTGGGAAGGAATTCGTCCCTGTGAGGGTGGGGAGGCCCTGGCACAGGTTGCCCAGAGAAGCTGTGGCTGCCCCATCCCTGGAAGTGTCTGCTTTGGGCAACCTGGCAGGGGATTGGAATGAGGTGGTGTTTAAGGTCCCTTCCAACCCAATCCATACTGGGATTTTAGGCTTCTAATTGAAACTCAAAGTTTGCATGACTTCTAAAGCAGTCCCAAGAGCTGTGGAAAAAAAAGGAAATAAATAATACACAGAGAAATGGTGAAGGAAGAACTGAATGAAGTTAGAGGGGAGAAAAAAGAGATCCTGAGAACAGATGCTTACTGGTGAAAATGAAAAAGTGCATTTGCTCTGTGAAGAAACTTTCCCCCTTTTCTTTGGCCATTGTAAAAAGACACTTCAGCCTGATCGAGCCCTGGGAAGAGGTGGGTGAGTCTAGCCCCAACCAAGTTGTACATCCCAGGGCAATCTACTAAGAGGATGTTTTGCTGACTGTTTTAGATGATCTGGAAGGTCTCTTCCAACCTTGGTGTTTCTGTAATTGAATTAGCTACAGCGCAGTATCAATCAGGATCTGTTGTGAATAAGACATCTCTCCGCCTTGGATGAGGAAGGATCTCTCAGTCTCAGGTAATGAACCTCAAGCCTAGAGAGGTGTCCCAGCTCAAGGGGAGGTCACTACTGGGCAGGGAGAGCTGAGGGACAGCTCACTCAGGCGATCTATTTATGGGATAAATGGCTCAAAATCCAATTGCATGTGATGGGAAGGATATGCGTGAAATCCTTGTTCCCAGAGCTGTGTTTGTCCCTTGATAAATGAGTCTTAGCAAAACTACCTCCTATTGATGTGTTAAATGCATGATCTGTGCTCTGAGCTTGCATGCCTTGGTGCTCATGGAGTCACTGCCCTTCTGTGGGTTTCCTGGAGGAGTTCATGGCTCAGGCATTTCCCTCCTTTGGAGCCTGTACCAAACCATGGCTAGTT
>WEKX01011165.1:60563-74887 GCA_013390025.1 Pitta sordida
AACACCCTGTGTGCTTCTGTGTGATCTGTACTGCCAAGGGTATTTCACATCAGGATGAGTCAGGCTGGGAAGCATAAGCACTGCCTTTTTCATCAGGTTTTCCTACAATGTACTACATTGTTAGGTTGTTGGGGTTTTTTTGATAAGGGCAGTTGGTATTTTTTATAAAAGTACTCCAGAGAAAGCAGATAAGTTTCGCTGGTTTTCACAGGACCGAGGTAATGGATAGTTTGGGCTGATACAGAAAGCCCATTTGGTTTATAATTACAAGCTGGAAGAAATGCCTTCTTTGATATGCAGATTTTTCTCTAATTCCAAGTATTCAAAGCATTTTGGAGTGGAAAGTTTGATTATGAGTTAACTTTGGTTTAGGAATATTCTCTGGAATCAAATCATTCTCGTAACAGCACAAAGGCTTCAGGCAGGTCTAAGCAAGTCTTGCCCAGCTAGAGAGTTGGAGCAGGCTGGAGAAGGAGGGTAGAGAATGCCAGTGTATCTAGCAGTGTTTCCAGCCTGCTCAGTGACTTCAGACACCTCTTGTCTTTTTTTGCTCTTTCTCCTTTTGTCTCTCTGTGTTTGAAGTGGATGCTCTGGTTGGCCTGTCTGGGCTCTCTGCCCTTATGTGCCTCAACAGCACCAAGCAGGAGTGATCTGGGACCTTGGCTGAAGTTGGTTGGTGGTATCTAGCCACAAATCCCAGTTAGGTCGATACATTTGAGGATGTGTAACACACTCTGTTTCCTGTTAAGGGTGCTGACCATCCATTGGAAGCTGGCACATGAGTTTTGCTCTGTGTTTACAGAAAGAAGATTCAGAGCTGTCTGCTTATCTCATTGAGGAACTGTGGAAACCACGTCACTTCCCTCTGAAAATACCCAAATGACAAACCCTACTTTACAAAAAACTTTCATGGCTTCTTTTGTTATTCTTTTATGATCACAGAATCATGGAATGGATTGGGTTGGAAGAGACTTAGAGCTCATCTTGTTCCAACCCCCTGCCATGGGCAAGGACACCTTCCACTACACCAGATTGCGCAGAGTCCCCTCCAACACAGCCTTGAACACTTCCAGGGATAATGAACTGCTCCAGGTACTTGCTAGCAGGCAAACTCTATTTCTTATGAGACTTCCTTACTTGGCATTGCTGTTCTAGCAACCAAATGCATCAAGAAGTGTGGGAGACCTGGATCTCATTTGCTGTGACTTCATTAATATAAATCCCTGGGGAAGATGTGTTTGACACTGTCCCACATGACATCCTTGTCTCTAAATTGGATTTACATGGATTTGATGGATGGTGAGAAGAAAGATTATGCACAGTTCCCTCCAAAATGCCTGTCAGTGGAAGGATTTAGGAAAAATTTATTTTGAAAATGTCGAGAACACTAAACATAACAGCCGGAACACTAGGCATGAAAAATGCACTGCTTTTCTCTCTCCAGACTTTTTTAATGCCTTGTTTGGTGCCCCCTCATGGAGCAGACAACTCCAAGGTTGTCTATGAGAATTTTATCTTTTCAGGAATTTAACCCCCCTGCAAGGCAGGACAAGGGAAAACATCAAGTGTTTATGGGATTTTGTTCCTTCCAGGCAGCAAAAACTTTCTTGAGCAACAAAATCCTTTGCCTCCTCAAATTAAACCTTCCAAACAGGGTTTTCTATATCTACAGATGGTGGATAAAGAACTGGCTGGGTGGCTGCCCAGGAAGAACTGTGCTCAACAACTCATTGTTGACCACCTTCAGCTCTGTCAGGACAGGGACAGTGAAACTGAGGCACCTCAGCACATCTAGGGGTGACCCTGAGCTGTGTGGTGCAGTCATACACTGCAGGGAAGGAATGGATCCAGAGGGACCTGGACATGCCTGAGAGCTGGGTCTGATGGGAACCTCATGAAGTTCAACAAAGTGAAGTGCAAGGTCCTACATGTGGTTCATGGCAATCCCAGACAGAAGGGTGAAGGGAGCAGCCCTGTGGAGAAAGACTTTGGGGTGATAGGTGTGTGAAAAACTCCACACACGCTGTCAGTGACCATTCACAGCCCAGAAACCAACTGTGTTCTGGGCTGCATCCAAAGGATCTTGGGCAGTGGGTTGAGGGAGAGGATTCTGCCCCTCTGCTCTGCTCTCATGAGACCCCACCTGGAGTCCTGTGTCCAGTTCTGGTGCCCCCAAATATTAGAAAGACATGGAACTGTTGGAGCAAATCCAGATGAGGCCACGAAGCTGCTAAGAGGACTGGAGAGCCTCCCCTGAAAGAGAGACTGAAAAAGCTGGATCTGTTCAGGCAGGAAAAGAGAAGGTTGTGTGGAGAACTCATATCAACCTTTCAGTGTCTGAAGGGGCCTACAAGGAAGCCAGAGAGGGACTCGTGATCAGAAACTATAGTGACAGGACAAGAAGTAATGGGTACAAACTGAAAGAGGGGAAGTTTAGGTTAGGGATTAGGAAGATACTCTTTACTGTGAGGGGGGTGAGATACTGGAACAGACTGTCTGGGGAGATTGTGGAGCCTCACAGATCACAGAATATTCTGGGTTGGAAGGGACCCACAAGGGTCATCGAGTCCAACTCTTAAACAGCACCACTGCCTCCCTGTTGGGAATGGAACCCCAGTCTCCTGTGTGAGAGACAGGGAATCTCACCACTGTACTGAAGTGGATTTCAGCACTGTCAGTGTTCCAAGTCCAGGCTGGATAAGGCCTTGAGAAACCTGGTCTAGTGGAATGTGTCTCTGTCCATGACAGGAGAGGATGGAACTAGATGATCTTTAAGGTCTCTTTCAACCCTTAACATTCAATGATTCTGTGATTCTAAACAAATCAAGGAAAATGTGCTTAGTGAAAATTAACACAATAACAAACCAAAATGCAGTACTGCAACAGCAAAGCACCCTCAGAGAGCAGACCCAGGCTGCAGAATGCTGTTGTAGGAGAGTCTGCCTTGTTCTTCATTGATTTCCTGAACCAAAAACCAGCACGTAGGTCCCAGAGCAAAAGGGTTTGGAGGCTTGTCCTAAACCTACAGCAGCATCTAATTTTGTCCAGATCAAAGGCTGGAGGGTCAGGACCTTTGTTTCATCCTCTTTCCTCACCTTCTCTTATTTGGAAGGAAGAAGGAACTCCCAGAGGTGAAGAAATAGGAGCTGCTCACAGTATTTGTCATAAAAGTGATGAGATTTAGATTTTACTTTGTCCTAAAATCTGTTCTTCTGAGCTCAAATTGCTTCTTCACAGAGGGCTAGCACAGGGATTAAGCATCCCAAAAGTCCTACTTATGCCTTCATATTAGCATAGAGCTGAATTTTTATGCTGGTCATGATAAGACCAGATAAAAAAATACAGTTGTGGCAGCAGCAGTGAGGATTAAAAGTGCAGTAGCCATAGCTGGGCTGTCCTGACATCAGCACATTTCAGAAATTATGCCAAAATGAGGCAATAAACCTCTTTGCAGGAAGGATGTAGCCTATGGAGCTTCCACCAGCAAATCATCCCCACTTTGCTGGTTTCAGCTGTGGAGTAAAATACACCAGGTCTTTGTGACACCAGCTGTGAGGCCGAGGCACCAGACCTCACCTGCTCCACAACCTACCTGCTCTCAGCGTGGCTGGTGCAGAGTAAAATCAAACTCTTGTGCTCTGAGCTCTCAGGCACTTCAGGATCCAGAAATAATGCTGTGCCAGGGAGTAAACCTCCCAAATCTATGACAGCTTGCTTGGTCCTCCCATCAGTCGTTGGCCAGCTGCTTATCCGGGAGCTGTGGTCTCTCTCCAAGGTGCCCACCGTCCCTTTTCTGCCATTAATTAAACTGACGTCTGGTCTTTTTCTTTAGTTGAGAGTCACAGATTAAGGATTCAAGTAACCCCAGATTTGTTTCAGGCAGTTTTCATTAACGAATCAATTAGCTGTACTTTTCCTGATTCCCACACAATTTTGTCTGCATACTCTTTTATTAATTTTCCTATTCTGCTAAAGTGTGGCATCATACTGGTAGAAAGAAGATCTGGTGTCATGGGGAAAGCCTTTTTGTTCCATTGTAAAACTTTTCTCCGTTTTTACTGGAACAGACAATAGGTTTCTCTTCTTATCTCCCTTTCCCTCCCCTGAAAGGAATGTGGCATGGAGGACCCCGTGTCTTATCTTATCTCCCCTTCCTGGCAAGGCATATGGCATGGGGAGGGCTTTCTCTCCTTTCTACTGGACAAACAATAGAGGATTCCTTTCTTATCTTCCCCTCCTGGCAAGGCATGTGACTAGGGGAGGGGCCTNCTGGCAAAGGCGAAACCACAAAAACAAGCTGCCAAGGGCAAGAGTAAAAGGCAGGGACATGGCAGGCAGATAATCTCCAATTATTACTCCCTTCCCTGGACATGGGATGTACATTGGCAGCTGGCTAATTCTGCATGTGGATGGTGTCAGGAGTAACACACACAGGGCTCAGAAAATGAGCTGGATCCAGTTGGAATCTCTGTTTGAGCCTTTGGTACTGCACAAGCGATCCCTGGGCTCCTCATAACCCCACTAGGATCTTTGGACCTTGGACAAAGCCTGCTTTCAGCACTGAAACTGCAGGAGATCAAACCAATCACCAAAGACATTTTATTTCAAATCAATGTCCACTTAAAATGCTGAAGAAGGAATGTGAGATGGTCAGGGCAGAAGCTGTGTTTTTGCTAAGTGATATGTGACCTTTTAATGCCTCTGGCCCCAGATGACTCCTGGGTACGTAAAGCATCAGGTGTATTGTGTGCAGGGTCCAGCAGGGCTTGGGCAGGCACAAGTCTGCTGAGAAACAGGAAAAGGGTGAGATGGGTAGTCCTTGGATGGATAGTCCAGTTGGTTTATTGCTTTTCCAGCCTCTGTGTTGGCTATGAAGGTGTACCCAGGGGTCATTTGACTGTTTTTCAAGAACAGAATAAATCTGAGGTTTTAGGAGAACTGATGCCATTTTAGTGCTTTGTTGTGAGTGAGTGAGGGCTTTTGCTAAATGAGGGAATCACAGAATCATTTGGGTTGGAAGGGTTTAAGAGATCATCTCATTCCAACCCCCTGCCGTCGACAGGGACACCTTCCACTATCCCAGGCTGCTTTAACCTGGCCTTGGACGCTCCCAGGGATGGGGCAGCCACAGCTTCTCTGCGCACCCTATGCCAGGGCCTCACCACCCTCATGGTCAAGAATTATTTTTTTTCTTGAATTTTAGCCCCATGAGCACAATCACAGACCTGTATGTAAAGCTGCTTCTAAAGGCGACATGCAGAAGAGGGAATGAAAATCTCAGTTCCTTTTCACTGTGCTCATGGAATGTCTTGTCACTGATGGATGCTCACAGCTGGTTAAGAGAGGATGATGACAAAGCTGTGAGTTTCTTGTTCAATACTGGAACTGCTTAGGGAGATAAAACAAGGCAGAGCAGTGAAAATGAGGAATATATCTTTGTGTCCTTTAGAGACAGAACAAAGTAATCACAGAGCTGAAGCACATTGGGACTGTGTTTGTGCCAGTCTCCCTTGCCTGACAGTGAGGTGGAAATGAGTCTGGTGTCTCCAGTCATGGCCAAGAGCAAATGTGAAGGAAAATCTGTGGATGTGCAGTACACTGGTGTGACTGCCTAATGCTCAGAGACATCCCAGGCTAGAGGTGGCACCTGTGCTTTAATAACCCCTTAAAAGGCTTCTGTCCTAGAACTTGGCTGACAGGTATTTTCACTGTGTAATTTTATTTTTATTTAATATCCACAATGTCCTGTGTCAAAAAATTCTGCAGTGAAAATCCACTTTGTATAGAAAATCTCTTCCTTTTTGTTTAAAGCTGTTGTGCTGGGACCTTCTAACTCCAGCCTGAGCAGCAGCACTGAACAGCCAGCCCTTAACCTTCCTCGGGATCCCAAGGTTGTACAGAACTCTCCTCAGTCTTCCCAGGTGTCTCTTTCTGTGGCTGAGGGGTCTGGCCTTCTTCCTAATCCCTTGCTGTGTAGCTCTGGTCATATTTGCTTCCCTTTCTTGAAGCTCTTTTCTTTGACCCTACAGGGCATGAGGTGGGGCTTGGGGAGGGAATTTCTATATTCATGTTTTTGTCCTAGACTGCTCATGTGTAGGGCAAAGAATATTTGAATATTTTCCTTCTTCACCATCTTATGTAATTTTTACTGCCTTGAACAAAAGTGATGTGTCAGCACTTTGCTAGTTGTCACAGTTACAGGGGCCAGGCTGAGGGGTAGAAGGTGGGGGAGAGGAGCAGTTTATCACCTTGTGGGTATAACCAAAACTGTATATTCTGCATCCTCTGTGTAATTTCTGATGAACTGTTAATAATGGATCATTTGTTGCAGCTGCCCAGGGCACACCTCACACCTCAGGCCACAACAGATAAGGAAAGAGACAAATCTTTCAAGGCAGGGGAGTGTTTTTTCACACCAGTAACTCAGGGGTGATAACTCTGCTCCAGGGAGGCATTAACACCTTCACACCACCTGGAGGGTCCTCTTAAAGGGCACTTAAAACAGGCACGCCATCAGAAAGTGCACAAATATCCCACACCTTCCAGGGTTAAACCAGCCCCTGTGACACTCCCTGCCCTGGGGGATGTACTGGGCATTCCCACCTGAACCTGGGGATACATAATCTTCAGATTTTGGGACCTGGGGTTCCACTCTTGGGATCCAGAGCAGAGACAGAGCTTCAGCAGGACTGTGGCTGCCACTCTCCAGGGGATGCCATCATTCCTTCACCAGAACTGCCACCGCCATCCTCACCAACAGGTTTCCTTCCCTTCTGCTCTGCACCCAGGGGGACTCTGCAGTGCTCAGCACAGGAGCTGAGGAGCTCCATGCTGTTCTTGTCCATGGGGGCTGGGTTATATTCTGTCCTTGTGGGTCAAAACCAGTTTTTTTGGATTTTGTCATTGTATGTATTGCAATCATTTTAGTAGATTGTAACTCTGACCTTTCATTTCCTGAGCTGGTTTACTTTTAATGCACAATATTTCCCTTGTTCAGTCCCTTAAACCAGCTGGAAGATGAAATATTAACTAGTATCAGTTCAAGCTATTTTGAAGCTGATGCTGGATGTGGACTTGCATATCCTTCAAGTCCTGCCCTTTGCTAAATGAGCAAATTGACAATGTTGCAGAGCATCTGTGCATTATGTCTGAGTGCACCACTTAGGGACTGTGACAAATACATGACGTGAAGTGAAAAGAGCAAAAGGTTAAAATAAAAATGGTTTAATGAAATGAAGCATTGCAATAATCCATTTAAAACTGCACAGGGAAATGCAGAACTATGAAAAGCATTGAGAATCCACCCTAAAAAAAAATTATTTGTTAGTGGGCAGCTCCTTGGCTGGTGCAAATAGATGGATTTAGGGTGTGAAGGAAAGATACACATACGCTGACAAAATGCCAGGAGTGGAAGGATTTAGGAAAATTAATTTTCCAAAGGCAAAAATGCTAAGAATATCAACTTTACAGTGTTACAAACACTAGATCCTGGGAGAAAGTCACACCTCTGTTCTTCTCAAGGTTTTTATTGTCACTCCTGCCCTCCCTGCTGCTGGGGCCTTCTGAAAAGTCTGCAATCCTGTTTTCTTCCCATGGTAGGGAGCCAATCCCTGTGGAATCTGGGAGTAGAAAAGCACAAACACATACCTGGGAAAGATGGCTTTCCCTCCTGTGGGAGAATTTCCCTGAGCAAACATGCCTTAACCACCTCAAAAATAAGTCTTCTGAGTTCATCTACCCCTACAGGACCTTCCAAGCTCTTAAGTCCAGCCCCAATGTGCTTGCAGGGCTTGAAGCAGAGGCTTCTCTCGTGCTGCAAAACTCAGTTGCACAGTTGCATTCCCACCAGCGTCAGTGAGGACACATCCAGGTGTAGTTGTGCCATAGGCTCCGCATCCCGAGCCCTTTGCACTTTGCTCTCAGCAGAATGGATGGCCATGGGCGGCTTTGAGGTGGCTCTGAGGTGGCTCCATGGTGGATGGGTGAGTGCCGAGATCAGTCTGACCATGAGCAAAGGAGAACGGGGGATGTGATGCACTGCCTGGGCTTGTCTTCTCAGCCCCCAGGATCAGCCTGTAGTCTTTGAAGCAGGAAGAAGCCCCACATCTATGTTGCCCAATGCAGATACAAGACTGAAGCTACCGAAGACTTTGAAGAAAGATGTAGTTAAAAAACACATGATGCTTTGGTTGCCAGGTCATTGGGTGTTAGGAAAAGATGGAGAGAGCTGCCTTCTTGTCTCTAGTTTTGAATGAGAATAGACCATTCACAGCATGTACAGTACAGGAATATGGCACAAGATATTGGCAAGAAAAGAAGTATTTTAGTTCAAGTTGGCCCCTTGAAAATCAGGAAAAATCATTAGTTCTCTTCAGTTAAGTTTGAGAGCTCCCAGAATGAGAAACTGAGGCACTTTCAGGGTTTGTTACCAATTTCAGATAAATTGGAAGTGGAGCTTTTGGTTCAAAACTGAGCTGAAGAAAGCCACAATAGGCTTGTAGGGCTGAGAGAATTTCCTCATTGCATCAACAGAAAATCCCAGCCTTGGTATTAAACTGCTCTTCATCTTCTCAGAGAGACATAGTTTTAAACTGGAATAGCAATTGTAAAGAAAATGTGCTTGTAACCCTTGGGGTTTCCTTCAGGAGGAGGTGGGGGTTACTTTGGTTGTGTCTTAGAAGGTGGATGTGGAGGTGTGCTGTGGGTCTGGGGCAGGTGTGCCCCCCTTCCTGTCCTCCTCAGCACAGGAGGTGACTTCCAACAGCCACAGCTGCCCCTCGGGAAGGGGAATGTTGGAGTCTCAGCAGGTTTCCATGGGTCTTGGCTTGCAAAGAGCTCTGCAGTTAATTTCCTTCCTTTGCAGTGAATTTTCCTTCAATTCTACTAGCCCAGAGACAACCTGACACTACAGCATTATTGCAATAGTTGCTAAATTTTTTTTTTGCCCATGAGATCAATTTTGTGTCAAAGTTGTGGCATGTTAGCGCTTCTTCCCTGATTTCTGAAGTAAGCACTGGGCTTAGGATAATAATGCATTCCTACAAGTCTGCAATGGAGTCATCACTCAGAAACAGCACACTAGTGCTTTACTGGATTCCTTAAAGATTGCTTCCTGTTGCTGTTTTGAAGGGATAAAAGCAAATCCAATATGCATCTTGTGCAAGTGTCTAAAGCAGTCTCTGGTATCACATGGACTCAATCCTCTTCTGAGTTACGCAGATAAAAATCCCCAGGACTTGTTTGACCCACAGGCTTGGCATGTGTGCCAACTCCATCACACAAACCTCAGCACCACGGTTTGAGACAGAACTGGCCAGAGATGGAGCAGGTTCCACCAAGTGAGTGGGGAGTCTCTGAAATCAGGGAGACTTGCCTGATATTCACAAGGGCATGGAGTGACAAGACAAAGGAGAATGGCTGTAAGCTGGAGTGGGGCAGGGTTAGACTGGATGTTCTTCCCTGTGAGAGTGGTGAGGCCCTGGCACAGGTTGCCCAGAGAAGCTGTGGCTGTTCCATCTGTGAAAGTGTTCAAGGCCAGGTTGGATGGGGCTTGGAACAACCTGGGCTAGTGGAAGGTGTCCCTGACCATGCACATACAGACACACTGGGAATGAGCTGCTGGGAAAGGGAGCTGGGGGTCCTAGTCAGTGGCCAGTTGGCCACAAGTCAGCAGTGCCCTGGCAGCCGGGAGGGACAACCCTGTCCTGGGGCATCAGGGAGGGGATTGTCCTCAGCAGTGCCCTGGCAGCCGGGAGGGACAACCCTGTCCTGGGGCATCAGGGAGGGGATTGTCCTGCTCTGCTCTGACCTGGGGCGGCCTCACCTGCCACATTGGGGCACTTTGGGCACCACAACATGGGAAAGATATTGAGCCATTGGAGAGTGTCCAAAGGAGGGAACAAAGATGGTTCAGGGCCCTGAGGGGAAGGGTGTGAGGAGCAGCTAAGGGCACTTGGTGTGTTCAGGTGGAGAAGAGAAGCCTGAGGGGAGACCTCATTGCAGTGACCCCTTCCTGGGTTAGGTTGGATCTCAGGACAAGGTTGTTCTTCTTTCCCCAGAGGGTGGTTGGGCAGTGCCCAGGCTCCCCAGGGCAGTGAGCACAGCCTCAAGGCTGCCAGAGCTCCAGGAGGGTTGGGATGATCCTCTGGGTACAGGAGGGGCCTCTTGGGGCTGTGCTGTGCAGGACCAGGAGTTGGACTGGATGGTCCTTGGGGGTCCCTTCCAACTCAGCAAATTCAGTGAATCTGGAATATGCAGTAAAAAAATTACAGTATTTGTTAGCCAGAGTCAGGATGGACTGTGTCTCTTGAGATGATGACAGTTTTCCTGTATATTGCCATTACTATAAAAGATCTCTGCACCTGAATTTTTTTGTGAGAGACTGAGGTGACTTGAGGCCACGTACGTTTACTTTAGAAATACAGCCCTGTTTTAATATATGCCCATATAAATGTGAAGAACTGCAGTTATGGAGAATATCCTCACCTTACTGTTAAGGGTTCTTAGTGTCCTTGTGCCTTATTCAAGGCAACACAAAAAATTATTTTTTCAGATTTTGTAGCAAACATGAATGAAAACAGACATTCATGCTTTATAAAGTGGTACTCAAACCCAGAGAAACTGGAATCTAGAAAAGTAAATGATGAATAATGAGATTTAGTCAGGTGCAGGTGGTCTGTGTCACAGAGCTGCAGGGCCACAGCAGCAGGTGACTGCAGATATCCCAGTCAGGGTGTGTGATCCCGGCACCATTAGGGCAGGGCAGGAGGGATATTTCCAATAAAATCATGAGCAAGAGATGATTATTATTTTAGCAGTAAATCTGTAACCCCTGGGTGACTATTTGTGTATAGCTTAAAACTGTCAAGCTCCAGCTCTGCAGCACCAACACCAGCATTACAATGTCACTGGCACTAGGGTGGTTTACTAGGGGAACATGGAATTGTGGTCTGGCAGGTTTGTAAGGCTGCAAGGAAGTACTGCATTATTGCCACTGCTCATGCAGGCACTGACAAGCCCAGACTTCCCTTAGCTAATTTCCTTCAGGAAGCATTCCCTCCTTAGGTGACAATAGCACGGGGCTGCAAATTCACAGCCACAAGTGGCTGATCCTCACTGATGGGCCCCACATGGTGCAGACTTTGTCTCACCCCTTTGTGTGAGCTCTGCAGGGCCGTGCTCTGCTGTAGCTCTTTAGATCATTGAGCCAAATAATGTTTTGACCCTGACTTCTGTTATTTATAACCATCCATGAAATAATCCCCTTACTCTCCTCTCCAGCAAATTAATGACATTTTATTTTTCTCTGGTTTCTGCCACACTTCTCTTGAGTCCTTCCCAAACCAATGTTCTGTCTCTTCTCTTGACACCAGCACTGGAATGCTGCTTCAGGAGCTTGTGGCAGCCACCAAAATAATGGGATTTTCTGGCTGTTTCCCAGTTTTCCTGCCTCTCCAGCTATAAGGCAGTGTTCATCCCTTGGGCCCAAAGCAGTGCTGGGAATACCAGGTCAGGGGTTTCTCTGTGTGGACACTCCAGCTGCCTTCAGCCACAGCTCCCTGACGTGCCCTCCTGCTGTGCTCTTTGGTCACAGAGCTGACACACCACATTTTACAAGTCACATCCAACTTAACAACTGAACCATATTTCTCTGCACCAGCTGCCCATTTTCTTCCACCTTTTTGCCATTAGAAAACTCTAACCATGATAATTTTGTATTGTCATCAATAAAATTTTAAATGGTTTTCAGCCCGGCCTAGCAGGGATGAACAGGGAATAGTGATGTGCCGCTGCTGATGCCCCAGTTACAGGGGATGCCACTAATGATCCCCCATGAGCTGTGTTTGAGGACTGTCACTCTGCCAGTTTTTAATCCATGTTAATCCTCCTGAAAGTAGGATTGGGATTCAGGAGTACAGCTTGCCCTAAGAGAGGGGTCACATGGGAATTCAGTGTGCTGCAACTCCTGAAAACTGACTTCATTCCTTTAATGGGACCATCCTCTTTTTCTGAGTATCCCAGCAGCATGCTCCAAATATGTGTGAGATACCCTCCTCCTGGGGTGGCTGGCATAGATTGGGTCCAAGAGAGGCTAAACCTGGAGGGGGTAGAGGAAGCTGACCAGGAGAAGGGTGCTTGGATCTGTTTAATTAGCAAAGCATTGTATCAACTCTACAGGGTTACTTTTCCAGAGAAATCAAGCTTATAAAATATTAACCAGAAGTATGGCTACCCTTGTTTCACAGGTGAAGGGATGCAAAGCTCAAATATTCAATCTCAGATATATGAAGGTATTAACATAGGTTGCTCCTGTGTAGATACTTAAGTAGGAATGAGGCATCCAAATACTGCTGTAGAGCTAAGCCACAATTCTCCCTCTTGAGAGGGGGCTTCAAAGCCCAGAAGGCTTTGAAATTATAACAAGCCTCTCTGTCCCCATGTCCAGAGCTGTTAACCCCATCGTTTGATCTGTGATATCAGTGCTTCAGGGTCAGACAGGTATGAGACACTGTCACACTGACTTAAAATAACAGCCCAAGGAGCTTGAAACAAAAAACTGTAAAAAAAAGGGGGGGAGAAATCTATAATCAAGTCTTTCTGACATTTAAATATGAACCCCAGAACTGCATCCTGTAGCAAATATTTGGACCATATACCAATGCCTGAGTGCTTTTGTGGAATCCATTGGATGCATCTCAAACACTGAGGACAGTAAGATCTCTGCCTCAGTGAAATACTTAATATGTTTTATAGATGTTGTTCACCTCACATTCATTTGGTCACATTATCTGAAATGATTGCTTCATCCTGCACCAGAAGTATTGGATTTTGGGGGAAAATGTGCTTATGTGTGTGTATGAATTATGTGTATATATATATTATATATATATAAATGTAAACATATTGACAAACACACAGAGCACCAGATAGAGCTGATGCACTAAAGTGCTTATGGAAGATTACCAAGTTCCCGAGCAGGGTGCTCTAACGTAAGATATAAGTCAACCACGTGCCCAGCAGATCATACAGAAAAAAAAAGGGAGTTAAATTGTAGTTGTCTGGTGGGAGGAAAGGGAACCTGACAGATTCTGTTTCTTATCTGAGCTCACTGATGTTCTCCAGGTGCAAGGAGACTCTGGATTTGTAAAATGGAAAATGGGTCTAAAATGCATTACAAGGTGGTTTTGCTCTTTTACAAGTTCATGGGCTAAAAATGTCCCAAGAGGATGTGTTGTATAATGCAAATTTATCAGGGAAACATCTGTAAGCATGAGAAGGGTCCCACTGTGTGACACGCTGTGTGGGAATGAGGCACCTGTGCCTGGAAGTGTTTGTGTTCTACACTGGCAAGATGAGAAGCCAAGAGAGGACACAAGGCAGACATTAATCTTTGCCATTTCCCTGATAGTACCAAGTTTTTTGTACCACCACCAGTGTGGGCAGCAGGACCAGGGAAGTGACCATCCCCCTGCACTTGGTACTGAAGAGACCCCACCTCCAGTTCTGGGGTCAGTTTTGGGCCCTTCCTGACAAGACCTTGAGGGGCTGGATGATGTTCAGAGAAGGGAATGGAGCTGGGGAAGGGTCTGGAGCTCGAGTCTGATAAGAAGCTGCTGAGGGAGATGGGGGGGCTCAGCCTGGAGAAAAGGAGGCTCAAGAAGGACCTTCTTTCTGTCTCCAACGCCCTGACAGAGAGAGGAGCTGGGGGCGGGGGGAGGGTGTTGGGATTTGGGGCCAGGAACAAGGGACAGGACAAGAGGAATCAGCCTCAAGCTGTGCCATGGGAGGATTAGGTTGTATATTGGGGAAAATGTCTTCACTGAGAGGACTGTCCAGCCCTGGCACAGCTGCCCAGGGCAGTGGTGCAGTCACCATCCCTGGAATTGTTAAAAAAATATGTAGATGTGGCACTTGAGGACATGGTTTAGTGCTGAACGTGGTGGTGCTGGCTGATGGTTGGACTTGGTGATCTTAGAGGTGTTTTCCAGCCTTAATGATTCTATGACTGTGATTTAAAGACTGGAAGCCTGGGAAAAAACTGGAGCATTTGCAGCTGTTTCACTGGTACCCTGCCAGCTGATCTTGCTTTCTGTGTCTCTGAAGTAACTCACTGCACAGGGGTCTCCTGCTACACAAGACTGGAAATTGGCCAATGTGACACCCATCCACATGAAGGGCAGGAAAGATAATCCGAGCAATTACAGACCTATCAGCCTGACCTCAGTCATGGAACGGATAGTCTTGTGTGCTATTATGCAGCAACTACAAAGCAACCATGACATTAGATCTAGTCAGCATGGATTTCGGAAAAGCAGGTCCTGCCT